>CM061538.1:72284330-72884330 GCA_030864215.1 Capsicum pubescens | reverse complement strand
CAATCTTCCGTTCTTGTGCCCAAAGCTTTAATTTTATTATGGTTTTACATGATTTTGCAAGTGAGATTATGTCTAAATAATTCGATTATGAGATTATGATGATTGAATGAATAAACTTTAATTTATATGATTATCTCAATATTTTCATGATATGATTTAATAATTATCATTGTGAATTACATAATTTTACCACGAGGTGGTATTTTGAATGATTTTGGGACGTATGTCGAGATGGTATTTTGAAATAATATTTTGAGATATGTGTCAAGCTTTATGCTTCCTAATAGACTACATATATAATTATTAAATACATCTGGGTTATTCTGTAATTAGTTATTCTTCAGTTCTCTATATATACAGCTGTAACCCCTTCAATATTAATAGAGATCAATTATTATTAAATCTGTATCATGGTATCAAAGCTAGGGTTTCTTCTTCCGCCCAAACCCAGATGTATTTAATAATTATATATGTAGTGTGCACAAACACGCCCGGGGTTTTCTCACATCGGCTTCACTTTGGGACGCACTAGCCACAAGGTACAACTCTGTGTCCACGGCTCATATTTTTCAGTTGCGTGACAAATTGCATACTCTTCGGAAGGGAACGAAGACGATGACTCAATACCTTGATGATGTGGCCTCTATTCTGTCTGACCTAGATGCTGTGAACGAGATTATTCCTGAACGAGACGTGGTGAATGCCGTGATACGTGGTCTTCCGGCTGGCTATTCCTCTCTCAAACAGCATATTCGCCTCTCGCCTGTCGAAATCACTCTGAATCAACTGTCTGGATGGCTTAATGCAGAAGAATTGAATCTAGACATGGAACACAAATTACTGCTCGGAGAAGCCAGTTCCACCCCTGGCGTCACGGCTCTTTACTCGGCTGGTAGCGGAGGCTCGGCCAGGGGTCGCTGTGACGATCGCCGTAACCAAGGGCGAGGCAGCGGCGGCGGTGACCGTCGAAACACCGGGCAGCAAGGCAGAGGCGGGCCTCCACCGAGGGACGGCTTCCAGTCAGGCCGCGGACAGGGACGAGGAAACCAGCGGATGCCCACACGAGATCTTCCGACGTGCCAAATTTGTGCTAAACGGGGCCATTCTGCGGCTAATTGCTGGTATCGTTATGATGACTCGCAGAATGTAAATAGCCAGTCCGGAGGATCAAGGGCGATGCATGCGTCCACAAACGCTCAATCTGGCGATTGGTATCTAGACACAGGTGCTAACACCCATGTGACGTCGGATTATTCACAACTTCAAGCTCCTCATCCGTATCATGGCTCAGAAACTATTACAGTAGGCAATGGTCAATCCCTTCCCATCACAAACACCGGCTCTGGGTATGTCTATACCCCAAATGGTAAATTTCATCTCTCAACCCTTCACCACGTCCCTTCCCTCACATCCAATCTTTTATCTGTTTATCGCTTTACTAAAGAAAATAACTGCACCCTCATTTTTAATGACACCAATTTCCAGATAGTGGACAATACCACGAACCGGGTGCGGTACACGGGCCGCTGTGAGCATGGGCTATACACTCTTCCATCCAGGTCTCCGTCTGTTGTGAGTCAAGCCATTCTCTCGTCAACCTGGCATCGCCGGCTTGGGCACCCATCATCCGCCATCACCAAATCCATTTTATCTTCCTTAGGTTTTAATTTTTCAGAAAAATTACATTGCGAGTCCTGTTCAGTGTCTAAATCTTGTCGTTTACCTTTTTCACTGTCTGAACACAAGGCCACTGCGCCATTTCAATTAATTCATTCTGATGTTTGGGGTCCAACCTCAGTTCCTTCTGTTCAAGGTTTTCGTTATTATATCTGTTTTGTTGATGATTACAGTAAATTCACTTGGCTTTATCCTCTGAAATTTAAATCCGAAGCTTATACTATTTTTGTAAACTTTGACCGAATGGTTCAAAATCAATTTAATGCCAAAATCAAAATTTTTCGAAGTGACAATGGCAAAGAATTTGTCAACAATGCATTTGGTGTTTTTCTTCAAAATCTAGGGGCTCTTCATCACACTTCATGTCCATATACCCCTGAACAAAATGGCGTTGCTGAGCGCAAACACCGTCACCTAATAGAAACAGTTGTTGCGCTCCTCCATGATTCCACCTTACCTGTTTCCTTTTGGGTTGATGCCCTTGCTACTGCCAACTACCTCATAAATCGCATGCCCACTCACACTCTCTCCAACTCCACTCCATATGCCCGTCTCTACAATCATCCACCCGACTATATCCATCTCCGCCCGTTTGGGTGTCTAGTTTATCCCTGGTTGCGTCCGCACACTCAACATAAACTTCAACCTCGGTCCACCCCTTGTGTCTTTCTAGGCTATCATCCCACTATCAAAGGTTACAAATGTTTCGATCCTGTATCTCAGAAAACATATGTTTCCCGTCATGTTCGTTTTGTGGAGGAACAATTTCCTTACACAAGTCTTTCCTCTACTCCATACTCCCTCAATCCACTTGGCGTTGTGCCATTATTTCCGTCCTTTTCTCACGCTCATGCTCCGGCTCACTCGGCACCTAACCCGGTACCCCACTACACCACTACCCACCCGAAACCCCAAACCTCCCACCCGAACACCCAGTCGACTGCCACACAACCCACCACTTCCCTACATCATACTCCTAACACACATACAGCCACCCCATCCACCGCTGCACATCCCAGCTCCCACGGCAGCCCCACCCAACCCCCGCCCACACATCATACAACTCCACCACCCCTTCCTAATCACCCTCCACTCAACACTCATCCTATGACAACCCGAGCCAAGGCCGGTACCTTCAAACCAAAAGCCTACCACACTCAAATACCCTTTGATGCACATCCCACAACTGAGCCTACTACCTACAACCAAGCCTCCAAAAATAGTTTCTGGTGCCAAGCTATGGATGAGGAATTTCAGGCTCTGAATGAACAACGTACATGGGATTTGGTACCTCTGCCTAGTAACCGAAAGTCTATTGGGTGCAAATGGGTGTTTCGCATCAAACGAAATTCAGATGGATCTCTTTCTCGCTATAAAGCACGTCTGGTTGCAAAAGGGTATCATCAGGAGTATGGTGTGGATTATAAGGAGACCTTCAGCCCTGTTGTTAAGCAACAGACTATTCGTCTGGTCTTGTCTCTTGCTCTTCACTATGATTGGCCGCTTCATCAGCTAGACGTCAGCAATGCCTTTCTTCATGGTCATCTTGAGGAAGAAATCTATATGGTTCAGCCACCGGGATATGTTAATCCCAACCGTCCTCACTATGTTTGCAAGCTTCGCAAATCACTGTATGGCCTGAAACAGGCCCCTCGTGCCTGGTACACACGTCTCTCTACTTTTCTGCAGGGTCTTGGTTTTCGCACCTACCATCATGACAACAGCCTCTTCACCCTTCACTGTTCTCGAGGGACAGTCATCATTCTTATCTATGTGGATGATATTGTTATTACAGGCAGCTCGTCGTCACTCATCACTGAAATTACTGAAGCTATGCATCGTGACTTCAAACTTAAGGACCTCGGTCCTCTGGAGTTCTTTCTTGGCCTCGAACTCATCCGCAAATCGGGAACCATATTGATGCATCAGACAAAATATACCCTTGAACTTCTAAATCGGGCTGGAATGACAGACTGCAAACCCGCGGTCACTCCCATGGCAGTCCGCCAATCCCCAGGGCCGAATACTCCCTTTGCCGATCCTACACTATATCGGAGCCTCGTCGGTGGACTTCATTATCTTGCTGTTACTCGTCCGGACATCCAATATGCAGTCAATCGAGTCTCCCAATCAATGCATGCTCCCACAGAACAACACTTTCAGGCCTTGAAACGCATTCTGCGCTATCTTCAAGGTACTCTTCACTGTGGAATTTTATTTCAAAAGGGCTCGTTTGATATATCTGTTTTTTCTGATTCGGATTGGGCAAACGACAAAGATGATCGAAAGTCCACTACTGGATATATTG
The DNA here is from genome assembly GCA_030864215.1 of Capsicum pubescens. Taxonomy (NCBI): domain Eukaryota; kingdom Viridiplantae; phylum Streptophyta; class Magnoliopsida; order Solanales; family Solanaceae; genus Capsicum; species Capsicum pubescens. The sequence goes on along the minus strand of CM061538.1, from coordinate 72,880,345 downwards.
TTATGATGGGACCGAATCTGATTTCCTGGTGCACCAAGAAGCAAACGCGAGTGTCCCGTTCCTCCACAGAAGCAGAATATCGTGCCATGGCTGCGGGTGTTGCTGAAGCCATGTGGTTACGATACCTTACGGATGCACTTGGCATTCCCCCGACGAAACCACAGATTTATTGTGACAATCAGTCCACTATTTGTGTTACCAAAAATCCAGTCCTTCATGATCGTATGAAGCATGTTGGGTCTGACTGTCACTTTGTTCGCGATGAGGTACTTGCAGGAGCGATGGCCACGCACTATGTCCCATCTACTGACCAGCTTGCTGATATTCTCACCAAGCCTCTTCCGTTACAGCCTTTTCAGTCTCTCTGCTCCAAGCTGCCCCTCGTTACCGCTGATCAGCTTGCGGGGGGATAATAGACTACATATATAATTATTAAATACATCTGGGTTATTCTGTAATTAGTTATTCTTCAGTTCTCTATATATACAGCTGTAACCCCTTCAATATTAATAGAGATCAATTATTATTAAATCTGTATCACTTCCCAATGACGATTTGAATTATTGAATATATATTTGAGACATGAGATGTCTTGATATCTATAATTGTAAATTTCATATTTTTATTTTGAACGATTTCGAGATATATGTTGAAATGGTATTTTGGAATGATTTTGAAATTTATGATAAGCTTAAAGCTTCTTTATGACGAAATTGATCATTGAACATATTGAGATATAACATTTGAGATGTTACCATGAGTCTTGATATTTTCTCAAAAATATTGATGTTGTCATGACTTGATAAATTGTTACATTTTGACATTTAAAAAGGTTGAGTTCTATTATTGAAATTTCATGATATTCGAAAATGGGTATACACTCAAATTAATTTATGAAGGATTTATAAGACTTTGAATTTTTTTCCAATATGGATATACATGATTACTTCATTACTCTACTTCTTAAATTGAGAATTTATGCTATGAATTGCATACTACTACAATGAATTGATATTTCTAAAGGCTTTCGAGATAAAAGTCGTGATTTGAGTTGTACTACGGGATATGTATTCTTATTATGAATTGAAGGTCTCAAATGCTTTTCAAAAGTTGTTATCATGATTTAATTGTCGAATTGAAAGAATAATCATTTGAGTATATTGACCTTGAACTCGCAGAGTCGAGATGATTTTTACTATAAGAAAGATTGATTTTGATATAGATGTTGAGATGAATTTTGGTATTTTTTCGGATGATTTTGATGAGTTGAATTGTTGAAAATATTACGTATTGAGTCTTTATATCCTTGTCCAAATGTCGAGTCGGTTATGGTTCAATGCATTGATACCTTGTTGATGTTGAAAAAGATTGAAATATTTTAAGTCGAAGTTGGGGTTAGGAATCCACAAATTGTTGATGAATTAATAATTTGAGAAAGATACATGATTTTCGTCATCATTGTTGACCCTTGAGATGTTTTGAAGTGGAATTCCTAACGCGTTCTGAGCTTGTCGGGGAGTAGTACTTAGCACCGAGAGGGAAATTTGGTATTTCCCCAAACCTATGTGCCACCGTAGGGTTGTTTGATGATGATATTATTGGACAGAGAGCTCGATCGTGATTATTACAGTTTTAAGGTCGTACTCTCTGGCAAAGAGTATGACGCTCCCGCCAACGGGGGTTTCAAACGTTGGTATTCCACGTAGCTCACGTGGGGTTGTCGGTTATAGGAAACTCCCCTGTCCATAAAAGTCATGTTTCTTGAATTACCGAGTCACTCCGAGATTTGAGTCAAAGAGTTGAGATGTTATGATGAATTATGATTACCTATGATGAATTTTGATGATATGATAATTTATGATGATTTATGATGATTTATCATAATTTATGATTTTTGATGATTTACATGAATTATGAGATTTTACCATTTGAACTATTTATTATGAAAGTATGAAGAGTATGATTTGGTATAACTCAAGTCAAGTGAGTCATCATTGCCTGTATGCATGTTTTCATGAAATTGATGATGTTATTTAAAGTGTTGCATGCACCCCCACATACTCAGTAAATTCTTTTTGTGCTGACCCCCATTTACTATTCTATTCAGTTGCAGTTTTCGGTCAGCAGGTAAAGAGTCCTCACAGTTCAGGGACTTGGGTCGGTTATTTCAGTTGGATCATTGTATCTTCTTTCGTCGGTCGTATTGAGTATGGTAGTTGGAAATCATGACCCAACTATGTACAGACAATACTAGTGGAGGCTTCATAGACAGTAGTAGTGATTGATGTATTCAGTCTCCTTATTGTATATGTATATGTGTTAGTAGAATTGTCATCTTGTAATTCTAATATTGTACTGAACAGATTCTATATTAAGACATTTTTAGCTTCATTCTCTCAGAATTATGTTTTAATCAGTTGCTTTTGAGTTATACCGATGAAAAGGGTTAGCTTGGGGTCACTTGTGACCCTAAGCACCGTGTGGCGTCTCGGAACTTGATTTTCGGGATGTTACATAAACCTAACCTTTACACAAGAAATTCTTCAAAGTCAACCGACATTCATCTACGACCTGTAAACTATAAAAAAATATATAATAGTGATCACAAAGTTTCTATTTTGGTTTAACTAATTCTCGTCTGAGCAAAAATTTTGACCCTAAAGAATGATTTTGAATGAAAACAAAAAAGATATATATATACACGCATGTTGAATTCTATTATGCTGACAAAAACAGTGAAGAATTTGAGGGTTAGAAAATCATGCATCCACCAATCTAGCCATGTCATCGAATCAAGTTAGATAAGCATCAATCATATTCTCCCAATAGGCAAATCGGTTTGTTCTCTAGTTTAACGTACATCTCAATATTTATAGAAGTATTTCTTTAATAGAGTCCTATTTTAGGAGTATTTTTCTAATTGAACAGTAGAAAGAAAAATATTAATTAATTCTCTTACCATATATTTTAGGAGTCTCATATATTTTAGAAAGTCTAGTTAAATAAAACATAATTAAATAATAAATTAAAAAAATAGTGAAAAGACAGTTTTGTCTAAAGAGGAGTCTTTTAATGAAGGGTAAACAGTTCAAATCACTTATATATATATATAAGTGATTTGAACTGTTTACCCTTCATTAAAAGAACGACAATGAACGTGTCAAATAATTTAACGGCAAAAGCACACATTCGTTCGGTTTGTAATAGAGATGAAATTTATTTATTTTTTAAATATGGCTATTAGAATTTTAAAAAAGGTATTTTAGTAATTTCACTTTAACATTTAGGAGTTCATACTTTTAAAGTAATATATACACACATATATATTAAAATTCTATGTACGTTAGAGGTTTGACACATAAGTTTACACGTAATGATTTACACAAGCAAGAATTCTAGAGAGAGAACGACTCTCCTCTCTCTAAAAATCCCCATATGATTCATTCGGCGTCCTCTTTCACTAACCCCTCCCCTTCGTCTCCGCCCCCAGATCCACCAAACTCAAGCGTCAACCAGATGGACGAGGACCCCCCTTGAAAACTTTCATACAAGGAAGTTGTGACAGACAAACCCCAAGAAGATTCGACTTTCTATGAAGAGGATCTCACTAGTGAAGCTGAGAAAGGACCACATGGGGATACAAAGACTTCTATCTCTCTTTCAAAGGAAGAAAAGCTCCGAATTTACTCCCCATGGAAGTTCTCAATAATCATTAAGGGTGTAGGAAAGAAATTCAATCACAATTATCTCAAAACTAAGCTAACAGAGCTCTGGAAACTCGAAGAAAAACTGGTACTCATTTACCTTGGTGAAGAATTTCTTACAGTGAAATTAGGGCTCGAGGAAAGCCAAAAGAAGATCCTTCATGAAGTTCCATGGTTCGTTGCGGGTTCCTATATTTCTACAAGGAAATGGGAGCCAAATTTTGTTCCTAGCCTATCGAAAATTCCGTCCATAGCGATCTGGCTAAGACTCTCGTTCCTCCCAACAAAATTCTATGATAGATTGATACTCAAAAAGATTGGGAAACAAATTGGGTGTCTATTGAAGATTTATACTTGTACTTATGCAACCCTCAGAGGTAGGTATGCAAGGATCTGGGTACAAATCCATATGGACACCACAGTCTGCACTTCTATTCGCATTGGTAGCCATTCCCAACCAATTTGCTACGAAGAGGAAGGGATTTTGTGTGCGAGATGTGGTCGATTGGGATATGTGGTGAGACACTGCAATTTCAAAGCCAAGGAAAACCCTCAAGAGACGCCAGCTAAACCAGTAAAACAGGCCTCGAACGAGGAAACTCAAGGTAATGAATGGAGAACTGTTTCTTTCCGAAAGAAGAATGCACAACAAAAGGTAAAACCACAAAAATCTCATGCCAGATCTGGCACAGTTAACCAACCATCCCCAATTATATCAGTGAAAGCATATAATACAGCTACACATAAGTTTCTTAAGCCTCATCCCACAACCCCAGTAGCGCCGACGACATCTCAAGAAGGCAAAACCACTTATAAAGGGAAACGAAAAGAGAATGACAATCTCTCTCGTTTGGGCCTTCGATCTCAGGGTCACCGGGAAACTGGATCCAGTAGCAAACCTACTGACTTGGGCCTTAGTAAACAGGCCCAACGAGATGCCTATTGATAACGCTCAATCTACAGCTCTTGTAGGAGTGTAAAGCGGTCGTTAGCAAATACAGAACCCAACAGGGTTGGGTGTCGATCCCATAGGGAATAGCTTGGCCAACAAGTAAGCAAAATTACTAAACTTTTGGTGCAAGTCTCGTAAAAAGGGGGGATTGTAATGTGTCACCAAAACAATTAAATAAAAGCTGAAAATAGCAAAATAAAAGAGAAATATTGTTACGTAAGTTGTAAACAATGAGAATTGAGGCGTTGGGGTTATGTCCACCTTCTGAGGTATATGTCTCTATTGTCTATGAGTGTGTAGAATTCTGACATGCAACTGCTTATAGAGAATTGTATTCGATGGTAAATCCAGGTGTCTTTCGACCTATTCGAGGATTATTTCACTTTAACTCTTTCGAGCTTAAAGCGTGTCTAACGGTACGAATTCTCCAAGAGGTTAGTCCAGTTACGACACTAGCTTTTTAGTAGGGAATTTTAGGGGGTGACCCTACTACCTTGACATTATCTCTTTTCCAGACAAATAACCTTTCTTTTGAACAAGTTAAATGTTATACTGGCGTATTCTTGTGTTTGCAACCACAAAGAATGTAGACTAAGATGAAGAGAATAATGATATAAGCAGTATACGTGTCGCGAACTCACAACCTCACAGCAATAGATAGTATCTCATACGGCTTCCATAACCCCAACAGAGAAGTTTAGTTACCCATGAATGCGAAGGAGATCACGATTGACATTGTTGTTATACCACAAGATTGAGTAATTTCGTGTAGCTTAGGTGGTAGGCGTGAGGCATGAATTCCTAGGCAAAGTAACGATTCTCTTGTTGTGGAATTTAAGAATAGAAGAGTAGAAGAAGAAAAATAGAATTAATGGAAAGATTAGAAGAGTTGTAGAATTGTTTGTAGTGGAAGATGAGAGGGATGGAAGAAAGTATTGTGGTCTCTCCTCTTCCCCTTTTTTCTCCTCTTCCGAATTCCTCCCAAAATCTCTAGCATGATAGGGTATTTATAATACCCATATCCTAATCCTACTAGATAAATAAAATATCTAACCAAATCCTACTAGGCTAATGTAATACTTAACCCAATTGTACTAGGTTAATGTAACATTATCATAATCCAAATAAACTAATGAAATACATAACCCAATTGTACTAGGTTAATGTATCATTGTCCAAATCCAACTAAGTTACTGCAAATCCCCAAAGTCTTCAGAAATGTTGTTTTAGCCCGGGACAGATTTTCCATGCAGCAGTTTTGGTCCTTAGGCGTGTAAACTCCCTTCCCTTCCTTCGTGAGCTTTCTTTTGCGTCAAGTAAGCCATAAAATGCTGAATTCTTCATCATTTATACCTGAAACTTTACTAATCATGTTCGTTAGCTCATTTACAGGAAAAAGGGCTAAAGTGCATGAAATATATACTTTGTTCTCAAAACTAGGCTAAAATATGGGCAAAATATATTGATATAGGCGTGTAAATTCGCCTATCATCAACACCCCACACTTAAAGCTTTGTTCGTCCTCGATCAAAATATCATGTCCCTCTAAGCATCAACTTAGGGTTTCACAGCAACAACACAAAATATTCGTCAAGACAAGCACAACAATTATCAACAAAGAGTAGCTTTTCGATTATAGGTAGAAACAATTTAACCTCTAGCATAGACTCATGATGGTGATCAACTCGCATGCAAACGTTAAGGTACAAGGAATCATATATAACTACCCAAAACTCATCAACCATGTGTGTCTCACACTATAGTACCCATAATCACTCACAAGTATAGCATATTTTTCAAACATGGGTATCAAAATGTCCTTGCTCTCACTCTCACAAAGAATTCATATGTAGCAACTGATGACCATAGGCTTGCCCTTAATGTAATACTCTACTAAATGTCAGAATGCTAAGCTTAGGATCAAGTAGGTATTTTGATGGTTGTAATGTAGGCTACGGGACGGGTAGGACTATTTTGGCCAGGAATAGTGACTAAGTTCCTAAGCGCTTTAATACATCACTTTGTATCATTGAGACTTTTTTTTTCTTTCAACCTTTCTTTCTTTTATTCTACCACCCTTGTTCTCCTCTTTTGTTTTTCAATTTTAAGCACAACTCGCTTTTCAGCTTTCTTTTCCTTTTTCTTTTCACAACATACCTCTTATGATAGCACTTTCTTTTTCATAACACATTCAAGCACCATTACAATTTATAGCATCATACTCACCCAATTTCCTCTTATGTTGTCACATGACTTTTTCACTTTAAAGCACTTAGGAGTTTGGATCAAATTACGGTCTTGAAAAAAATGGATTAGGCTTACATATAAGGTTGTCAAAGAAAATAGGCTAAAGGCTCAAAAGGGTTTAACTAGGATAATGTCCATGGGTAGGTAAAACTGAAGGTAAACAAATATAGGTTGCCAAAGAAATGCCTAAATCTTATCCTAAACTTACACTCCTTATTTTCGCTTTGCATACATACCAGGCAAGTTCTAGCATCAGCCACACACATAGAATATACGATTATTTCACACACACAAGGCCCATGGTCGACTTGCTTGGAAGTAATATAGACTCTCGACCCAACAAGTGAAGGAATTGAACCACACAATATCACATAATGAGTCACAACTAGAGCCTAAACGTCTCAATAGTCACAATTGTAGCACATACTCTTGTTATAATCTCATGCTGCCTATCAAAATAATTTCATGCGAAGCTAGAAAAAACAACAAAAACAAAAAAAAAACTAAAACACGAAAAAAACAACAAAAAAACAACAAAATAAACAAACATAGATGCGATAAAGAAGTATAGCATACGATACCGCCACCCCACACTTAAACGGGACACTGACCTTAGTGGAAAATAAATACGAGAAACCTGGTTAGTCGGACTCTTCCTCAATGTCGGGGGTCATACCCCCTTCGTCGGAATCATCATAAGAGTCGTCGTCAGAGTTCTCCTCCTCGTCAGAGTCTGGTAAGCGTCGATCTTCATCAGTCGGCACATCATCATCTAGAGGTTCCTCAAAGTATGTACCTACTCCACACATCTCCCGTGCATGAATATTCATTGGATAGTCATGGTCCAGCTGTTGGAGCTCTGCAGCAGTGGGAACACGACCTCCGCTCATCATTGTAAACCTCATCATGCCGTACATATGGCGGGAGAAACTCTCATCCCGAGCATGTCTCTCTGCCGTAGTAAGGTTGATGCCATGTGTTGATTCAGCATCTTTGACCTTTGTGAGGTCAACCTTCTTCGGATTGTGTGGGAGTTTATGATCAGTTGGTTCCTCTTCGATATCCTCCTTCCGCAAGATTGCTGTCAACAGATTTCCAAATGTGAAGTGGGACCTTTTGTGGAGTCTGGCCTTCCTCATGGTAGAGCGAATGATTTCCCCAAAGTTGATAGGGACATTCGTCATCAAAGCATAGACTAAACACACTCTATCTCTTGATATCTTGGTGTACTGAGTCCCAGGCATAAGGCATGAGTTGACAATACGCATCCAGATTCTTGCTTCCCTATTCAGTGAAGCATAGGGGAAGGTGTTGTGTCGCCCTGTGTCTTTATGTATTCCCCACCTTGCCATCGATCTACTTCCACAAAGTGTGTGTCTAATTGCTCTATAAGGAGGCCTGCTGTACAGCTCTTTGAATGGTGCTGGGTCGACCGAAGGTAAGCCAAGAAAAGAGTTGATCCAGTCCGCGTTGAGCTGTAACACTTGGCCCCGAATTTTGACTTCATTGCCTGTTGTTTTCGGCGACCAGCTGGCGTAAAACTCTCTTGTCAAATCAAGATTACATTCTCCCATATCGCGGAAGATGAAATCCAGCTTCAACGCCATGATTTTCGCCAACATACGCGGCTCCTTCTTCGCTAAGGTGTCCTTGTTGATCAGGTCGGCGTGAACATATCTTCTTTCTTTGTTGTTCCTGTACCATTCTTTGGCTTCCTCCTCAAGAACCCATTTTATTCCAAACATTCTGCGGGGTAGTTGTGTTGAGGATGATTCTCCTTGGTCCTTTCTACCTCTCTTCTTGCCCTTTTGGGAAGTGGTAGCCTTCTCCTTGCCTTGCAGTCATTTCACTACTTTCATGTTAGATATAACAACACTACTACATAGGGGTTGTAACATGGTATGGATGTTTTCAATAATCGCAACTTCCTAAGTCGGTAGGCAACTATAAGGCTTATCCCAATGAACAGGATAGTCTAGCATGTAATTATCCAAGTAACAAGATCATAACATGATAGTCAATGTTCATCACCATAGCAATTCCGCAAATCGTATAACAATGCTATTAAAACCAAGTTCAAGTCGGAAACAAGTCAAGATTTTCCTAGGTATATGTTTACTCACATGATTTTGTATCAACGATCAAAACACATGAATATCACCAATCAATCTTATATGATGTAGCAATTTATAATAGACCTAGCAATGTAGTACTTACGAGAAATAAATGAAGAATAAGAGAGTACTTACTTGCTTGAAGCTTTTGGAGATGGTTTTGTGAATTGGAAGAGCAAAAAGAAAAATTTTGGGATGATTTGGAGAGGGAATGCGGCGCCTTTAGGTTAATTTCTAGTGTGGTTATATTTCAAGACTAAGTCCCCTTTATATAGGAAGAGAATGGGTCGGGTTTTGACCCATTTACAATCGGTTTTGGAGATAAAAATGCTACATATGCGGCGCATAATGCTTGGCATAGTCATGGTATATTCGGCGCATAGTCTATGGAATTTAGGGACATATGCGCCGCATAGTCTATGGCATATGATATCCTGAGACCTAATGCCATAGCATAGGCGGCGCATAGTCAAAAGCACACTTAGGACTGGGCGGCGCATAGTGTATAGCACACTAGATTCCGAGACCTTAGGCTATAGGATAGGTTGTGCATCGTTCGTGGCCTAGTTTTACCTAGGCATAGCCTTCCTCGATGCCTAGTTTGGCATGAGCAATGCTCAATCCATAGCGTTATGCATCACTATTCCTAACTTACCAACTTTACCATACAATGCGTCCAAATCATCAATTGAAATCAATCTCCTCGTTGAATACCTCTTGCACCTATTTTTGCTTAAAACCAAATGAAAACGATTAGTACGATGGGTTGCCTCCCACCAAGCGCCTTAGTTTTGGTCGTGGAACGACTCTTATTTTTGGATTTTCATTATCAAAAGCAAAACAAGTAAAAAAAAGAATGATAAAACGATAAAATGATGGGTTGCCTCCCATCTAGCGCTTTTTTTATTGTCGTGGCTCGACATAGTTACCTCGAGTACTTAGACTTCATCGAGATAAGTGATGGCCATAGAATTCATCGAGTCAAGAGGAACGATATAAGGCTTAACACATTGGCCATTCACCTTGAAGACAACACCATGGTTGTCTTCCAATTCGACTACTCCAGACGAGTAGACTTGGATAACTTTGTATGGACCAGACCACTTAGACTTTAACTTACCTGGGAAGAGCTTCAATCTGGAGTTGAAGAGAAGTACCATATCACCCCTTTGGAAGTTTCGTCGAACAATCCACTGATCATGATACTTTTTTATCCGCTCCTTGTATAGGTCTGACCTTTCATATGCATGGAGAGGGAATTCATCTAGTTCGTTCAGCTGCTCCAACCTCAGATTCTTCACATCATCCAAATTCAAATTTAATTGCTTCAATGCCCACAATGCCTTGTGTTCGAGCTCGATGGGTAGATGACAAGCCTTCCCATAGACTAGTTGATAAGGAGACATGCCAATGGGTGTCTTGAATGCAGTCCTATACGCCCATAGTGCCTCATCTAGCTTTCGAGACCAATCCTTCCTATTCGCATTAACCGTCTTTGCAAGGATTTGCTTGATCTCGCGATTGGAAACTTTTACTTGTCCACTAGTTTGGGGATGATAAGACGTAGCTACCTTATGTTGCTTGACACCATACTTGGCCAAAGCTGATTTGAATAGCTTGTTGCAGAAGTGAGATCCTCAATCACTTATGATAGTACGTGGTACTCCAAAGCGAGAGAAGATATTCTTCTTTAAGAACGCTACAACACGCTTTCCTTCGTTGTCGGCCAATGCTACAGCTTCTACCCATTTCGAAACATAATCCACAGCAACCAAGATGTACTTCATTCCAAACGAATTCACGAATGGACCCATGAAATCAATACCCCACATATCAAAGAGTTCTACCTCAAGAATTTTGGTCATGGGCATTTCATGGTGGTTTGAAATCACACCTTGACGCTGGCATTGGTCACACCTTCTAACATAGTCGTAGGCATCTCTGAATATCGAAGGCCAATAATAACCACTTTGCAATACTTTTCTGGCCGTCCGATTGCCTGCGTGATGTCCTTCAACTTGCGAAGTGTGGCATGCTTCCAAGATAGTAGGCACCTCTTCATAGGATATACATCGTCGAATGATACCATCCGAACATCGTCGAAACAAATAAGGCTCATCCCAATAGTAGTGTTGTACGTCATGCATAAACTTCTTCCTTTGGTGGTAAGATAAATTGACAGGTATCACATTACTCACCACGAAATTTGCAAAGTCGTCATACCATGGTAATTTCTCCATTGTTGTCGCTAATATCTTTTCGTCCGGGAATGCATCATCAATCTGAATTTCAGGTTGCGCCACATGCTCATTCTCAAGTCGAGATAGGTGATCAGCCACTTGGTTCTCGCAACCTCGTCTATCTTTGACTTCGAAATCAAACTCTTGCAGCAGTAATACCCATCTAATCAACCTTGGTTTTGCATCTTTCTTTGTCATTAGATACCTAAGAGTTGCATGGTCTGTATGAACGATCACCTTAGTACCCAATAGATAGGCACGAAACTTCTCAAATGCATACACAACCGCTAGGAGGTCTTGTTTAGTAACAGTGTAGTTCCTTTAGGCTTCATTTAGGACCTTACTCGCATAGTAGATAGGATGAAATAATTTCTCCTTTCTCTGACCAAGAACAACACCAACGGCTACACCACTAGCATCACACATGACTTCAAACGGGAGAGTGCAATCTGGTGCTACCATAATAGGGGCTTCAATGAGTTTTCCTTTAAGGCATTCGAATGCCTTTAAGCAATCGTCATTGAAGTCAAACTTTGCATCTTTCTCCAATAGTTTGCACAATGGACTCACAATTTTGGAGAAGTCTTTGATGAACCTACGATAGAAACCAGCATGGCCAAGAAAACTACGAACTCCCTTCACCGAAATTGGAGGCGGTAGCTTCTCAATAACCTCAATTTTTGCTCGGTCAATCTCTATTCCTCTTTCAGAGATCTTGTGCCCAAGAACGATTCCTTATTTTACCATGAAGTGGCACTTCTCCCAATTCAGCACAAGGTTGAACTCTACACATCTTTGTAATGCCATGCTCAAGTTTGCCAGGCATGCTTCAAAAGACTCACCAACAACTGAAAAGTCGTCCATAAATACCTCCAAAGTGTCTTCAACCATATCAGAGAAAATCGACATCATACAACGTTGAAAGGTGGCTGGTGCGTTACATAACCCGAATGGCATACGTTTGAAGGCAAACGTACCATATGGGCATGTAAATGTTGTCTTCTCTTGGTCTTCGGGTGCAACACAAATCTGATTATAGCCTGAATAACCATCCAAGAAGGAAAACCATCCTTTCCCCGCTAATCGATCTAGCATTTGGTCCATAAATGACATTGGGAAGTGATCCTTGAGTGTCCAAGAATTCAGCTTGCCGTAGTCCATGCATACTCTCCATCCAGTGACGGGCCTGAGTGGAATAAGTTCATTCTTTGCATTCGCGACCACCGTCATACCTCCTTTCTTGGGAACACATTGTACAGGGCTTACCCATGTACTATTAGAAATAGGATACACAACTCCTGCGTCTAACCACTTGATGATCTCTTTCTTCACCACTTCTTGCATAGGTGGGTTTAGACGCCTTTGATGCTCAATGGTGGGTGTGCAATTTTCTTGAAGCTGAATTTTATGTGTACAAATCCCAGGTGGAATACCAATAATATCCGCAATGGTCCATCCAATAGCTCTAATATACTTGCGTAGAATAGCAATAAGAGCTGCAACTTGTCGCTCACCCAAATCGGCTGCCATAATGACTGGAAGAGTGTTTCCGCTTCCTAAGAATGTGTACTTCAAATGACTTGGAAGCTCCTTCAATTCTAACGTGGGTGGCTCTTCAATAGATGGATTAGCTGGTGGTGTAGGCCGATTCTTGAGATCAAGATCCAGCTTCTTGGGAGTATAGCGATATGTTCCTAATCTCGATAGAGCACAAATGGCTTCTTCAGAATTTTCAGCATCTTCACTCTCTCCATTCATGAGCACAACCTCCAAGGGATCATCAATAATTTGCTCTTCTTCAAGTAGTTCTTTCTCATCATCAAAGAAAACATCAGCCACCGAAAATACACTAAGATCTTTGGGTTGCTTCATTGTTTTGCAAACATCAAAACGAACCATTTCGTCATTTATTCGGAATGAAAGTTCATTAGCTCTCAAATCAATGAGCACACTTCCTGTAGCAAGGAAAGGGCGCCCCAAGATTATGGGAACCTCAGAATCTGCTTCACAATCCAAGATGACAAAGTCTGCTGGAAAGATAAATGAAGAAACTTTTACCAAGACATCGCATAGAATACCAACAGGTCGTTTTACCGACCTATCTGCCATGACGAGCCACATATTGGTTGGAGTAGAATCTCCTAACCCCAACTTCTTGTAGATCGATAATGGCATCAAATTGATGCTGGCTCCTAAGTCACATAATGCTTTGGCAAAGTTCAAAGATCCGACGGTACAAGGAATAGTGAAAGCTCCGGGGTCGGCCTTCTTCTGAACTATCGATCGGGTAGCAATTGCACTACAATGATGCACATCGTCTTTCAGCTCATAACTTGCTGCCCTCTTCTTTGTCAAAAGATCCTTCATAAACTTCGCATACCCAGGAATTTGTTCAAGTGCCTCCACCAATGGAACATTAATGGTCAGCTGCTTTAACATAGTCATGAATTTGCTGAACTTAGTGTCATCCGCCACCTTTTTCAGTCTTTGAGGAAAAGGTGGTGGTGGGTATGGAAGTGTTCTCTCCACGGTTTTCTTCTCCTCTTGCTTCCGTTTTTCTATTTTTTTAGGCTGCACGTCACTGGGCGTGATGTCCTTGACGTCAGGACTGGTTGTTGCGGCATCTTCTCCTTTTGCGTTATCATCCATGACCACAACTTCGTCAACCACTTGATTGCCTTTTGCTGAAGGTTCCAGCACCTTACCACTTCTGGTAGTGATGGCCATGCATGACCCATCATTCCTTGGGTTTTGCACAGTATCGCTAGGTAAAGTGCCAGCCTTTCTTTGATTGAGTGCTGCTGAAAGTTGGCTCAATTGCTGCTCTATTTGCTTGATTGAAGTGGAATGAGAATCAACTAGTTGTTTCATGGAGGACAAATCATTAATTACCTCAGTAACTCCCGCGCTCGTTGCTTCCACTCCTTTCAATAATGTAGCCATCATGTCTTCCATACTTCCAGAATTAGATGTGTTTGTATCACGTCTACCAGGGGGAACGTACAAACCACTCTTTTCATTGTTTTTCTTCCAACTACCTTGGTCTTTGATTCCATATTTATCATAATAGTTCCGACCTTGGTTTCCTTGGGTATTCCCACGGAAACCCCCCTGATTGTTCAAGTAGTTGGCCTCCTCTTCCGAATCAGATTCGTCTCTTCCTTTTAGCGCCACAGCTTTCACTTTTTCGGTCTTCCCTGATAATAAATGCTTTGTCAGAAGATCCACTTGCGTTTTCATGTGCGCTAAATCTTGATCACGTTCTTCTTGTCTTCTTCTTTGGTCTGAAGTCATGCCTATAGATAAAGTGGGTCTTGCTACCTCAGAATCCCTAGTATGCCAAGCTCTACTTTGTTTCGTCATGCGATCTAGCATATTGCTTGCTTGACCAAAGGTGAGATCCATAAAGGATCCTCCAGCAGTGTTATCCACCACTGGCTTAGTTATTGAATTCAAGGCTCTATACAATATCTCCATGAGGTGAACATTAGTCATGTGATGGTTTGGGAATCTCGCTAGCTTTGTCTTGAACCTCTCCCATGTTTCATGAAGAGCTTCAGTGGGAAGCTGACGAAAGTTGCTGATTTCATCTCTCAATTGTGCCCTTTTGGAAGGCGGAAAGAATCTTTCTAGGAAAGCGTCTCTCAATTGCCTCCAATTTGTAATTGAATCAGGAGTCAGCCCATTCAACCATAGTGTTGCCTCCCCAGACAGAGACAATGGAAATAGACGTAATCGAATTGCATTCTGACCAACACCAGGATTGTCAAAAGACTTGCATGTAGAAATAAAGTTGATGAGATGCATATTCGGATCATCGCCTGCTAGTCCACCAAACAATCCCTTGAGTTGCAATAACTGAATCATGGTGCTTGTGATATTGAACTTGGCTCCGGGCGCTAATGGTGGTGGAATTATAGCTCCAGTGGCTCCGACACCATCAAGATCATCATCATCATCGTCGAAAGTTGGCTACATAGCTTGGCGTTCAGGTCTATACCGAGCTTGTCGACCTCTTCTGTTGGCAGGTGTTGTGATTTCAGCATCATGCCTTGGGTTTAGTAACTCGTCATCACCTAAATCCTCATCGTCAGGATTTGTTGCTCGAGCAGGGTTATCAATGTTCTGCTATTGAACCTGGGCTGCGGCAAGGGCAGCCAATCTTGCTTGTTCCTGTTGAGCAGCCATCCTTGCGATTTCAGCTTGTGCTTCCATTCTACCAATGCGTTGTGGTTCAGGATTGATTGGTAATAACGGTTGACCAGAACTTCGAGTATGGGGCATGCAATAAAATAAAAACCTGCAGTAGACAAAAACAAAAACTAAATGTAAAAGTACGAGAATCTTTGACCAAAGGGTCTAGTAATTATCACGAACTTGATTGACACTTGTATTCCCCGGCAGCGGCGCCAATTTTTGATAACGCTCAATCTACAGCTCTCGTAGGAATGTAAAGCGGTCGTTAGCAAATATAGAACCCAACAGGGTTGGGTGTCGATCCCACAGGGAATAGCTTGGCCAACAAGTAAGCAAAATTACTAAACTTTTGGTGCAAGTCTCGTAAAAAGAGGGGATTGTAATGTGTCACCAAAACAATTAAATAAAAGCTGAAAATAGCAAAATAAAAGAGAAATATTGTTACGTAAGTTGTAAACAATGAGAATTGAGGCGTTGGGGTTATGTCCACCTTCTGAGGTATACGTCTCTATTGGCTATGAGTGTGTAGAATTCTGACATGCAACTGCTTATAGAGAATTGTATTCGATGGTAAATCCAGGCGTCTTTCGACCTATTCGAGGATTATTTCACTTTAACTCTTTCGAGCTTAAAGCGTGTCTAACGGTACGAATTCTCCAAGAGGTTAATCCAGTTACGGCACTAGCTTTTTAGTAGGGAATTTTAGGGGGTGACCCTACTACCTTGACATTATCTCTTTTCCAGACAAATAACCTTTCTTTCGAACAAGTTAAATGTTATACTGGCGTATTCTTGTGTTTGCAACCACAAAGAATGTAGACTAAGATGAAGAGAATAATGATATAAGCAGTATACGTGTCGCGAACTCACAACCTCACAGCAATAGATAGTATCTCATACGGCTTCCATAACCCCAACAGAGAAGTTTAGTTACCCATGAATGCGAAGGAGATCACGATTGACATTGTTGTTATACCACAAGATTGAGTAATTTCGTGTAGCTTAGGTGGTAGGCGTGAGGCGTGAATTCCTAGGCAAAGTAACGATTCTCTTGTTGTGGAATTTAAGAATAGAAGAGTAGAAGAAGAAAAATAGAATTAATGGAAAGATTAGAAGAGTTGTAGAATTGTTTGTAGTAGAAGATGAGAGGGATGGAAGAAAGTATTATGGTCTCTCCTCTTCCCCTTTTTTCTCCTCTTCCGAATTCCTCCCAAAATCTCTAGCATGATAGGGTATTTATAATACCCATATACTAATCCTACTAGATAAATAAAATATCTAACCAAATCCTACTAGGCTAATGTAATACTTAACCCAATTGTACTAGGTTAATGTAACATTATCATAATCCAAATAAACTAATGAAATACATAACCCAATTGTACTAGGTTAATGTATCATTGTCCAAATCCAACTAAGTTACTGCAAATCCCCAAAGTCTTCAGAAATGTTGTTTTAGCCTGGGACAGATTTTCCATGCAGCAGTTTTGGTCCTTAGGCGTGTAAACTCCCTTCCCTTCCTTCGTGAGCTTTCTTTTGTGTCAAGTAAGCCATAAAATGCTGAATTCTGCATCATTTATACCTGAAACTTTACTAATCATGTTCGTTAGCTCATTTATAGGAAAAAGGGCTAAAAGTGCATGAAATATATACTTTGTTCTCAAAACTAGGCTAAAATATGGGCAAAATATATTGATATAGGCGTGTAAATTCGCCTATCATCACCTATCCTGATAGACGAATTCTAAATACCCATAATAAAAATAGGCCTTTGCCTACTTCTCATAAGAATCTCTCAAAGGCCCAAGACCAAAAAGAAAAAAACCCATGAAGAACAAAGGCCTAAGGGGCAAGATATTATGTCAACCCCTGTCTTTTCAAATGGTCAGTTGCAGAGCAATCTTCCCACTGCTAACATGACCACTTATGGTCAAATCACCCAGAGAGCCCAAGCGCCAACTAGGCAATGTCAGTCTACTGGTACTGCTAAAAATGGGATTTTATCAACTCCCTTATTTAGCAAAGAGAAAACCACTTCTCTTTCTTCATTGTTTCTCTCTCAAACTCTTACTTCTGAAGACCCTTAAAAAAATAGACAAAAGCAAACTAACTCTCTTCATGGAGCCACGCCCACTGAATCATGACACTCAATTATGGTTGGAGATGGGCCTTCAAAACTTATCACCAACCATGAAAGGTGAAATAGGAGGGAAGCCAATGGAGGTAATGGTGACTCGCCTACCTTATCTAGCACTTCTAGTGAAAGAGGGCCTCAACCAAAGTCTAGCAAACTACGGGAACAATCTATGGATGTCGACTCTAATGTCCATAGGAGGCCTAAACCAAACCGAACCTCTAACAACGGAGACCTTAGCGGGAGTCATGAACCAGGTGGCACAGAGCCTCATCTTTTTCCCACCTTCGAACCAACATCTTTTTTTGAATGGTCCAAAGTTACTTCAACTGGAGGATACATCTTCTCTAGTGGGAGTGACCCCACCAACGCCTCTACCTTCAGAGACTTGGGAAATAGAAAAAAATTAGGATATATTAAGAGAAAGTAACAAAGAAATGGAAGCTATTCTAGCAACGATGATAGTCCCAATCACAGAGGCAATCACCTTAGACAGAACAATAGTGTTAAGGTTCGGAGAGTTAGTCAGCGAGATTTGGGTAATTCTTCTATCCCGGAATCTCACCAAGTTTACAATGGAAATCAGGCAACTCAGTGTACTGACAGGGGGGATGTTCAGGACTACCCTAAACCCATTAAAATCAATGATAAATATGAACCTTCCCCAATCACCACTTGCCTCAACGGAAAAGGGGAAGGTAGTGGTAGTAGACCAGTAGCAACCTCAATAAAAATGATGATAAACATTATTTATTTGGAATGCTAGAGAAGCCAATAGCGCAGAGTTTAAAAGACACTGCGGTGCTATGGTCGACCTTCACAAACCAGCCATGCTAGCTCTTCTCGAGACTAGAATGGTTGACCATCATACTCTGACCCATGATCTTAGTTTTGACTGTCTTATTCAATCTGGAGCGATTGAATTATCTGGGGGAATTGTCTTGATGTGGAAAGAGGATCACTTTAACATCAATGATATCTCTATTACTCCCCAAAGCATCCATACTTCTGTTAAGGTAAGATCCTCTTCTCATTCTTGGTTTCTGAGCATCATTTATGCTAGCACTAATCTTAATGATAGGTAATCCCTTTGGGACTAGCTAACTACTATTGCCAATACCCTCAATGGTACCAGTAATACTAGTTGGCTGGTGGGAAGAGACTTTAATAAAGTCCTCAGATCTACTAAAAAATATGGGGGCAACCCCATTAGCAACAGTAGATCCAATATTTTTGGGACTGCATTAATCAATACTGTCTTGTAAAGTTGGGTTTTAAAGAAATCTAGTACACCTGGACTAATAAGAGATATATGAATAGAAATAACCTTATTCTTGAAAGGCTTGACAGATGCTTTGCTAATGAAAGTTGGATCCATCTTTACCCTGAATCTACTGTAACCCATCTTCCTAGGACCCACTCTAACCAATGCCCCCTTCTGGTTAGTCTCATCACCCATCATCCCACTAGGGCTAAACCATTTAGAATGGAGCCTATGTAGTGCTCTCACCCTCAATTTTCTTCTCTCATAAACCAAGCTTTTCTCTCGGGTAACAATCTTACTGACTCTATTGACTCCCTCAGATCCATTGTCCTTCTCTGGAACAAAAAAGTTTTTGGAAACATATTCTTTAAAAAGAAAAAAATCTTAGCAAGGATTGAAGGTATCCAAAAGAGTACTCACTATCCCTCTAGATCCTTCCTTCATAACCTTGAATGCGTCCTTCTTAAAGAATACAGTGACACCCTTAAGCATGAACATAATTTTTGGAAACTCAAATCCAGAATAAATTGGCTCGCGGAGGGGGATGCCAACACTAAATTCTTCCATACCGTCACCCTCAATAGGAGAAGAAAGAATATAATCAACTCTTTAAAGTTAGATAATGGTAGCTGGCTTTCAAATTCGGAAGACATAACTCAAGCCATCCTTTCCTTCTATACAGACCTTTATTGTATAGAACATACTTTCTCCCACTTTGCTTGTCAGAAAAAACCCTCTTCCTGGGGTTCTCATCCAGATCAAGCTCATGATATGCTAGAAAGTATCCTTACTATTAATGAAATCAGGAAGCCGTGTTTAATTTCAAAGCTACCAAATCTCCAGCCCTGGTGGACTACATCCTCTATTGAACTCCTTTCTAGAAGGATAGATCATGAGGTTGACCTTCTCAATTGGTCCCATGTATCAATCAGCAGAAAAAGACACAAACTTTCCCATCTTTTCTTTACGGACAACCTAACTCTCTTTGCCAAAGCTAACAAAGAGAATTGTGAAATCATCAAGAAGACTCCTGACTTCTTTAGTGCTTTTTCGGGTCAAAAAATAAATAGAACAAAGTCCAAAGTTATCTTCTCTAAGAACTTCTCCATCGATACTTGCAACTACCTGGATTTCATCCTCAACATTCACCACAAAGACAATTTTGGGAAATACCATGGCTTTCCAATCTTCCATAAAGTCCCTACTAATGAGGACTTTCAGTTCATCATTGACAACATGAAAACCAAACTAGCTGGTTGGAAAACCCAATTTCTTAACCAAGCCGGCAGAACCACTCTCACTAGAGCCTCTCTTAATAGTATTCCAACTCACGTTATGCAATACATCAAGCTTCCCCAGAAGATTACCCACCACATTGATAAAATCCCAAGGGACTTTATTTGGGGTACTACTGATGTGAAGAAAAAAATGCATATGATTACATGGGATACTATTACACAACCAAAGAATTTGGATGGCTTGGGTATCAAGAAAGCTAGTACCAAAAATGATACTATGCATTGTGCTTTAACTTGGAGACTTACCAAAAACCCTCATTCGCTTTGGTCTAGACTCTTACTTAACAAGTACTACCTGAGCACTAACAATCAAAGAGTCTCCAAAACTTGGAAATGTATCACCAAAGGTAAAGTTGTCTACAAAGAAGCCTCTTTGTGGATTATCTTAAAGGAGAGCAAGCCAAGTTTTGAACTGATAAATGGCTTCCCACTCTAAACTACATTATCCAAGGGCCTCCAACCAAAAATCTTCACCAGGCCACAATCTCTAACTTCTGGCAAAATGGGACTTGGGACTTCTCCTCCCTGCCTTTTGATCTCCCCCAGACCACCATCCAAGCTATCCAGTCTACTTTCTTCCACACAACCAAAAGCCCCACTGATTACCCTATTTGGGGACTTACTGGTAGTGGTCAATTTAAGTGCAGCAGTGCTTACAAACTCATCAATGCTAATTTCCATCCTCCCACCAGCCAAAATAACTTCTCTTGGCTTTGGAACATGTATGTCCCTAACAAGATGAAGCACTTCCTTTGGATGTTCAACCATAACAGGCTTCCTTGCAACTTTATTCTTTCTAAAAGAGTGGTCCTCATTGCCCTAACTGCTACTGCTGCAGCAACACCCACGAATATATACCTCATATCTTCTTGAAGTACCCTAAAGTTTCTTAGCTCTGGACCAAGCTTTTCAACACCTGAGATGTAATTTCCCCAACCTGGACGGCACTAATGAAGACAACATGCTGGACATTGTCAAAAACTGGGTGTGCAATAAAATTTTGACATCCACATCAATCTAGATGTCCTCTTTGTCTTCTGTCTGTGGGAAACTTGGAGTTGTAGAAATGGGAATATTTTTAACAACTTCAACTCCACTCCGACTTTTAAAAGTGCGTACGTCTCTGTTGTTGAATACACTTATCTAACCAACCATCATTCAACTTAACAGCCCCCCTTGTCACTATTTTTGTAAATGGTGCCACCTCCCCATGGCTCCTATAAACTCAACACGGATGGCTCTAGTTTGGGGAATCCAGGAAATGAGGGCATTGGTGGTGTAATCAGAAATGTCAATTGTGAATGGATCCTGGGCTACGATAAAGGCTACCCCAATGTCACTAACAATCAAATGGAACTTCTAGCACTACTAGACGGTCTAAAGATAGTGGCTGAAAACAACCTTCTTCCCATAAAAATAAACATTGACTCGCAGTAGGTTATATACATGCTAAAACATGGAAATATGCACTGTGATCCTATTATTGATAATTGCAGGTCCATGCTGACAAGAGTGGGACGGCCACCAATGCAACACTGATTTAGGGAGCAAAATCAAGTAGCAGATTCTCTTACAAAAGAAGGAGCACGTAGAAGAATTTTTGGACCCAGCCATATTTTGGAAGTTCCTCCTATGTTTTCGTTAGAACTCATCCTAGGAACTTGCTATAACAGATCTATAAAAGACAACAGCACGAACTATAGTGCGAAACTTATTATTTTTTAGTCGGACTGAGCGGCTAACTTGTAACTACTAATGATGCTTTTAATATAATTTCCCTTTTCACCAAAAAAAAAAATGATTTACAGAAGCACCTTTTGGTCAATGAACATGTCAAATAATTTAACCTCAAAAGCACACATCCGTTTGGTTTGTAATGGAGATGCAATTTTTTTTTCTAAAAATATGGCTATTAGAATTTTAAAAGGAATATTTTAGTAATTTCACTTTAACATTTTGGAGTTTATGCTTTTAAAGTAGTATATAAGTATATATATACATATATATATAGGGATATTTTAGTAATTTCACTTTAACATTTTGGATTTTATGCTTTTAAAGTAGTATATATATATATATATATATATGTATATATATATATATATATGTATATATATATATATATATATATATATATAAAATTGCATCTCCATTACAAACCGCATAGTGGCGGAGCCAATATTGCTCAAGGGGGTTCATTCGAACCCCCTTTGACGGAAAATTATACTATTTTTATACTAATTTTACATGGTTTAAAATATTTTTTATGCATATATAGTAGATGTTGAACCCCCTTCGACTAGTTCGTATGTATACTTCTGAACCCCTCAGTGAAAATCCGAGATCCGCCAATATATGTATATATATATATATATATGTATATATATGTATATATATATATATGTATATATATATATATATATATATGTATATATATATATATATATATATATATATATATACATACATACATACAATCTAGTCAAGTCTACGTGCTCCGCACGTGTATAATATGTTAGTCAAAAGAATTACAACAACTAATGCCTTGTTAAAATAGGTAATGAAAATTAATTTACCTAAATTGAAGAATATTACATGAATTTTATACCTAAACTAATTCTATTCCTAATAACTCCTACATTTAAAAGGACTCATAAATTAAATTAGTTAACCTAATAAAATTAAATAAAAATTTGAAATAAATAGTGAAAAGATAATTTTGTCTATTAAGGAGATTTTTAATGAAGAGTAAAAAGTTCAAATCACTTTTCTAAGGGTTTTCACACTTTTAATATATATATATATATATATATATATATATATATATATATATATACACACACACACACACTCTGTTTTTAAAAGAGTGTGTTTTAGCCTTTTCATTTTAGATAATTAAGAAGATATTAATAATATTTTTTGAATTTTAAATTCTTTAAATAACAAGACTTTCGACCATAAACAAATATTTTTTTTTTCATAATTAAATTTCAGAAAACGTTTGAAAATTTTGAAAATTAAAAAACAAGTAAAAGTTATTTTCACCCTTTTCATTCTAATTTACTCACAAAAATTCAAAAATAACTCCATTTCATATTCATGATCAAACACAACTCCAATTTGGTTTTCATGGTCACACGCTTACTAAAATGAATTTTTATATAATCAAGAAATTATAAAGATTTTATCTTATTCAAGATATTATTAAGAATAAGTTAGCAAAAAAGTTCTTTATTTTCTAAAAATGAATAGTTTCTTAAGAAGTGTGTCCAAATACATAAAATTAGTGCAATTTACATCTTGGCCTAATAGAAGTACCTGTAATTTTGTTAATGTTTGGTCGTAGATTTAGTTAAAAAATGAAGTTAGTGAAAAAATAATGAGTTTGTGCTCCCTAATATTATTTGTCCATTTACAAAATTAACATAAATTAATTAATAATTTTCTATTTCACTCCTATATAGTATCTTTTGAAAGCCTAAACAAGTTAATTCGTTTCAAAATATTTTTTTCGAAAAAGGTAATAAAAGGTAAACTAGTAAAATTAAATATCTTATGTATATTTTGTAAAAGCGTGCAAAGGAAAAAGTGGATAACTAAGATGCTGGAAAATAAGTACTAGAACTTTAGATTGTGTCTAAACATTTTTTACTTGAAAAAAAATAAATGTCTTCGTGAATGAAAGTGAAATTTCGTGAATCAATTTCTGAAACTTAAAAATTTTTTGAAGATAAATTTTTCAAAAGGACCAAATTTCATGAACAAACAATATTTTAATTTTTTTAAAAATTAAATTCTACTATCGAAATCTATTTTTAAACAGAAGCCTTGTTTATATAATAGGAAAATGTTCAAATACACCCCTTAAGTTTGTGATTTATTTTAAGAGAAGTATCAATTCGATATAAGTATTCTGTTTTGATGTTTATTTCATTAATTTAAGGCATTAAACATAGATAGACACTAAAATTTTTCTTTAGCTAACAAGTAAATACTCTAATTTTAGGAGTGCACACCTCAGTTCATCCCTATTGTATCTTATAGATATCCGATGCAGATGTAATGCATAAATTTTGAAAGTGTCTAGATAATCGTTTTATAAATTAGAGTATTCAACTGATACAGTTGTCTATATGTAAATCTTCAAAAATTGAATTGTTCTGTTGGCAGTTAAGAACAAATTCAAGTGGCTATCTATGTATATGCCTTAAATTAATCATCTTCAGTTTCAGAGTATCAAAGCTTAAGTCATCAAGTTAATGCACATAAATTCAATTGTGAAAAAATTATGCTTTATTGAAATTCATTTATTTCATAATATTTCCTTAAATCATACTTCCTCCGTTTGCTTTTCATGGTCATATTTTGAGTTGATATACCCATTAAAAAAAATAACTATTGGCAAGGCTATTTTATCATACTAGTAAAGTGTACATGCTTTGCACGTGTATATAAAATAAAATAATATGATAATAAAGATATCAAAGCAACATAACTAAATCTGACTTTTACAAAATAATTTCATAAAGTCCACGTGTATATAAAATAAAATAATATGATAATAAAGATATCAAAGCAACATAATTAAATCTGACCTTTACAAAATAATTTCATAAAGTCGCCTGAACATTCATCTATCACATATATTAAGGTGAACAAAACATCAAATCCATTGGTATCCCAAGAAATAATACCAAACAAAATACTCTTACTATTTAGAATTACACAAATAAAGAAATTTTTATATTTTTGTAAACACATAAAATTAAGGAAATAAATATGATCAATATCATACGAAATAAATAACATAAATTTGTAAACGTGGCCAGATTTAAGGATTATACCAGACAAAGAACAATGAGCAGCTTAGAGAGGGACGAATTTCACGAAAAGTTATAGAAAATCTCCCGAGTTTGCTTAATCTCTCTGTTGTCTTTTGATGAACACAAAAAATAATAATCCAACCCAAAGGATAAACAAGCGAGAAAATGCTAGCTTAACTATCAAACTAACCGTCCACCTTAATTCTGGTTCTCTATTGAATTTATATCATTATCCAATACACAATAAAGGTGCTAGGAAAAGTAATAAATGAGAGACTTGAGATCGATTACCCTTATCGACAAATATAAATTTAAAACTTTAATAAAATAAACTACATGTGATAACAAAAATAGTAGAAAGATTCGAGAAGCATAACTTGGGATTTTTCACGATTGTCTTTTTTCCTTTCTATATATAAAGAACTCT
The DNA here is from genome assembly GCA_030864215.1 of Capsicum pubescens. Taxonomy (NCBI): domain Eukaryota; kingdom Viridiplantae; phylum Streptophyta; class Magnoliopsida; order Solanales; family Solanaceae; genus Capsicum; species Capsicum pubescens. Next base: position 72,854,945 of record CM061538.1, on the reverse strand, counting down.
AGACCTAATTTAAACTAAATTAAAAGTCCTAAATATTAGGAGATTTTACACATTAAAATTTTTTAAAAAAAGATTTATAATAATAAGATAATTAGGTTCAATTTACTTCTTACCAAGTTTTTCATTAAATTTTAAGATTAAAAATCTTGAATTTTTTCATACCTATTTAGGATTATTTTTCTGTTGTTTACGTTGGTGTTTTTAAGTTAAATTTAGGACTCCTTTTGTTTCTTTTCTAGACGCTAATTTATGAATTTTTTTTTCTCCATTTTGAGGATTTTTATATGATTTAGGACTCTTTTCTTCTTTCCTACAATAAGGCTTTTGATTTCTCTTTATAGTTAATGCTTTCCTTTTTAAAAGTATTGCTTGATTTTAAATAAAAAATGAAGACAAATAAAATAATTCTAAAATAATTTAAGAAAATATTTAATGACAATTTTGTCTATTGCGAAGACTTTTAATGAAGGATAAAAAGTTCAAATCATTTTTTAAGGGCTTTCACACTTTTAATATATTATAGATATATTATAGATATAGATATAAATTATAGATATAGATTACTACTATTAAATGATATTTATTATTGTGTCTTGAAATTAATTTGAAAAAAAAAAATGCTAAGGATAAAATAAGAAAACAAAAATTGTATTTTCTTGATATGTCGAAAATGACAAGCCAAAATAAAAATTCAATTAAAAAATAAGTAACAAGTAAAAGCGAACGGAAGGAGAAGCACTATAATCTTATTGGAGACATAATTTTTCTTAGCAAGACAGGATAGATTAGCATTATTCTTGTCGCCTATACTTTTTGATTTTTTTCGAAGTCTTAGGCCAACAAGTAGACAAATCATGCACATTTTGTGGTAAATGCAATTTTTTGGAACGTATCTCTGAAAAATTATAGTGAAAAGGGGTAAATATACCTCTGAACAATTAAAAAGGTCCGTAATATATATTCAAACCAATTTTCCACGTTCCAAGAACATAACTGAGACAACAAAAAATAACAGTGGGAGCTTCGATCCCATGAGTCAACATGTCTTTAGAGGATATACAAAATAAATCGGAGAAGTTATAGACAAATTTAGACCCTTTTCTTTAATTAATTAATAAATTGAGTAATGACTAATATAATGATTATTGCTCCATGGACAAGGTTATAATTCAATTAGACACATTATTATGTTTAGGGCCAATCCACATCTCAAGAGAACTCATATTTATTGATTTGGTATTAATACCGTGCATGAAAAAATCTCCTTGTAATAACCTTGGTTGTGATTTATAGAATTTTTTATGTTTTTATTTTTTTGAGCTTCCCCGATGTTGATTTACATTATTTAGGAGTTGTGAAAATGGTTGGCACGATCCTCAATATGTATTTCAGAATGACTTATAGGAGTTTGTAGTTTTAGAATAGCCTTAGATTGATTAGTTTAACTTTAGTCAATAATTTATGATCTGAGCTTCGAATGGTGATTCTGACAGCTTTATTAGATCCGAAATATTGATTTTGAGTTAGTAACATAGTTAGTGTGGGCCCTAGCCTTTATATTGTATTTTGACCTCTTTAACGAAAAATAGTTAATTTAGCCTAAAAGGTGTCTCGGGTTAATTCATTATAAATGATTCCTTTTTGAAAATTTGATGATTTCATTGAGTCTGAAACATCAAAATTAACCTATTAGTATTATTAGATTATTTCTACAAGTCTCGAATGAATTTCGAGGATCCATTAAAAATGCTTTTGGTCTTTGATTATTTGTTGGTATTTAGTTTCTGGTGCACTAGATATTCCTTCATCGCGATCGCGTGGCTGGGTGACAATCACAAAAGGTAGTGTAGTTGTGCATCGTGATCACTTGGAGGGAAGTCGTGATGGTGTGGTTTGGTTCGGGTCACTATCGTGATCGCGAGACTCGATCTCTATTGCAATCGGGATTGTCTTCTAATGGGCAACTTCAACGTTGAACCTCACGATCACGTGATGGAGGCTGTGATCATGAGGTACTATGTGCTTGGTAGTGTAAAACCCTTTTTCATGATTTTCTTTATTTTTAGACATTGAGAACTCAAAATTAGACAGTCTCAAAGAAGTGTTTACCAAATTACATCAGAATAATTTCTAAACCTTGTATTTATCATTTGTCATTGATTTCTTTACAAATCTATCTTCAAAATCATTGATTTTAAACATGTTTTTGGGAATTTTACTTGGTAAAGTATAAAATGAGTTTCTCTTGAATTTAAGCTCGATTTTAACTTGTTTTTGGTCGGATTTTCAACTATAGACTCCTTTTGATTTGAAAAATATAATTCTCAATTTTACCCATGTATTTTTAGAATTGATTTTTGAAGTGATTTAGATTCGGAATCAAATTATATCGATATGAACATCGATGGACTTCTTTTGACTTATAGATGTTGTATTTGAATAGATTGATCGTGTTTGGATATGACTTGAGGGAATAGAGCCTAAGGTTGATGCTTCAGATTGTGTTTTGGATTGTGGATCTTCATTAAAGGCGAGTTGGGATGTACCTTGACCTTTTTTTCTGAAGTGTTTATGTGTTGTATGCTTGGTTGCTTGTATTGTGAATCACTTAAGATTTGGGGGTCCTGCTTAGGTGAAATGGAGAGCATCTCCACGAGTACCGGAGTCTTTTGATAGATTGTAGTTATATAATTGCTCATCTTAGTCTTGCTACTTGGGGATATGCTTAGAGTAGGTTGTAGATTGGGGTGATAAATAGGCGTGTCGAGTCGGATATGGGTTGATCGAAAATGAGTCATGTGAAAATACATAAAATATAAGACCTGACCCATATTTAATATGAATAAAATGGATAAACCCAGTGGATAATATGGATATCCATATTATCCATTACTTCTTATTATGTAAAGAAAAAGTTACTTCTATATTATAAATATTTTTTTCTTTTTTTTTTCTTCTATTAGAGTGTGTTTGGTATGAAAGAAAAATTGTGTTTCTCTAAAGAATATTTTCTCAAAAATAAGTGATCGTAAATTGGGCTCACGAGTCGGCTCTCGGGTTGAGGTCAAAATTTAAATCTTGGATATAGTTGAAATTGTGATTTTAATTATGGGTTGGGTCTTGGGTTGGGGTTGTGATTTCAATCTCCAGTCTCAAAATTGTGTTGAAATTTGGAGCTCGAGTTGGTGTTGGGAGTTAGGTCTTGAGACGAATTTGGGTATTCGGTCTCGAAGCTTGAGTCTGGGTCTCAACTCAGCCGTAGTCGTGTTTTGAATGGGGTAATTGTGGAATTTAAAATTTTGGTCTCGGGTTAGTGTCCAAATTTGGGTCTCGAGTCTATGTCTTAAGTTAGGTCTCAAGATACATTTAGGAGTTTGCTCTCAAATTGAGTGTCGTGGTCTAGGGTCAGACACATAGTCAAGGGTAGGATCTTCGATTGGGGTTATAGTCGGGTCTCGAATTGGGACATATGTTGCATCCTGGATCTCGGGTCGGAAGTCAGATCCAAGGTCTAATCTCGTTTTACATCTCGAAAAAAAATTTAGAAATGGAAAAAGTCAATTTTTTAAAAAAAATGTAAAAGAAATAAATTAAGAAAATAAAAATTAAAAAAATGAAAAATCTATATTTATAATAAAAATTGAAAATATTTTTCTTCATTCCAAACACACCCTTAATAAGTATACTTTAGAGATTGATACATCTTCACATACGCCATACTTTAAGGAGAGGAAAATTGGTGGATACACATGGCCTATCCATATTTTAGACGGGAAATTGCATGTCATAGACCCAAATCTGGGTGGCTTTAGATATTTGACCCTAAATAAGAATGTATTTAAAGAATAACCTTCCTTACTTTTTAATATACTAAAAGTACCATTTTGCCCCTCTACACCTCAAATATATTTTTAAACTTTCCATACTCATTTATCTCTCAAATTTTATTTTATTTTTATTTTCACTTTTTTATTTTTTTTCATTTAATTTTACTATTCTATTTTTTTATTATCTTTCACTTTTTATTTTTTTCTTTAATTTTATTTTCATGTTTTAATTCATTTGTCTCAACCTTTTTTTTTTCTTTTTTTCTCAAGAATTATCTATTTCTATTTTTTCTTTTTTTTTAATTCATTTGTCTTTAACATTTATTTTTTGTTTTTAACAGTTCTCTTTTTTTTTCCTCATTTTTCTCAAACTTTATTTTTTATTTTTTTCTCTCATTTTTTATTTTCTTAATTTTTTTTAATTCTTCTCTTTTTTCTTAATCTTTATTTTTTTCTTGCCTTCTTTTGTCTCACTCTCATTTTTTTTTCTATTTTGTTTGATTGATTTTTTCTTTTTTCAGTTCTCTTTTTTCCCTCATTTTTCTTAAACTTTATTTTTATTTTTCCTCTCGTTTTTATTTTTCTCAATTTTTTTAATTCTTCATTTTTTTCTTCATCTTTATTTTTTTCTTTCCTTTTTTTCTCAATCTTTTTTTATTTCTCTATTTTGTTTGATCGCTTTTTTCTTTTTTTCTCAACTTTTATTATATTTTGCTAATAAATAAAAAATTGGATAATCCGTAAAGGTATCTTCTTTTTTTGACATCAAAAAAAAATTAAGGGCATGAATTGTTGTTACGAAGTTCTTTGAAAATTCTTGAGATAAGTCATATCTCTAAGGCGAGAGTTATAGAATATCTCATAAATAAAGACATAATGTGGTAGTGTCAACTCTTGCCCGTGGGGCATAGTTTATTATTTGAAAGTCTTTGAGCTAAGTCTTGCCTCTAAGACGAGTTGTAGAACATCTCATAAATGAAGACATAATGTGGTAGTGTCAACTCTTGCCCGTGGTGCATAATTTGTAGTTTGAAAGTCCTTGAGCTAAGTCTTGCCTCTAAGGCAATAGTTGTGGAATATCTCATAAATGAAAACATCACGTGATAGAGTCAACTCTTGCCCGTGGGGCATAATTTGTAGTTTGAAAGTCCCTGAGCTAATTAAGTGTAGAACATCTTATAAATGAAAACATAACATGGTAGAGTCAACTCTTGCCCATGGGACATAATTTGTAGTTTGAAAGTCCTTGAGTTAATTAAGTATTGCCTCTAAGGCAATAGTTGTAGAACATCTCATAAATGAAAACAAAACGTGGTAAAGTCAACTCTTGCCCATGAGGCATAATTTATAGTTTGAAAGTCCTTGAGCCAAGTTTTGCCTCTAAGGCAATAGTTGTAGAACATCTCATAAATGAAAATATAACGTGGTAGAGTTAACTCTTTTTCGTGGGGCATAATTTGTAGTTTGAAAGTCCTTGAGTCAAGTCTTGCCTCTAAGGCAAGAGTTGTAGAACATCTCATAAATGAAAACATAATGTGGTAGAGTCAACTCTTACCCGTGGGGCATAATTTGTAGTTTGAAAGTCCTTGAGCTAAGTCTTGCCTCTAAGGCAATAGTTTTAAAACATCTCATAAGTGAAAATATAACGTGGTAGAGTCAACTCTTGCCCGTGGGGCATAATTTATTGTTGGAAAGTCCATGAGCTAAGTTTTGCCTCTAAGGAAATAGCTGTAGAACATCTCATAAATGAAAATATAACGTGGTAGAGTTAACTCTTACCTGTGGGGCATAATTTATTGTTTGAAAGTCCCTGATCTAAGTCTTGCCTCTAAGATAATAGTTATAGGACATCTCATAAATCAAAATATAATGTGGTAGTGTCGACTCTTGCCCATGAAACATAACTTGTTGTTTGAAAGTCCTTGAGCTAAGTTTTTCCTCTAAGGCAATAGTTGTAGAATATCTCATAAATGAAAACATAACGTGGTAGAGTCAACTCTTGCCCATAGGGTATAATTTGTTATTTGAAAGTCCCTGAGCTAAGTTTTTCCTCTGAGATAAGAGTTATAAAACATCTCATAAATCAAAATATAATGTGGTAGTGTCGACTCTTGCTCATGAAACCTAACTTGTTGTTTGAAAGTCATAAGTCTTGCCTCTACAATGTAGTAGTGTCAACTCTTGCCCACAAAACGTAGCTTATTGTTCAAAAGTCATAAGTCTTGCCTTTATAATGTGATAGAATCAACTCTTGTCCATGAGGTGTAACTTGAATGGAAGAAATCGGAAAAAAGAACAAAAATTATAAAAAATGCGAAAAAAGAAGAAAATGAAGAAAAATATTAAAAAAACAAAAATCAAAGAAAATGTAGAAGTTGAGAGAGAATGGAAAAACATAAAGGTTGGTAAAAATGAAAAAAATATTAAATAAAAATAAAGGTCGAGAAAATTTAAAAAGGAAAAAATCAAAGAAAAATAAAAAAAAATTATTTTTAATAAAAGTAGATATTGAAAGGTGTAAAGAAAAAAAAGTAAGGATTGAGAAAAACTAAAAAGAATATAAAAAAAAAGACAAAAGAAAAAATAAAAAATAAAAAAGAAAAAAGAAAAAAAAGTTGAGTGGAAAAAAGAAAAAAAGTAAGGGTTGAGAAAATTAAAAATAAAAAATAAAAATTAAAGTAAAATTAAAAAGAGAAAAAAAAATAAAAGTTGAAAGATATAAATATTGAGTTGTTATGCATTATAAGGATCATTTATGTAATTTACACTATTGATCAGGGGCAATTTTGTCCAAAAGAATATTAGTTAATAGGTAAAGGTTATTTTAAGAAAACTTTTTTATTTGGGGCTAAAATTTGAAAGTCACCCCAATTTAGGTCTATTTGTTAGATTCACCCTATTTTAGAATGGATAATATGGGTTGACCCATATTTGATCCACTATTAAATGGATTGGATACCCAACTCATTTAATATGGATAAAAAGGGAACATAACCATATAATTTATCCATTTTGCCACCCCTAGTTGAAGATAGTTAGCTTATTGATCGGAATAATTGATAGTGGATACCTATATTAGAGCTTGAATCATGTTTAGTGGATCTTGCTATGATGATCGGGGCTTACTGACATTTTAGGGTATAACTATATTATTATTATTATTATTATTATTATTATTATTATTATTATTATTATTATTATTATTATTATTATTATTTTGACAGAATGATTGAGGTTCACAAAATACTTAAAGTAAAAATGGACTTGTAGTAGTTGGGAAGATTATTGGGGTTTAGAGCATATTATTAACCAGCACAACTTTTTTAGTTATTTTGTCTAATAATGTAATCATTGGAATAGTTGAGACTTATTATATGGAATAAGCTTGATTTGGGTTCGTTTTGATATATAATATTATGTGATTGTTTATTATTTTTGTATTATCTGTGTGGGAGCTTATTTATGAATATTATTATTGACTTGAGAGATTATTATTATTGTGATGCTTGAGAGAGGTTTGAATTGATATTTAACTTATGTCATCGATGATGTAATACCCTTACTTGTTTCAGTAAATAACTGCATACTTGATTAAAATTCAGGGACTGAATTTCTTAAGGTGGGGAGAATGTAATACCCCACGATACACAATATCTATTATATAATTAGTAAAAAAAATAATTTACTATAAAAAAGGGATAAAGAAATAAATTTTATCAAATACTTGACATAAATGGTAATGGGTCAGGCCATCTACCAATTAAAAAAATATAAATAACATAAATATCAACCCTTTTGGAAGTAATTACACTTTCTCCCACTTTTTTAATTACTTTACTCTCTCTCCCTATTAATTTAAATAACATAGCTGACATATGCATACCATTTTGTGTATATGTTAGGATTTTTATAATATGTTTAGGGAGTTGGAATTTTTTGTAATATTGAAAACATAAGTTGGATATTTGTGTAATTTTTAGTTAAAAAAAAGGATAAATTACACAAAACTCAAACTTAAGAGACTATATCAATATCCCTTACATTTTTTAAATTTACTTTAAATTTCGATTTTCAACTTTACTCTTGATACATATCAACAAAACCCCACATCCTATTTTTACTCCACCACTAACTCATGCAAGATATATTTTTTTTTCAAAAATTTCCTTCACTAAAATTTTTCTTAATTTATAATCAATTAAAACTTCTTCGATATCCAAATCATTATTTTTCCAACAAAGGTCAACATTAATAAGCTGTTAATTTGGTTCAATTGCCTTAGTAGAGTCATCATATATATGATTCAACCATGTGGAAGACAAGAAATCAAGAAAAAATATTCACCTAACTGGAAAACAACTAATAATTAAGGTTGAAACAAAATAATGATAACTACAAAGTCATTATATTTTCCCGCGAAAAGAGCTTACTCCTTTCAAGACTCCATGAAACTCTCCCAAATTATAATCGTTAGTTAAAATATCCTCCATATTCATTACTCCATCTTCTTCAAATCATCAATATACTACATTAAATTATAAATTTTTTCAGTTATTTTAAAAAGGTGAGTTAATTGTTAAAATGAATTTTAAGCTAATTCGCTTGATACATATATAAAAATATTAGTTTTCTACATACATTTTCATAGTGTAACGGTGATACAGTTGTTGACTGAGCATTCTAATGTCACTATTCTAGTCGTTTTAAGCCTTGTTTTGAGTATGATTCTATGCTATATGGGTTGATAATGAGATAAATATGTATCAAAGTGTTAAATCATGTATTTACAATGGTTACAAGTGTTTTCTAACAAGTTTGGGTTCAATTGTATCACTTAGAGTTCAATCCGAGAAACTAGTGTTACTAGCTTGAGCTAGGTGCTTTTCTAGTCTATCTTATTGGATTCTATTGTGTTCTATGTGTTCCTTATGGTTTTAAATGTGTCATTATATGTGGAATAACTTGTTAGAAGTGTACAAAGTTCAATTGAGTCAAGGAAAGTGTCAAAACATTGAGTGGGAGATCATGGAAAATTGCCTAGTCTAAGCTCTTGTTTTTTATTCGTCGTGATGGATGTTGTGTTGTTTGATCCTCTAATTCGTGTGGTGTTTTATTGTTGGATCCTTTGTGATCTTAATATGATGATATATGAATGATATAAAGGCTGAAAAATCATTGAAAAGACACCACAAGACAAGGGATGAAAGGAGGAAGGACCAACACTTAACCAAAATTCGGAGGACAACTTCCAGTAGCACCATGCAATTTGTGTGCATCGCATGCTCTATTCCTATGTAATAGAGGGTGCGTCGCATTCTCCATTCTATATAAATAGAGGGTACAACGCATGGTCTACTCCACCCCTGGGCATTTCAAGCTAAATCAATTTCTACACGGACTTGGCTTACCCTTATGCTATAAATACATGTTGTATCACGTTTTTACATATCTTTGGACAAATTTTGGAGATAAAGGGGCTGATACAACTTCATAATTAGGTTTTTATTGGTTTTATTTATTTCATTCATATTTTTAATCATTAATTACAACCTTGTGATTACGATTATGACTATGCGTGGCTAAACGCCCCTTTTCGGGGTTAAGGCCAAAGACATGATTACTTTTGTTTTGACTTGAATTCGTTTAGTTTGCTTATCATTTTTGGTTGTGTGTTCATATTTAATTTAAATATTTTAAGGATTTGCGACCCTTAGAATATATCAATTGTCTACCTTATGATTTCGAGTGAGGGAATAGGGGATAGAATATGGAGATGAATAGAGTATGGTTTGTATTCCTTTTTGAAATAAGGAATTCAAATTAGTATATAGGACATATATGTACTTAGATACCTTACTTGATTCACACGCAGGATGATAGCTTAAATAATCTAGCTGGATCATTACATCCCCACTCAATGATGTAGTTCTAAGGTTCAACTTAGGTAAAGGAATAGAGGTTGGGAAACCATAATCACGCAATTAAACCTATGAGTCTACAACCAAGATAAGTAAGTTAATGAATGAAATTCAATAACATGGTATGATTGTCGAAAGTTCTTTGACCCCGGGTCTTCTTCCATTGATTGTCTTAAGATCTTTAATTTCCGTATTGTTTACTTTTCTACAACTTACAAATCTCAAACTTTTTTTTGGTTAAGATTGCATCAATTGAATCTAAATTGTGAACTAAAATAGAATCGTGGTTAAATCAAGTCTCTGTGGGATCGATACTTCGCTTCTTGAAGGCCACTTTGCTACTTCATAAGACCACGTACACTTGCGTGTGCGCTTGGACGCTGTCAAGTTTTTGGTGCCGTTGCCGGGGACTTGTTATTGGGAAATTGTTTATTTTAGTTTTACTTTTAGATTTATTTGGTGTTTTTACGCTTGGTCTTGGTTTTGTTATTGCAGGAAACAAGTTTTTAGGTAGATAAATAGTTTTTTTTGCTTGGTCCATGCACTGAGTGACATAAGGGGGGCATTAACTTGATGCCCCTATCACTATTTAAAACATTGGGCCTGGGGGAGCCTAAATCGACACCAGTGGTTATGCAGCTCACAGACGGATCCATAACATATCTGGAAGGTGTAATATAGGACGTCCTCATAAAGGTTGGTAAATTCATTATACCTACTAAGTTTTTTGTTCTTGATTTTGAGGCAGACGAACAGGTACCAATCATCTTAGGACGTCCATTCTTAGCAACGGGAGGGGCCTTGATTGATGTTAGAGAAACACTCTCAAGATGAGGGTAGATGATTAAGAGATGGTATTTGATGTTTACAAAGCACCCAGTGTAACGTCCCAAATTAAAGATTTTTGTATGATCAATGTTATTGAAAGGGACAAGTGTGGGGTGAGTAGTCCGCCAAAGACCTCTTCGAACTACCTGATGAAGAGGCCCAAGTTGAATTCAATGTTTCCTAATATGATGAAGATTAATGTTGACCTTAGGAGTGAAAATTAAAGAGGTCTAAAATGAATGAGAAAATATCTCTCAAAAGGAAGTAAAAAGGTGAAGGAATATGGTTGAGTTGAGTTGGGTCGTGCCGCGATACTAAATCAGGCGCTTCTTGGGAGGCAACCCAAGTTAGTTAGGTATGTTTTCTTTTTAGTTTTTTTAGTTTTTATTTCGCGTAGTTTTTGTTTTTGGTTGAGTCACAGGTTAATGGGAAGTCTGAGTACCATAAACTTGAGTTAAGGAGCATGACAAAAATTGAGTGTGGGGTCCCATGGATCTTCTTTATATATAAAAATGATACTAGCTAGGCCTAGAGGCCTTAGGGAGTATTTCTATCTTTACTTTTAAGTTCACTTTTGGGACAAAGTAGATTTTTAACTGTGGGGTGGGGAAATTCGTAAATTTTGGCTCAATTTAAAAATTTTTAGGTTAGGAATAAGTGAGATATTATTGTTGGTTCTAGTTTTGATTACATGATGCAAGTGAGTTTGTTTTTAAAAGCATATTGATTGAATGAATTACTATTTTTGAGACTCCTAGGCTCATATATGTGACTCTTGTACTTGTTGGCTTAATTTTGAATTCATGCTATTGTTTAGTTGGGAGTCTATGATGATCCTATTGAGTTGAGCATGTTCCATGTGAGTGTGAGATTTTTGTATATTTCTTGTTGCATGTGATGTCTAGAACTTTCTCGGTATGTGTGTAAAGCAAAATAAAGAGTGTGGGTTTAGGAGATGATATAAGCATTTCTTTGATAGCCTTGTTTTTACCTTCTATTTGTCCTACCCTTTGTGCATTATCCTAGTTAACCTCCATTGAGACTTTAGCCTTTTCTTTGGTAACCTCATAAGTAGCCTAATCCCTTCTTTGATAGACCATAATTTGATCCAAAAAGCTCTGAAGTGTTTTAATGGAAAGTTAATTGAGTAAGGAGTTTGAGAAATTGAGGAAGAAAACGGTGAATTTGATGCCCCAAGGTAATGGTTATTAGTGTTAATAATTGATGTGTGGAGGATTGGTGTGATATAATTATCCTAAAAATATTGTCATGATTGTGAAAAAAGAGAAAAATTAATTCATGTGGTAGTAAACTATACGCCCACCAAGTGTTTGTGAAAATGCTTAAAAGAGATGGGGCAAAAACAAAAGGTATAGGTGGATGAAAAAGTGTAATTTGGTTGTTGGAGATTGGTTATAAATGTATAATGTAGTGTATTAAAGCTCTTAGAGAGGTTAGTCACTATTTCCAAATAGTTTCTACCCGTCTCTTAGCCTACGTTACAACTTGAAAAAGATCTAATTGATCCTAAGTTCATCGTTCTGATATTAGTGGAGCATTACACGAAGAGCAAGCCTACGGTTCATTGTGTGTAACTTATGAATTCTTTGTGAGAGTAAGCGTAATTTGATTCGTTTGCCCATCATATGATGAATTGCTTAATTATGAGTGATTATGGGTAACTCTCTTGTTATGAGGGGCACATGTTTGATAAATGTGGGTGACTTGTATGATGTCCTTGATTGAATGATAAACATGATTTTTTCAAGTAGGTGAGTCAATTCTTGAGGCTAGGAGGTTTTAAAGTAATTTTCATGAGCTTTTAATTATGTAAATAACATGCTTAGTGTAGTAACTTACATTCTGTGTAGTCATTGTAGTGCTAGCTTGGGTGTCTTGAATTTAGTGGAAGTGTAGAGTTTTCTTAGTTGATAATGATTATAGTTAAAAGTTGCTTGAGGACGAGCAAGGCTTTAAGTGTGGGGTGGTGATGTTGGGTGTATTTATGCATTCTAGTGTCACTATTCTGGTCGTTTTAAGCTTTGTTTTGAGGATGATTCTATGCTATATGGTTGATAATGAGATAAATATGTATCAAAGTTTTAAAGCATTTGTTTACAATGGCTACAAGTGTTTTCTAAAAAGTTTGGGTTCTATTGTATCACTTAGAGTTCAATCGGAGAAACTAGTGTTACTAGCTTGAGCTTGGTACTTGTCTAGTCTATCTTATTGGGTTCTATTGTGTTCTATGCGTTCCTTATAATTTTAAATATTTCATTATATGTTGAACAACTTGTTAGAAGTGTACAAAGTTCAACTGAGTCAAGGAAAGAGTAAAAACATTTAGTAGAAGATCATGGAAAATTTCCTAGTCTAAGCTCTTGTTTTTGATTCGTCGTGATGGATATTGTGTTGTTTGACCCTCTAATTCCTATGGTGTTTTTTTGTAGGATACTTTGTAAGATTAATATGATGATATATGGATGATATAAAGGCCGAAAAATCATTGGAAAGACACCAATAGACAAGGGATGAAAGGAGGAAGGACCAACACTTAGGGTGCATTTTTTTTTATTAAGACGTCTGAATCTGAATGATTGAGATGTTGTTTCTAGATCTGAAGACTAAATGATTAAGTTTGTTTGTTTTTTAACATCTGAATGTACGTAATATATTTATTCGTAATAAGTATGCAATTCAAATTAAAAAAGTAATAAAATATTATATTATATCAAAAAAAAATTGATAAAGTATTAACTTAAACATCCAAAATTATTATTTGAGTGATAATTAAAATATTTAAGATAAATATATTATGTGAAATATAATTATTGAACTATTTAAATTATTAAAAAAAATATATCGATTAAAAATTATTATGATAAGATATAATTATAAAAAAATTAAATTTAACATAAAGTAATCTATCAATTAAACTGATCCAACAAACTAAAATAATTAGTCAAATATAATTTTGACTTAGATACATAAATATTAAATGAATAACTAATTAATAATCATCTAATTTTAACATTCCACTATTGAAAAAATCAAATAACTAAATTACTGAACTCTTAAATGGTTCAACTTCAATGCATTAACTTGAATGCAAGTTCTTCACGTATATTGTGCATTATCTTAGAATCTTCAACTGTCCAGCTAGGTCCGCTTGTTTCCTCAAACGTTTCTTCTTGTTGTCCTTCTTCATCAAATATTACTTGAGATATATCAAATTGATTAAACAATTCATCATTGATGCATTTCTTTCTAATAAAATTATTAACTGCAAAACATGCAATAACAACATCTCTTTGGATATTGATAGGATATGGAGCCATCTTGTCCAATATAGGAAATCTTGCTTTCAGTACTCCATACAAACGTTCGATAACATTTTTAAGTTGTGCATGAACATGATTAAACTTTTCCTCCTTAGTTATGGCATGCCTACGGTGATAATCTCCTTGCCAATATCTAACATTACGATACGGTGCTAGAAATTCTCGAGTATTTGAATATGCCACATCACATAGATAATATTTATCTGACATTAAAACAAAAAAATTAATTTATCATATTGAAAGGCTAAATAATTATTTTAATCATTTAAACTTTATTACTTACTAGATGGAGGAAATGGAAAGCCATTATTTGGATTAGATATAACTTCTGTTAGAACTCGTGCATCATGTGCTACCCCTTCCGATCCAGCATAAACATAAGTGAAGACCATATTAAAGTCACATATTGCCAGAACATTCTGATAGCATTTACCTTTTCCTCTTCCTCTGTAAATAATTTGTTGATTAGCAGGAATAACAGCGTGTACTAATGTCCCATCTAGTGCACCTATTGCTCCCCGTCAATTATACATTTGTGTCAACATAATAATTTTTTTTTCTAAAATTCTATAATAATAATTTAAAGTAGTACCCTAAAAATTCTTCGCAACCTCTTATTATGAGAACCAGCAATATTCATATTCGAATCAAATGTTGTAGATGTAACCATCTCTTTTATAAATTTCATCATTGCCTCAAGAACCTCATGAAAATACTTGTGCACCGTTTGCGAAGAATGCTGAAATCTTCTCTTAATAACGACGTAGCGCTCATTATGTCTTATAATAGTTAAAAACATTGTTATCTTTTCTTCAACAGATATATGTTTGCTATCAGTGAGCCATCCATTTTGTTTAAAATGTTGACATAGCCGAACATATGCATCACGTGACATGCGTATCAATTCTATACATTATCGATTAGAACCAGACAATAATTCTAATGTATATTTTTGACCAGATAAAGATGATGTTAAATCTTTATTTCTTCGATCATATGTGAGTCTATAACATTTTCTTTGCCAATATAAGCTCATCAACAATAATATTTGATCATCAATATCCATATTGAATTTGTTCTACAAATAAAAAAATAATGCACAATAATAAGTACAACTATCTACATATTTTGCAAGATCAGGAATTACATATAACAATACCAAAGTGATTATAAAAATTTTATACTCCTCAAACATAGCAAAACATAAAAACAATGTAGTTCACCAACAAACATGTTTCATAAGAATCACATATAGCATTACAAAGTTTCAAAAATTATTATAAAAATTAACTAAAAAACATAAAAACTAGATTTCTAGAAATCTCTGCGTCTAATAAATATACTAGTAATTCACAAAATTAAAGAGTATCCATTTTTCCCCATGACTTTAACCTAATTCTCTAATTTATTAGTCTTTGTTAGTTTCATCCATGCTTTTCGATAGCTATTACCTTTACAGAGTATACTAACGGTTGCAGAGTACAATGGATCTCCCCATCCAAGTCCATCTAACTTTTCCATACATTCCTCAACTTTAGGAGAACTATTTTTATTAATTAATAATTCTAATGTGGTACTTATTTTCTCATCAATTTCCAATCGGGATGATGTTTTTTTCTTTTCTTTCCCAATTTTTTTTTTCAATTGAAATTAAAGATTGAGATGGAAAATCTTTAAAAGCTTCTTCATTTTTGTCATCAATTAGATCTTGTAAATCACCAAGATCTATATTAGTAGATGCAAAAGGAGCACCAGGTCGCAGAGTTGTACAACTTGAACTCCAACCATGAACGCCTGTTGCAGTAGAACACTCAAAGAGTGTTGTACAAAGTTCTGGAAAGGTTAGTGGTGATCTCTTGAATACCTTTGCTTTTGGATGAACCTATATTCAAATATAAGAAGTCATACTTTTTATGTACACCTTAAATTGCTCTCTTTATAGTAAAATAAAAGGAGAAAAAATACTATATAATGAACTAACCTTTATATATTCTTCCCACTCACTATTAGACATGTGAATGGTATTGGTTGTTGATCATAAATATCGCCCGTCTTTTTAGTTAGTGGAAACCAAGCTTGATATTTTTCTTTTATATAATCGTATTGGTTCTTCATCTTCTTTTGTGTAGCTACAAAGTTATGCGTAGTCACCAAGACTTCTTTAATTCTATCCCATGATTCAACTTTCAAACTACTTCCACATCTCCCGTTCAATGATACTTCTTGAATACAAGATTCTAAAAATGTTTTTAGAACATCCATTCTCCAAATCAATCTGTCACTAGTTTGTTCCATAACTGAAATATAAAATTCTAATTTATTATCAAATATAAAATTAATAAAATAAAAAATTCATTCCATAACTGAAATTTCAAATTACAATTTTTTAACATTACAAAAAAAAACCCAAAAAGCTTAAAAAGAAAGCAAAATAGTAAGTAATCAAGAATTTATTAAGAGACAAAAATAAAACACACCCAAAAAAATAAAAAAATATTTATTAAAAGAAAAAAATCTAGTTTCAACTCAGCTTTGAACATGAACCTATATGAACACAAAGTTCATAAAATATTACTGTACTTGGTTTACTACTGTAAATAAATTTAACTAGTTATTGAATATATGCTCCTGCTTTGACAAGAAATAATCAGAGTACAAGATACAATAAAAATCAACAAATTCAATTATACCATATAGATACGCCAAGAAATGTCTAATGTTTCAAAACGCTGATATTGGTCTTAGGCCTACATAGAATGTTGAAATTAAAAAGTCAGTCATATTATGAGAGATGTATTCTTTTTTCTTTTCTTAATAAATATAAATAAATAAGACTAGTAGCTTAACAATAATGTGATTCCATATGATTCTATTTATCACTCTTTAACAATAATAATGTGAAACACAGATCCCTACCAATATAAATAGATTACATAAAAGTTTATATACTATTTGAAAAGATGCATAAGTCAGTATTGCTCATACAGAATCTATGGAAACTTCCCATAACAAGAAGAGCACATGGACCCTTCTACAAAATTTGCAGGCAGCGAACTGCATTTTTCATGTTCACACCCCTCTACAACCTAGAAATTTTGTTTCTTGACACACTAATTTCCAAAGACTATAAGCTATATATATCTTCAAAGCATGATAAGGTTACTAGGTACTTTCAGAAATAATGCAATACATATCTTCCCAGAACCAGTAAGCTAGAAAACTGAAGTATTTATAAAAAGTTTTGGTGAATCATACCTGAAAGAGAAGGAAAGCAACATGAAGAGGAAGAGAGAGAAGGAGAAACATGAGGAGAGGGAGAGAGAGAAACGTGAAGAGGGAGGGTGACGAGAGAGGGTGAAAACAGTGTGTATATAGAGAGGAAAATAACAGTGAGAGAGTTTTGAGGGAATACATTTTAAAAAGAGTCTTAATAGTATTCAGACTCTTTTTCATATCTGATTGATTCAGAGGATATTAGATATATTAAGAGGCAGTTTTAAAAAAATGTAATTAATGGACTGAAGTCTGAACCATTCAGATTCAGACCTCCATTAAGTGCAAACAAATGAGGCCTTAACCAAAATTCGGAGGACAACTTCCAGTAGCACCATGCAATTTACGTGTGTCGCATGCTCGATTCCTATGGAATAGAGGGTGCGTCGCATGCTCCATTATATAGGAATATAGGTTGCGACACATGGTATACTCCACCCCTGGGCGTTTCAAGCTAAATCAACTTCTACACGAACTCGGCTTACCCTTATGCTATAAATACATGTTGTATCACGTTTTTACATATCTTTGGACATATTTTGGAGATCAAGGGTCTGCTACAACTTCATAATTAGTTTTTTATTGATTTTATTTAGTTCATTCATGTTTTTAATCATTAATTACAATCTTGTGATTACGACTATGACTATGCGTGGCTAAATGCCCTTTTCCGGAATTAAAGCCAAAGACATGATTACTTTTGTTTTGAATTAAATTCGTTTAGTTTGCTTGTCATTGTTAGTTGTATCTTCATATTTAATTTTACTATTTTAAGGATTCACGACCCTTAGAATACATCAATTGTCTACCTTTTGATCTCGGGAGAAGGAATAGGGAATAGAACATGGAGATGAACAAAGTATGGTTTGTATTCCTTCATGAAATAAGGAATTCAAATTAGTATCTAGGACAGGGATGTACTTAGATACCTTACTTGATTCACAAATAGGAAGATAGCTTAAATAACCTAGCTGGATCATTACATTCCTGCTCAATAATGTAGTTGTAAGGTTCAACTGAGGTAAAGGATTAGAGGTTGGGAAACCATAAACACACAATTAACCCTATGAATCTATAACTAAGATATGCAAGTTAACGAATGAAATTCAATAACATGGTAGATTGTCGAAAGTGCTTTGACCCTGGGTCTTCTTACATTGATTGTCTTAAGATCTTTAATTTCCGCATTGTTTACTTTTCTATAGTTTACAAATCCCAAACTTTTTTTTTGGCTACGATTGCATCAATTGAATCTAAATTGTGAACTAAAATGGAGTCGTTAAATCAAGTCTTTGTGGAATCGAAACTTGGTTTCTTAAAGGCCATTTTACTACTTGATAACACCACGTACACTTGCATGTGCGCTTGGCCGCTGTCAAGTTTTTGGCGCCGTTGTCGGGGACTTGTTATTTGGCAATTATTTATTTTAGTTTTACTTTTAGATTTATTTGTTATTTTTACGCTTGGTCTTGGTTTTGTTATTGCGGGAAATAGGTTTTTAGGTGGATAGTTGGCAAGGGATCGGGAGTTGGTAGAACCAAGCCCTGAACCCGAGAAAGACTTCACCAACGTAGGAGAGAAGCAATCCTTCTCCCCTGAATTCCTCAAATCCAACAAGACATAGAGAATACTGCTACAATGGCTGAAGAACAAGCAACCCGAAGGATAGTTAGGGGAGTGGCAGTCCCACTTCCGATGAACTTAACTTCCCCCAATTCAAAGACCGATAGTTGGGGGGAATTTTGAATTAAAACACAATATGGTGCGGCTTCTTATTAGAAGTGGATAGTTTGCAGGGCTTTCACGCGAGGATCCACAAGTCCACTTGCAGACCTTCATTGAGCTTACTCATACATTCACTCCGAGTGGGGTAAGTATAGATTATGTGAGGCTGGCACTATTCCCCCATTCACTTTTGGGGGAAGCTGAAAGGTGGTTGAATACGGAGCCGGCCAATTCAATTACATCATGGGATGACTTAGGCAGAAAGTTCCTCATCAGATTATTTTCATCAGGCAAGACTGCGAGACTTCGCAGTGAGATAGTGATCTTCAAACAGAAGCCTGATGAAAACCTCTATCATGCTTGGGAATGCTTCAAGGCTCTTCTTCGGGATTGTCCACACCACCAACAGTCCAATGAGGTACTTGCACATACTTTTGTATAAGATCTTGATTATAATACGAAGATTTTGCTAGATTCAGCCGCAGGTGGTCAAGCGTTGGAGTTGAGTTATATTGAGTTGTACACATTACTGAACCGCATAGAATAAGAAAATCCAGAGTGGCGTTCAGATCCTAGAAGTACCATGAAAAGCATTATGGGTGTGTTGGAAGTGGACCAATTCACAGCCTTATCAACACAAGTTTCTGCCATACAAAATTTGATCAACACTCAGTTCAGCAGCATGAAGTTGGGAGCATCACAACCTGTAGCCACAATTAATGTCATCCAACAAGCTGCAGGGTGGTGTGAGGTCTGTGAAAATAATGGCCATTTAGCAGCTATGTGTGCTTCAAATTTGGTAATGCTCAAAGGCCAAATTATGGTAATGCCTACAATATGAAGTGGAAAAATCTGCCACCAAATCATCCATGGAACTCTCCACAGCCACAGGCCCAACCAAATTAGTCAACTAGAAACATGAAAGAGATGTTAAAGCAGATTCTAGCAAATAAAACACAGTTGACTGCAGACATGAAAAATCATCAAGCGGCTACAAGAAGTTTAGAGTTTCAAGTGGTCCAATTATCACAGGCAATGAATACTAGACCACAAGGTGATTTACTAGCAGATATAGAAAATCCAAAGCAAGTTATGGCAATAACCTTGAGAAGTGGTAAGATCTTCAAGGAGAACCTCCCAAGGCAACAAAATAGGTAGATGATGATGTGGTGATCCAACTGTTAAATGATAGGGTTGCTAAAAATTCAAGGAAGTTTGTGTACTTGAAAGAAAAAATTGTTGAACCAGAAGTGAAGAAGACACTGCCACTACCCTTCTCTCAGAGGCAAATTAAAGCGAAGGAGGACGCAATGTTCAAGAAGTTCTTTGATACAATCAGAGAGCTTCACATTAACTTACCTTTGTTAGATGTTTTGCAGAGTATGCTTAAGTACACAAAGTACTTGAGGGATATGGTTGTAAAAAAGGTGAAATTACAGGATGTGGGAGCAATAATACTTACTGAAGAGTGTAGCTCTGTGATGACAATGAAAATCCCTAAGAAATTAAAATATAAGGGAAAGTTTGCTATCCCTATTCAAATTGGGAGTAAAGTGGTCCATGCACTGAGTGACTTAGGGGAGAGCATTAACTTGATGCCCCTATTACTGTTTAAAACATTAGGCTTGGGGGAGCTAAATCAACACCAGTGGTTATACAGCTCGCAGACGGATCCATAACATATTTGAAAGGTGTAATAGAGGATGTCCTCATAAAGATTGGTAAATTCATTATACCCGCTGACTTTTTTGTTCTTGATTTTGAGGTAGAAGAACAGGTGATAACGCGTTGATGATAGGCGTATTTACACGCCTAAAGAACTGATGATAGGCGAATTTACACGCCTATAGTTCTATATTTTACCCATATTTTAGCCATGTTTTGAGGATAAATTATATAATTCATGCACTTTTAGTCTTTTTTCCTGTAAGTGAGCTAACAAACATGATTAGCAAGTTTTCAGGTATAAATGATGCAGAATTAAGCATTTTATGGGTAACTTGACGCCAAAGAAAGCTTCACGAAAGGAGGAAACCAAATCTTGGATGCCAAGGACCAAAAGTGGCGCATGGAAAATCTGTCCCGGGCAAAAACAACAATTCTGAAGACTTTGGGGACTAGCAGTAACTTATTAGGATTAGGATAATGATACCTTAACCTAGTAGGATGGGTTAAGTAATTCATTAGCTTAGTAGGAATAGGATATGGGTATTATAAATACCCTATTTTGCTAGAGATTTTAATACTTTGAATTACAATTCTAATTCTACTTTTCAATTCTTATTCTACTTCCGCAAGACCTTTTCTATTAATTCTACTTTTTATTCTTCTTCTATTCATCTATTCAATTCTTAATTTCCGCAACAAGAGAAACGTTACTTTGCAAAGAAGTCACGCCTAACGCCTACCACACCTTGCTACACGAAATATTTATTGTGGTATAATAACAATGTCTATGGTGATTTCCTTCGCACTCATGGGTAACTAAACTTTTTTGTTGGGGTTATGGAAGCCATATGAGATACTATCTATTGCTATGAGTTTGTGAATTCGTGACACGTATATTGCTTATATCATTATTCTCTTCATCTCAATCTAAATTCTTTGTGGTTGCAAGCGCATAGAATACGCCAGTATAGCATTAACTTGTTAAAAAGAAAGGTTATATGTCTGGAAAAGAGATAATGTCAAGGTAATAGGGTCCCATCCCCTATTAAAAAGTTAGTGCCGTAACTGGATTAACCTCTTGGAGAATTTGTACCGTTAGATACGCTTTAAGCTCGAAAGAGTTAAAGTGAAATAGTCCTTGTTCAGGTCGAAAGACACTTGGATTTACCATCGAATACAATTCTCTATAAGCACATGCAAGTCTGAACTCCGCATAACTCATAGCCAATAGAGACGTACAACTCATAAGGTGGACATAACCCCAACTTCTCAATTCTCATCGTTTACATCTTACTAAACATTCTTTCTTTTTACATTGTTATTTCCATTTTTTCTCTACTATTTGGTTACATTACTTGCACAACAAGACTCCCCCTTTTTCGAGACTTTCACTAAAAGTCTAGTAATCTTCGCTTACTTGCTGACCAAGCTATTCCCTGTGGGATCGATACCCAACCCAGTTGGGTTCTATATTTGACAAACGACCGCTTTACACTCTTACGAGAGCTGTAGATTGAGCGTTATCAAGCACCATAATTTACCCATATTTTAGCTAAGTTTTAAGGACAAAATATATAATTCCTGCATTTTTAGTCCATTTTCCTGTAAGTGAGCTAACCAACGTGATTAGCATGTTTTCAGGTATTAATGATGAAGATTTCAGCACTTTGTGGACCTTTGGGAAGCAAAGTAAAACTTCACATAAAAGGGAAGACAGCTTTTGGAAGCTTATGGACTGAATGTGACGCATGGAAAACTTGTCCCGGGCAAAATCAGTATTTTTAAATACTTAGGGATGCAGCAGTAATTTAGTAGACAAAGACCTTATAAAAACCCTATTGTTGAATTTTTCAGCATGTTATGTTTTTATTCATAATTCACGTTACAGAATCTGTAAGTTTGAAGAGAGGGAAAAACGGCAAACACGTGAGCAACGAGGGGAGCAAAATCGTCAATCCCTTTTGACGCCAATCTCATCCCCACCGTGAGATTATTCGAGCTTTGGTATGATGATGATGTGATCTTCGTTGTAATCATGAGTAGCTAAACTTCTCTGTTAGGGTTATGGAAGCCTTTTGATATACTATCTATTACTATGAGTTTTTGAATTCTTGATACGTATGCTACTTATATCATTACTCTCTTCATCTTAATTACATTCTTGTGGTTGCAAACATATAGAATACGCCATTATAGCATTAACTTGTTCGAGAGAAAAGTTACATGTTTAGAAAAGAGAGTGTGACAAGGAAATAGGGCTACCAACCCCTATTTACACGTTAGTGCCGAAACTGGATTAACTTCTTGGAGAGTTTGTACCGTTAGTTACACGCTTTAAGCTCGAGAGAGTTAAAGTAAAATAATCCTTGATGGTTGAGAAACACTAGGATTTACCATTAGAATACGAATCTCTATAAGTGCATGCATGTCTGAATTCCGTATTACTCATAGTTAATAGATACGTGGAACTCATAAGGTGGACATAACCCTAACTCATAATTCTCATTGATTAAATCTTACTAAACAAAGCATTCCGTTTTTTTTTTACTTTGATATTAGAAATTCACGCCTAAACCATCCCCCCTTTCTGTAGAATTTTCGACCAACAGTCTGCTAATAATTGCAACACTTAGTGACCAAGTATTCCCTGTGGGATTCGACACCCAACCCAGTTGGTGTCTCACACAAGATATCACCCATAATCACTCATGGGTACAAGTTTTGCATTTTTCGAAACATGGGTACAAGATTCTCCTCGCTCTCACTCTCACAAAGAACTCATATGTTGCAACTGATGACCATAGGCTTGCCCTTAGTGTAATGCTCCACTAATATCAGAATGCTAAGCTTAGGATCAAGTAGGTCTTTACAGGTTGTAATGTAGGTTAAGGGACAGGTAGGACTATTTTAGCCAAAAATAGTGACTATGTTCCCTAAGCGCTTTAATACACTACATTATGCCATTAACACTCTCTTTTAAACAACCCTTCTACCTTTCTTTTCATCTAACACCCCTTTTCACCTATTTTGTTATTCAATTATAAACACAAAGATGAGAATATACAACTTTTTTTTTTATTATTATTTTTCTATTTCTATTTTTTTTTTCTTTTTTTTTTTATAAAACACCTCTATGATAGCCACTCCTTTTCACATTAATTTCAAGTACCAATACACTCTGAGGCATCACTCTCACCCAATTTCCTCTTATTTTGTCACATGACTCTACAATTTAAAGCGCTTAGGAATTTGGATCAAATTATGGTCTAAAAAAATGGTTTAGGCTACATATGAGGCTGTCAAAGAAAATAGTTAAAGGCTCAAAGGGGGTTAACTAGGATAATGTCCACGGGTAGGTAAAAAGAAGGTAAACAATCACAGGCTGCCAAAGAAATGCCTAAATCATCTCCTAAACTCACACTCTTTATTTCGCTTTACACACACACTAGGCAAGTTCTAGTATCAGTCACAACACAGAATATACTATAACCTCACACACACAAGGCACATGGTCAACTTTATTGGGAGAAGTATAGACTCTTGACCCAACAGATGAATGAATTAAACCATACACTTATCACACAGTGAGTCACACTTAGAACCTAAACGTCCCAATAGTAATGATTTTGGCACAGACTCTTATCAAAATACCATGCCGCCAATTAGAACAATTTCATGCAAAATCTAAAAAATCTAAAATACCAGAATAAATGTAGGCAAAGCAGTACAAGAAGCATACAAATCCAGCACCCCACACTTAGACGGGACACACTGCCCTCAGTGGAAAATAAATAAGGAAAACCTGATTAGTCGGACTCCTCTTCTATGTCTGGGGTCATACCCCCTGCGTCGGAATCATCATCAGAGTCGTCATCCTCAGAGTTTCCTCAAAATGTACCCCACTTGATCCCAAGAGTGCGTCGAGGTATTTGTAGAGGGAAGGACTCAGCTTGCTTCTTTCTTGACCTTTTTTGTCCCTTCTGTGAGGTGGTCGCTTTTTCTTTTCCTTGTCGTCCTTTTGGGGCCATTCTACCTGAGATTAAAATAGAGTCATGTTAGCTTCATCTCGGAAGATTCAATCGAAAAACAAACAGTAGCGGTGCCACCCCACACTTAATTTGTTGGCACAGACTAATTAAGTGAGTGATGTCGATTACTCAGACTTCATCGACATACATTTAGGCTATATGTTCCAACAACATGTTCAGCACAGTCATACGTTCATGTCATCTTAACTATCCTTTTCAATTCTATTTCATGTAATCTTATCTATACTTTCATGTTTGGATGAATGCACTTTTTGAACCAAACTACCACATAAGGATCGTACCACAAATAGAAACAAGTTATTGCATTGGAATAATCACACCATCTTATGTTTGTGGTCAATCATAATCGATATCTCGATGAACGAGTCATTCAAATATTCAATCTTTCAACTTACAAGATTATGTATTAACTTCACAAATTCGACTTCATAAAACTATGACAGTGTATAAAAATCAAATACAAGTCGGAACAAAGTCAAGAACACCCACACGTATTCTTTCACTCAACTAGATGTATCATAACAAACCAACCACATTCTAATCACCAACACCACTTCAAAATCTAATAAATCATTATAATCGTACCATTCCAACAACTATGGAATATAAAAGAATAACTTACTTGGTGATGGATTCAGAAGATAAGCTTGCAAGATAAGATGAGCAAAAAGAAATATTTTGAAAGAATGGGGAAGCTTGGGAGGCGCCTATATGGAGAAAACAATTTGATTTTGTCTTAAGGTTGAAGTTCTATTTATAGAGCAAGGCTTGGGTCGGGTTTGACCCATTTAAAATCGGATTAGGAGACCAAAAAGTAAGCATAGGCAAAGCCTAATGCTTTGCCTATGCTTAGCATAGGCGGCGCCTTTTGCAAAGCCTAGTTGAGCATAGGCGGCGCCTATGCTATGGCATTGTTAGGCATAGGTGGCGCCTATGCTATGACATTGTTGGGCATAGGCAGTGCCTATGCTATGGCATTGTAGATTCAGAGAGCTTAGGCCATAGCATAGGCCTTGCCTTGTTCGTTGCCTAGATTTACATAGGCTTTGCCTTATTCATTGCCTAGATTTGCATAGGCAATGCCTAACCAATAGCCTTTGTTTCTTCATTCCAAACTTACCACCTTCAACATGACATAATTCCAAATTAAAATTTGGGCTAGATCTCCTCCTTTATACGTCTTACACCTACATTTACTCAAAAACAACAAAAACAATTAGAACGATGGGTTGCCTCCCACCAAGCGCCTTAGTTTTGGTCGTGGCTCGACTCTTCTTTTTGGATTTTTATTAACAAAAACAAAATCTTAGTAAAACAAAATGATTAAAAACGATGGGTTGCCTCCCATGTAACGCTTGATTTATTATCGCGGCACGATATAGTTACCTCGATTACTTAGACTTCGTCGAGATAGATGGTGCATTATTTTCTGAATGGATTCAGACGACGCTGATGCTTAGTTGTAGGCATGCAATCTTCTTCGAGATGACTCTTGTGCATACATATCCCAAGAGGGATACCAATTATATCATCAATAGTCCAACCCATAACTCTCTTATACCTCTTCAGAGCAGAGATGAGAGCATCTACGTGTTGTTCACCTAAATCAGCCACAACACTCACCGGAAGTGTATTTCCACTTCCCAAGAATGCATACCTTAGGTGACTGGGGAGTTCTTTCGATTTTAGCACTGGTGGCTATTCAATGGAAGTCTTCATTGTTGGTGAAGGTCGATTCCTAAGATCAAGGTACAGCTTCTTAGTAGCATGAGAATAGGACTTTATTCCTGTTAGAGCACAAACAGTTTCTTCATATTCTTCAACATCCTCATGCTCAAAATTTAACAGCACAGCAGACAATGGCTCAACAGTAAGCTGCTTCTCTACAGATAATTCTTTCTCATCCTCATAATAAACATCATCTACAGAGAACACATCCATATCTCTAGGATTCTTCATCGATTTTCATATATCAAAACGGACTACTTCGTTATTCAGCCGAAATAAAAGCTCATTAGCTCTTAAATCAATCAGCACACTTCCAGTTGCGAGGAAAGGACACCCCAAGATTATGGGAACTTCAGAATCCACCTCGCAATCCAAAATAACAAAGTCTGCAGGAAAGATGAAGGTGGAAACCTTCACCAACACATCATATAAGATACCAACAGGCTGTTTTACCGACCTATCTGCCATCACGAGCCGCATATTGGTTGGTGTAGGATTGACCAACCCCAACTTTCTGTAAACGGATAACGGCATCAAATTGATGCTATCCCCCAGATCACACAACACCTTAGCAAAATCCAACGATCCAATCGTGCAAGGAATAGTGAAAGCACCAGGATATGCCTTCTTCTGTACTAAAGACCTCGTGGCAATTGCACTGCAATGATGAACATTATCTTCCATCTCATAGCTTACTACCCGCTTCTTTGTCAAAAGGTCCTTCATGAATTTAGCATACCCAGGCATCTGTTCCAGCGCCTCCACCAACGGAACATTAATAGTCAGCTGCTTCAACATGGTCATGAATTTACTGAACCTGGTGTCATCAGCTTTCTTCTTCAGTCTCTTCGGAAAAGGTAGTGGTGGAAGGGGAATCGTTTTCTCCACCACTTCCTCTTTATCTTGCTTCCGATTATCAACCTTTACAGGAGTGTCATTAGCCTTCTTCTTCAGTCTCTGAGGAAAAGGTGGTGGTGGAAGAGGAATTATTTTCTCCATCACTTCCTTTTTATCTTGCTTCCGACTATCACTCTTTTTAGGCTGGTGACGTCTAGGGGTAACGTCAGGAACACTATCTTTAGATTCTACGGCATCTTCACATTCTGCATCAATAACATTATCTGCTATATCATCAACCACCTGCTTGCCTTTGGATGGATTTTCCAATGCTTTACCACTTCTGGTAGTAATAGTCATGCATGATCCATCATTCCTTGGGTTTTGCATAGTGTCGATAGGTAAGGTGCCAGCCTTTCTTTGATTGAATGTTGCTGATAGTTGACTCAATTATTTCTCCAGCTGTTTTATCGTGGTAGAATGCGAATCAACCAATTGATTTATTGATGACAAATCATTCTTTACCTGAGTAACGCCTATATTGGTTTCCTCCACCCCTTTCAACAGCTTAGACATCATATCATCCATGGACATCTTTCCAGAGCCAGACGCCACAGCCTCACGGTTTTCTGGAGGAACATACAAACCACTCCTGTCAGTCTTATTCTTCCAACCACCTTGATCGTGGTCCTTGTATCCAAATTTATCATAATAGTTCCGACCTTGGTTTCCTTGGGCATTGCCTCGGAAACCCCCCTGATTATTCAAGTAGTTTGCTTCTTCCTCAGAGTCTGATTCATCTCTTCCCTGTGATACAATGGCCTTAACCTTTTCGGTCTTCCCTGATAGTAAGTGCTTGGTAAGAAGATCCATCTGCATTTTTATGTGAGCCATATCTTGGTCACGCTCCTCTTGTTTACATCTCTGCTCTGCAGTCATGCCAATGGCTATAGTAGAGCTTGCTACCTCAGAATCCCTGCTATGCCAAGCTCTACTCTGCTTTGTCATACGGTCCAACATATCCCTCCTGCAACATTATCAGCCACTGGCTTAGTCACCGAATTCAAAGACCTGTATAATATCTCCATCAAGTGGACATTGGTCATATGATGATTTGGGCACCGCATAAGCTTCTTCTTGAACCTCTCCCATGTTTCGTGGAGAGCTTCAGTTGGAAGCTGTTGAAAATTGCTGATCTCATCCCGTAGTTGGGCTCTCTTGGATGGCGGAAAGAATCTTTCTAGGAAAGCGTCTTTCAGTTGCCTCCAATTAGTAATAGAATCAGGAGTTAGCCCGTTCAGCCATAGAGTTGCCTCCCCAGACAGAGATAATGGAAATAAGCGCAGCCGAATTGCATTCTGCCCAACTCCTGGATTGTCAAACGACTTACATGTTGAAATAAAATTGACCAGATGCATATTCGGATCATCGCCTGCAAGTCCACCAAATAAACCTTTGAGCTGCAATAGCTGAATCATGGTGCTAGTGATATTGAACTTGGCTCCAGGTGCCAAGGGCGGAGGAATAATAGCCCCTGTGGCACCAGCTCCATCAAGATCGTCATCATCATCATCAAAAGGAGCCTGCACAGCTCGGCGGTCAGGTCTCATTTTAGCTTGATGATCTCTCCTGTTCACAGGCACTGCCACCTCATCTGCACGCCGTGGATCAAGTAACTCATCATCACCCAGGTCCTCATCATCAGGATTTATTGCCCGACCTGGGTTATCAATATTCTGTTGATGCACTTGAGCAGCTGCCAACATAGCTAATCTAGCCTGCTCCTGTTGAGCAGCCCTTCTTTCAATGTCACGTTGTGTATCTATTCTGCCAATAAGTTATGGTTCAAGATTTATGGGTAATAATGGCTGACCAGATCTTCGTGTATTTATCATGCACTCTACCAAACCTGAACAAAACAAAAACAACAAACAAAAAGTAAAATTCAAGAATTTAAGACCAAAGGGTCTACTAACTATCACAAACTTAGTTGACAACCGTAGTCCCCGACAACGGCGCCAAAATTTGATAACGCCCAAACTACAGCTCTCGTAAGAGTGTAAGCAGTCGCTGTCAAATATAGAACCCAACTGGGTTGGGTGTCGAATCCCACAGGGAATACTTGATCACTAAGTGTTGCAATTGTTAGCAGACTGTTGGTCGAAAATTCTACAGAAAGGGGGGATGGTTTAGGCGTGAATTTCTAATATCAAAGTAAAAAAAAAACAGAATGCTTTGTTTAGTAAGATTTAATCAATGAGAATTATGAGTTAGGGTTATGTCCACCTTATGAGTTCCACGTATCTATTAACTATGAGTAATGCGGAATTCAGACATGCATGCACTTATAGAGATTCGTATTCTAATGGTAAATCCTAGTGTTTCTCAACCATCAAGGATTATTTCACTTTAACTCTCTCGAGCTTAAAGCGTGTAACTAACGGTACAAACTCTCCAAGAAGTTAATCCAGTTACGGCACTAACGTGTAAATAGGGGTTGGTAGCCCTATTTCCTTGTCACACTCTCTTTTTCAAACATGTAACTTTTCTCTCGAACAAGTTAATTCTATAATGGCGTATTCTATATGTTTGCAACCACAAGAATGTAATTAAGATGAAGAGAGTAATGATATAAGTAGCATACGTATCAAGAATTCACAAACTCATAGTAATAGATAGTATATCAAAAGGCTTCCATAACCCTAACAGAGAAGTTTAGCTACTCATGATTACAACGAAGATCACAATAGACATCATCATCATACCAAAGCTCGAATAATCTCACGGTGGGGATGAGATTGGCGTCAAAAGGGATTGACGATTTTGCTCCCCTCGTTGCTCACGTGTTTGCCGTTTTTCCCTCTCTTCAAACTTACAGATTCTGTAACGTGAATTATGAATAAAAACATAACATGCTGAAAAATTCAGCAATAGGGTTTTTATAAGGTCTTTGTCTACTAAATTACTGCTGCATCCCTAAGTATTTAAAAATACTGATTTTGCCCGGGACAAGTTTTCCATGCGTCACATTCAGTCCATAAGCTTCCAAAAACTGTCTTCCCTTTTATGCGAAGTTTTCCTTTGCGGCCCAAAGGTCCACAAAGTGCTGAAATCTTCATCATTAATACCTGAAAACATGCTAATCACGTTGGTTAGCTCACTTACAGGAAAATGGACTAAAAATGCAGGAATTATATATTTTGTCCTTAAAACTTAGCTAAAATATGGGTAAATTATGGTGCTTTAGGCGTGTAAATACGCCTATCATCAACACCCCACACTTAAAGCTTTGTTCGTCCTCAAAAAAAATATTACGTCCATGCAATCATCTACTTAGAATGTCACAGCAACAACATAAAATATTCAACAAGACAGGCACGACAATTATTAACAAAGAGTAGTTTTCTTGTTCACTACTAGAAACAATTCAACCTCCAACATAGACTTGTGATGATGGTTAATTCGTATCCACAAGTTAAGTCACAAAGAATCATATAAAACTACCCAACAATCATCAACCATGTGTGTCTCACACAAGATATTACCCATAATCGAATAATAAGATCACATTGAGTTGGGTATTTTAGGCTAGTTATGAGTTAATCTTAAGCAAAAGGAATTAATACGATATTGATATGATGAGATTATAGATTCGATCGTAGAAAGTCAAGTCAATTGTTCAAGGTGACAAGTTTGGTATTACGACAAGCGTATTGTGAGTAGTAACCTTTTTCATGATTTGTGTTTATTAACTTGCATATTTTATACTTGATTTTGATGAGATAATGAGTTACGAAATACTTTGAAATTGCATGTAGGGCAAGTCTTTTACTTGATATGATACTGAAATTGGGTATTTGAGATGTTCAACAACAACAACAACAAAAAACCCAGTGTATTCCCACATAGTGAGGTCTAGGGAGGGTAAGATGTACACAGTCCATACCACTACTTCCGGAGAAGTAGTAAGGTTGTTTCTGATAGACCCCCGGCTCAAGATAAGATAAGTCATATTTGAGATGTTAATCAGATATATTTACCGTTACTTGAGATATGATCACTGATGTTATGAAAGTTCTTTACTTACATCAGAATAAGTATTTTTGACATGTGTTTTATTCAAGTTTAAGTGTAATGATATTTGATATGAACTTTAAAGCTATGTTCTATTCTGAAAGATGTTTTCATATGAATGTCTACTGTTTACATAGAAAGTATAAATGGGAGTAGACCTTGATTTGAATTTTGTAGCTAACGGCGGGATCATTAGACCTGGTGCACCTTGTATTACTGATGACTGTTACAACCCTCACTAGTGAGAAAGCAGAACTAGCATACTGTTACTGATCTCCCTCGAGTAGGGATCTACTGATATGATATTTGACTCCTTCATGAGGGGTCCACTGTTATTGGCTATTCTTGATGTAGAATGCCACATTGATTACATAATTCATTCTTGAAAACCTCCCAAATATGTAATATTTTATATGATACATTGCTTATTGAGTTTATTACTAAACTATTAGTTTACTTTGCTTACATGAAGCAGATGATACTGTTTATTGTTACTGTTTTCTGAAAGAGCACTTATTGCATGATGTTTTATGACTTGTCCCCTTTAAAATTATTGTGTTTAAGTGTTACTACTCACTGAACAAGTGTCTCACTCCTCGCTATTTCTTTTTTAGAGAACGTAGGTAATGTGAGGATTTTTTAGCTAGAGGATTCGAGTGGCATATTTCTGGTGAGCCCCGAACTTTTTTGTTGATTTGTTATGTTCTTTTCCTTGAAACTCTTAGAGTCGCTCCATAGTCATTTCTTTAGAGTTTGAGTATTATGTCGCTATTTTGATTTCGTGAAGTTATTGAATTTTTTTCATAGTTTGGAGATGGATTTTGTATTGATATTTTGTGGTAAATGGGTGTTGATGATTTTGGTGGATTGTGTTGGTGTTATTGATATGATTGGTTGTGATGTGGGGTTGTTGTACTGTGGATTCGGGACAGGAAATTTTCTTGATAGGTCCAAAAAAAAGGGAAACTCTGTCCGATTTTTTGTAGAATTTTGACGAGGCTTTCTTTGGGAGTTCTAACCTTCTTAGCACCGGTCATGATCCTATTTTTGGTCGTAACAGATGACCTCTTAAAGTTCTAAAAATTCACTTAGACACCTCAACTAGGACTAGTACCCATTTAACACCTAAAATATTCAAAATGTGTATCTATTAAATACACAATGTTGATATGTCAAAAAAGGTGTCCTTCACTTTCTTGAAGTGTGTGGTTAAGTCTCAAATAATATTTTTTTTCTAAGAAGGCTTAAATCTCTTTATCTTTGATTGACACTTGGCACTGCAATACTTAAAATAATTTGATTTCACTTCCTCGACGAACAAGCCAAGACAACATTAAAAGTTGTGGTTGTTGTTTTAAGGGATAAAGGGGAAGAGGAAGAAGAAAAGAAAGAAAGAAATAAAATAGCAAAAACAAGAAAAATGATATAGAAGAAAAAAACTCTGAGAAACTACCAAGAAGATAACTGAATAGGGGGGGAGGGATTTAGGGTTTGTGTTTTATTTTTTAATTTTTTTAACTTATATTATTTTTTAATAATTATTTTGAGCCCTTAATGTCACATGTCATCTTTTAGTTAGATATTTTTTTTATCACCGTGAGTGCATCACATACATTTTTCTTTTTTTGGGGGGGCAAGAAAAAATATCATTTCACTCCTAAACTTGTCCACTCAACTTACTTAACACCTTTAACCTAACACACATTTATTTACCACCCCCTCCCTCTTAATATCTTTAAAGTAAATTAATATCACCCCTAATGCTAACATTGCATTTTAAAAAAGCACACACACACACACACACACACACATATATATATATAAACAAATCACTCTTTCTTCTTCAATGCCCCCCACCTCTCACCTCTCACCTCTCACTTGTCACCCGTCACCCGTCACCCGTCACCCGTCACCGCCTCTCAAAATAATTTTCTTCTCATATTTATTCTATATGAGTGTCTAAAGAAACTTGTTGAGTAATTTGGTCATCAAGATTATTCCTTTTGTAAAAATTTGAATGAACTTTTTATTCATTGATCAAGTTCTTTAAAATAGAAGATAAAAAATGGATACATCAGGTCTTAGGTATCCCACACAATAAAATGGTCATCAGGCGCACTGCTGAGGTAAATCCATACCTGGTAATTGAACGTGGTCAAGTTATAGTGAAGAAAATGTACTTGTTTTTGGTTCTAATTTTTTCTTGAAATCAATGTCTCACTACCTCTCAAAAGAAATTCAAAATCTATTATTGATAAGAAATTTATAATCGATTTAATTTTTCAAAAGAGTATGCGGGTTATGCATTTGACTGGATTTAATCGCCGTGTCGTTGTGTTAGTAGTGGTGTTTACAGGGTTAGAAAGAGTTGTTTATAGGGTGAGGGTGATTGCTGAGGTGGGGGTGAATGGTTTGTTTGACGGAGAAGAAGAAAGAAAGAACTAAGCGGGGAAGCCGGTGTTTGTAGGGATGGAGGGTGGATGAATTTGTTTGACGGAGTGGAGAAAGAAAGAACCGATCAGAAGAGGTGGAATTTGTAGGGGTAGGTGTGGGGGCATATGGGTTTGACCGAGGAGGAGAAGAAAGAAAAAAAGAGGTAGGGTGGAGGGAGGGAAGGGGGGAGGGGGTGGAGGGGGAGGGGGAGGGGGAGGGGGAGTGAAGGAGTGTGGTCTGAAGAAGAAACAAAGTGGTTGAGAAGTATTTTTTTAATTTAATATATATACATACACACACAAACACACACACACACACACACATATATATTGGAGGGGGGTTACTTTTTAAATTAAAAAATAGTAAGTTTTTACGTGGCAATGACCTGACAATGACAGGGCATGCGCTTAGTGAACTCTCCATTGTGAGATTGGAATTATGATTTTTAAGGTTGTAGTTAATTCACTTGAAAGTTTTTATGGGGATAAATAATTATCCATAAATTTAAAATGTTAAAGTAAGTTTGACAGATAAGTTTATGGGTGTTTTGATGACTTTTTTTTGCTGATTGTCAAAAAGTGTCTAATAGAAATATATTTTTTTGAATAGTTAAGATGTTCAATAGGTACTAGTCCTAGTTGAGGAATATAAGTTAATTCTTTATACAACTTTAAGGGATCATCGATAACTTAAGCTTTGCTATTATAGGCCTTATTGAGCATTAAATTGCATAATCATTATAGTGATATCAAGTGAAGGTTGGAAATAATATTAATGATGTCTTACATCACTCTTTTATACTAGTGGTACCCTGTGAAAGCTTATATCATGAATCATTGTCATATTGAGTTGATTATGAACCTATTATATCTGTATCGAATTAATTATTATCTTCATACTCATTAGTTATGAGCATTACATCCTTATTTCATTCATACATATTCATGAGATTGGTACCACTGAAAAATACAGATTTTGAGAGAAAATAATTTATAAAACCCTTGTCTGAGGTTATTTGACTGCAAGGATGATTGAGATAGTTTATAAAATCCTTGGCTGAGGTCATTTGCCAGCAAGGCTGGTTTCTATTTTAAAAATTCATTACAGAGGTCATTTTTCAGCACGGTTTATTGTGATATGTTGAAAACCCTTGGACGAGATCATTAGCCACCAAGATTCTTGACTGAGGTCATTTGTCAATAAGGTACATTGATATTGTAAAAGTATATGGGTTGCAAACTCTCTATGGGTATTATCGCTTGGAAGGTTTTTACAAAATATCCTATCATTATCACTACATTGCATTGCATCACCTGAATTGCATTGTATTTCTATGATATATTTTGCTATTATGTTTGAGTATTTATTTTTGTATTGAATTACTGAGATTGAACCTTATTTGTGATATTGTGTATTCTATATTCATTTCACTACATTACACCAAATTATACTACCTCTTTGTTAGCTTTGGAAGTTGAGATATTATGAGATGTGGGGTGTGGTTGTGGCTTGGTTAGTGAGACTTGTATTGCCGCACCTATTGATAACATGTTATACACCTAATTGTATACTCTCACTATTGTATCCAAGAATATTAGTTTAACTTGATTGATTGAGCCAGAGATATTGTGTTAGTGAGTCTCCTCAAGAATGACTTTTTTTACTAGTTGATCATAAAGTTACTAGTGTTAGTTCACCTTGACTGAATTGCCTACCCTATTTATTGATATGATTATGATTGTTGAGTTGGAATACCCTGTTATGATGAAGTGGTGTATTCGTTAGTTGTATATTAATGGAGAAACATGGATAGTTGGGTGGTGGTTCTCGCCATCGCTTTAGATTAGGATCAGTTATCGACGATGCTTTCTTAGTACACGTGTTTTGTACTCACTTTTAATTTATTTTCTTTTCTTTTCATTTTCTTTTGCATCCCGTGTAAGTATTGGTTCGAGTAGTAGAGAGTTAATTGTGTTCCCTCATTGTTGACATTACGACGATTGAGATAGTGGCTGGCACTTCACAGAGCCTACCCCGATTCTCTCTTTATTTATCTTATGCTTCATGAACATTTAAGATACTTTTGATTGTCGATATCATTCTACATTAGGGGCTTTTACTAGTGACAACCAGACATGAAATGTATTTAAACTATATTTTCATCTTTAGGTATTATGAGATTATTCTATTCTTCTTCTTCTTCCACTTCTGATTTTCTTTAATTATTGAGTTTGAATTGGGATAGATTTACCTATATCGGAGGGTGTGAGAGGCGTCATAACATACTCTATTTTGGGTCATGACACTCCTCGAGAGAGATTACACCGTTCTTGCTAACAAATTTTGAAAATGAACATTCGTAAAAGTAATTAATGAAGAACCACTGAAGAAACAATTGACATAGTTTATAAGATGACTTAAATTTAAATTAGTAAATGGATTAATTGTTAAGAATTCGTACCCTACTGATTATCTTATTTTCGCCTAACTGTTACCTATTGATAGAACGGGTTGCCTGACGTGTTCCACGGAAGTAGTAAAACAGAAAGTAAAGAACACAGTGGATTTTTATGTGGAAAGCACCTGGCTCAAAAGGTGTAAAAAAATACGACCTACACCTCTATAGGATTTAACCCCAACATCAGTAAATAACTCTGAGCCTCAACAACGACTGATTACAAAACTCTTGTAACCAACAAATAGGAATTATAAACTCTAATCCCTATAACTCAACAACTAGGAATTATAAACTCTAATTCCTAACTACACACACACCTCTTAAGGTATGCGTTCCCAAAGTCTCTGAGTTTTCCCAACTCGAAGACTAGCTCCTAGTTCAGTTTATAACATACTGAAACTAATATTACATCAATAGTTCAAACACAATGAACAACTCTAAAAATCAACGCTAAAACTCTTAGCTGGATTCTGTACTGAGGACCAGGTTCTTCAATGTGTTTCTTCAGTGATTGAGTAACACTTCGTAAAGTCAATCTGTCGATTGTGCTTTTCTTCTTTTTAAGTGCGTAAATTATTCTGACTGCTGCATCATCTATTTAAGGACAGCTCTCCAAAGAGTCATTCTTTATTTCAAACTCCTCTTCTAATCAAAACTCTCATTGCATAGAGTTTTACTTCAGGTGAGACTCCTTCTTCAATTTCAACTCTTATCTCCTTGGTGTTGTAGTCAAATTCCAATTCATTAAATCAACACATATTAATTTATCAGAATATTTCTCCTCCCACACATAGGACTCTTCAAGATATACTCAAAAGTGAAACTCTTTCTTTACGTAGGACTCCTTTTTCAACTCAACTTGTTTTCTCTTATCATCAAGTGTTTGAATCAAATTCAACTTGTTCTATTCTCCATGTGATCAGTAAGTTGAAGTTTTCAGTTGCATTGAATTAACTCATATCAACTTGTTTCATTCATATTGTCATTCATCAAAACTTCCAAATTCCAATAAATTCTCCATTTTTGTTGATGACAAACCTCCTGTCTTTGTGCATCCAAATATCTTCACCTGTAGGCACTAAAGTATAAAATACTAGAATGAAACAAGTTAGTCAATGGGTTATAAACATTACACAACCCTCTTATCTTCCCCCTTTTGGCATCATTGAAAAACTATTTCAATGCAATAATATACTAGCCAAAGTGATTTGTTATGCTATTCATGGCCACTGGGGCTATCACCAAAATAATCAGAAAAACACTTTAGCCAACCTAGTAATGTATTAAAGAGAGCAAAAATATGAGTCAATTTAGAAAAGATAACCATTCCATTTAACTGACAGAGCATGTTCCACATTAAACCTAAGCTAGTACTGAACAAAGAAAAACAATTGAGCATTAAAAAAATACGATATAAAAGTGGGACATGGCTAAGAATACAAATAGTGAGGAGTTGATGAGGAAGGTGGAACAGGTGATATCAACTATGTCAATTGATCAATGACTTCAATATTTTCATCCCTCTATTAATCAAGGTCAAGCTTCAAAGTCATGATCCTAGCTTTAAAGACCTCTTATTCCACTTCATGACTGTCTTATGCAGCTTCTAGTTTAGAATTTTTTTTCTCAAATGAGTCTTAGCCCTCCTTATTGAAACAGGTAGAGCAACATAATTCATCTGTTCAAGAACATCTATTATTTTAATAAGTCAAATCTGATTTAGGACTAAGAAGCCCAAAAAAAATTACTAATTAGGAACTAAAAGGGAAAGCATGTCCCTTTTCATCCTTCAAAAACATATGTTGCATTTGATTGATGATCAAGATTGACAAATCCATGGTACACAACTGATATTTTGGTTGAGAAAGAAGAAGGAATTTCTGGTATAGGATTAATACACTTGTGCACACCCATTTGGAGAGAATCAAAGAAAGTTTGGTCAACAATTCATTAGCTTTATTAGACAATGAGAGGATGAAGTGTGTAGAATTGAATAGGTGTGCTCAACTATTTTAACTTAGACAGCCTATGCTTATGTCAGTGTAGAACATACCTGATAAGAAGAACTTTGTGGTCATAATTGCTTGCTTGTACCTATTTTTCTGCACAATCTAATACAAAATTAAGTTAGAAAAGTCAAAAATCTGGAATTGGGACACATAACTAAATGTGCAAGACTGAATAGAATAACTTTTTAGCTAATAAGATTAACAAGAAAAATAATTATTCTAGTCAATCATTGAGGGGAGTTCATGCAATTTTAATCATCCCCAAGTCTAACCTATTCCTTTCAAAATGCTCTCTACTTAGTGCCTTTGGTGCTTCTCCAGTCAATTAAGTAACCCCCATAGTCAATATTTTTGTAGCCTCCAAGAGTGAAATTGCTTTCCTTTGGATATCATAGTCTCAAGCCATTGATTGCCATGAGATATCTCAAGATTCTTTTGATAACACCAATTTTTATGAACTACTAACAAAATTACCAGCAATTTGTGTTGGTTTTATTGATGCATCCATTTCTTTATTTGTTGTTCCCCCTGTCAATATGCCCTCAGTCTATACAACAGTTGAACCAGTTGGTATAACATGTTCCTGTGAATGCTCATCAGTTTCACAGTCATCCTCTTTTCTCATCTTTTTAAAAAAATCTCCCTTGCTTCCCCCTTACACGAGCACTACAAATCTGGCCATCTTTCAAATGATCCATTCCCTCTTTAAATGTGGTGAGTGAAAGAAACTTTATTTTCTTCTAGTCTTATGCCTTGAGCAAGCTTTATTTATGCACAAATTTTCTTGCCTCCTTTCACTCTTACCCGCAAAACAAATTAGGGGTTAACTTTAGGCACCCAGACAAGCTTGGGTCCTTTCTTATGAGTAAATGGATGAATTAGATTTCTTCTAGCCCATGCAGGTAATAGGTTACGTGACCCATTTCTCTGACCAATTTTAGTTATCCTTTTCTTGGTCTGAGATAGTTTATTTTCCAGATTTAGGCTGTTGGATCTGCTAATGGAAGCAACTGGACATTCAGTGGTTGGATGTCCAAGGTTTCCACAGATATAGCACAAGTCTTGATAAACATCAAGACTTTTGTGAAAACCCAACCCAACTTTTTCACTGTGATATCTTTCACTCAACTTATGAATAATTCTTAAGGAATTTGTCCACCTATTTGCTCTTTCAAGGTCAAGTTTTAGTTTAGAGACTTCTTGACTCAGTTTATTCACCATTTTTGTTGCATTATTGCACTCTTCTTTGTACTTGACCAATTCAAGTTTAACTTTTTCTTGTTCTTTACTCTTGGTGTTTTTTCTTTTTCAGAGAGTGTCAATTTTAGAACTTCATACTTAAGATCATTATTTGAAGAATCAAGTTGCTCAACCTGTTTATTGAGAGAGCAGTTTTCCTATTCAATAGTGTTCTTGCAAGCTTCTAAATCAATAAAATCAAATTTGATTCTTGCAAAACTGTTGAATAGCTCATCCCTATCAGAAATTGATTCTTGGAAGTCATCAATTAGTGCACTCATCAAGGAAATAAATTTTGTTTTAGAAAACAAATGCAACTTTTCTTTAAGTTCAAGTATACTTACCTCAGAAGTATCATCTTTTTCCTCCAAGTCTGAATCTCCAAGAGCCATGAGTGTTGCTTTATCAACTTCATCATCATCTAAGTCAAATCCCCAAGCTTCTACCATTTTAGTTCCATCAATTTCCTTTTCATAAGTTCTTAAATTCCCCACTAATTCGTCTAGGGTCATGCCTGCAAGATCCTTATTTACTTCCCTGATTGCAGTTACCTTAACATTCCACTTTGATTTTGGTAATACCCTCAGTACCTTCTCGACTTGTTCTTCTTTAGATATAACTTTTCCTAAGGAGGTCAGCTCATTTGTTAAGGCAGTAAGCCTTGTCATCATCTCATGCAAGGTTTCATTCTCCTTCATCTTAAATGCCTCATACTCAGTGAAGTGAAGAGAAATTCTGAATTTTCTTACTTGAGATATTCCTTCATGAGCATTTACTAGAGCATCCCAATTTTGCTTAGAAGTGGTGTATATTGATGCCCTGTTGTATACAACAGGTCCTAATCCACAGACCAAAATGTTTTTGGCCTTAGCATTTTTCTTTAATGCCAATAAGTCATCAGGAGTGAATTCACTTCTTACTTTCTTGACCTTTTTCCCATCTTCTAACTTCATTGGAATAGTAGGACCATCAGTGATCCTATCCCATAACTCGTAGTCTTCCCCTTGAATGAATGATTCCATCCTAGATTTCCACCAAATGAAGTAAGAACCATCAAATAATGGAGGTCTAATAGTGGATTGACCTTAACTATGACTAGTATGTGGTGCGAAATTCATCATATTGATCTTTGTCTTAGGTGCTAGCCCTTTTTAAGACAACCTCGCTCTGATACCACTTGTTAAGAATTTGTGCCTTACTGATTATCTTATTTTCGCCTAACTGTTGCCTATTGATGGAACGGGTTGCCTGACGTATTCCACGGAAGCAGTAAAACAGAAAGTAAAGAACACAGTAGATTTTTACGTGGAAAACACCCAGCTCAAAAGGTGTAAAAAACCACGACCTGCACCTCTACAGGATTTAACCCCAACTTCAGTAAATAACTCTGAGCCTCAACAACGACTGATTACAAAACTCTTGTAACCAACAAATAGGAATTATAAACTCTAATCCCTATAACTCAACAACTAGGAATTATAAACTCTAATTCCTAACTACACACACACCTCCCAAGGTATGCGTTCCCAAAGTCTCTGAGTTTTCCCAACTCGAAGACTAGCTCCTAGTTCAGTTTATAACACACTGAAACTAATATTACATCAATAGTTCAAACACAATGAACAACTCTAAAAATCAACGCTAAAACTCTTAGCTGGATTCTGTACTGAGGACCAGGTTCTTCAACGTGTTTCTTCAGTGATTGAGTAGTACTTCGTAAAGTCAATCTGTCGATTGTGCTTTTCTTCTTTTTAAGTGCGTAAATTATTCTGATTGTTGCATCTTCTATTTAAGCACAGTTCTCCAAAGAGTCATTCTTTATTTCAAACTCCTCCTCTAATCAAAACTCTTATTGCATAGAGTTTTACTTCAAGTGAGACTCCTTCTTCAATTCCAACTCTTATCTCCTTGGTGTTGTAGTTAAATTCCAATTCATTAAATCAGGACATATTAATTTATCAGAATCTTTCTCCTCTCACACATAGGACTCTTCAAGCTACATATACTCAGAAGTGAAACTCCTTCTTTACGTAGGACTCCTTTTTCAACTCAACTTGCTTTCCCTTATCATCAAGTGTTTGAATCAAATTCAACTTGTTCTATTCCCCATGGGATCAGTAAGTTTAAGTTTTCAGTTGCATTGAATTAACTCATATCAACTTGTTTCATTCATATTCTAATTCATCAAAACTTCAAAATATTTGAATACATTCAAAGAAAAGATTGTAATACATTTTCTTCCTTGCCTTTTTGGTTTTCTATACATTTTTGTTACTTGAGTCTTCTTTCTTCAGGCAATTTATATTTGAATCTTTTTTCCTCAGAAAATTCCAATTATATTCGTCATCAACAGGTGAAAGTCTTTTAGTACACTGTGGAATGAAAGGAAACTTTATGAGATAATCAAAATAAGTTCAACAATTTGTTTTATTTTGTCAAATATCTAAGATCAAAACTAAAGAAGAAGCAAGTTGTTATTCAACATACTTAAATCATAACGTAATAAAAATATAATGGATATAAGGTATATATGTATACCTTGTAGAGGTTACTGACGGAACAAAATTTTGTACGTCTCGGCATTTTATGCATGGTTCTATCATTTTTGTGTCTGCCTTCAGTTGTGACTTTGTTGAGCTCGGGATCACCTGTCAATCATGCATAACCAAATGAGGGGATTGATACACAAAACAAATTTTAAGTGTTGTTTTATGTCTCTTTCTGTTGTGATGATGACTAAATAATATATTCATGGACGAGGTCCATTATATGCCACTGACTGAGGACAGTTGTTACACTAGTGCACTCTACTTAGTTTTATTTTGTAGCATCATTACTGTGTACAAAGTGGGACACTTGGCCCAATCAAATTCTCACTCAAACTGTCTCACAACATATCAACTTGGTGAATCAGTTTTTGCAAATTCGTCTTCTCAAATAGTAGCAAAAGCTCTCCTGCTCAAGATCTAGAAAACTGCTTGTTCTTTAACTAGTGTTATTTTGAGTCTTGTTCTAAAATTAAGTTTACTCTAGTGATTGTGAGTAAAATCTCGTTTTAATTATGTTGAGTGTTTTACTTAAGTTTAGTTACCTAAGGATGATTGACTAGAGTTAGTCAATTGAGTGAAATTGTGACAGAGGTGTCCCTTGGATTTGTAATAGAGTTATTACAAGATTTAGGATTTAGAATTAAATCCTTTTGAGTTTTGTGGTGCCTATAATCAAAAGTTGTTTGACTATAGTGGAGCTTGGAAAATTCTATGAGGACACGTCGTGATTTTCCTTCCTTGAACAAGGAGATTTCCACGTAAAAATATCATGTGTTAATTTATTTTGGGTATTTATTTTTTGAACCCTTATAATTCGACAATAAGTTCAAAAATTAGACTCAAGTCTATTGGCTGCATGCACCTAATTAGGATAAAACTCTGCCTCGTTCTTTAATACTTTGAATCAATTAATTTAAAATTTTAGGATTCATCTCCATTTCCACATCAAAATAATTTAGAACAATTAATATAAGTCAACTGCGAAATGTAAAATTTCTTACATACCATTGATATCATCTTGTTGTTGTTGTTTTTCAAGTGGTTCCTCCTCGAAATGTCTCTGTTGCTCCTTTCCTTTTTTTATTTCATTATGTTCTTCAGATCTCTCTTTCTGTATCACCTTCTTGCAGTTTTCCTCTTTATTTTTTTCGAATAACTATAAATGAAAAATTTATTGTGTATTAAAAATATGATGATCAATGAATCATGTAATTTAAACCCTTCATATTAGTAAAATGTAAAATCTTACCTTAAAATTAAAAGGTTCACAGTCACTTTCCTCTGAACTGGAACTATTCATTGCACTCTCTAGTACTTCTTGTTGCACATGGTAGTCTCTAACTTTTCCCTCTTTGTTCGGAAGTTTAGGATTGCACAATCCGTTCTCCTTTATTTGTCTAGTTTGCATTTTGCACCCACCTTTAAAAAATATTGATTAAATATTTATTTTATTCAATTGATTTATTAATGATACTTCGAAAGTATAAATTCGACCACTAGTACTCCAATTAATTTTTTAAAAATAATTACTTAATGAAAAGAGTAAATATAAAAAATTAATTAATATATAAGACAATGATAAAATATTGAATTAATTACGTACCGTCTTGATCCTTTCCAGATTCACCTGCATTGTGTTCTTCAGATTTTCGTTTCTTATTGACATCCGCTTTCTCTTTCTTTTGTAATTCATACATATTAATTGTATACTGTGAATACAAAGAGGCTTATCTATCAATAAATTTATTGAATTAATAGTTCATGCCCAAAGAAAGTTAAATATTCTCTCCATGCTAATGAATTCAAAGTCGGAAAACAAATGAAATTATTTTTGGCCAAGATATACCAAT
Source organism: Capsicum pubescens (assembly GCA_030864215.1). NCBI lineage: Eukaryota > Viridiplantae > Streptophyta > Magnoliopsida > Solanales > Solanaceae > Capsicum > Capsicum pubescens. The sequence goes on along the minus strand of CM061538.1, from coordinate 72,811,139 downwards.
ACAAAGTTGTGGAGTAAACAACTCGATAAGACATAAAACAATCAAAATCTATGACCGAACAAAGAAAAATTCAATTGTACCATAAATTGAAGGAAAGCAAAATAGTGAGATCAAACATTGCTAAGCCAAAAAGAACCACATATCTATTCGAGATAGACCATAAATTCAGAACAAAGAGGAAAGGGAAAATAAATCAAAAAAGAATTGCAGACATAAGCTAGCATCTCCTCATAAAGTTGAAACACTAGATCGAACCATGAAAACAAGTAAGAAAAGGAAAATATTAATTAATTGAGAAAATAAGAATTGAATAAAATAAAACTCACCATTACATAATCAAAGTCCTTTTTAGTAAGAGACTTAGTGAGAAAATTGAATTGAATAAAATGATAAAGGAAGTTGGCATTCTCTTCGTCGCGTTTGTATTATTCCTCTTGCATATAAAAATACTAACGTACATAATATTATAATTGAAGTTAAAATATATGTAATATTATATTCGTTTAAAAACCAAAATGTGTATTCTTCTAATTTTAGTATATGCGCTTCAATTAATTAGCATCATTACATACAGAAATATAGATTATTGAATACCAATTAGTGCTAAAAATAAATGCAATATTTTTTAAATGATAAAAATGAGAGGTATCAAATTGATAAGATAAATAAAATTTATATATTTTGATATTATAGTTTTCAGGTCAGCTTTCTCATACCTCAACAATTTTATGAAATAGTTGGCACCTCTCACCACCAGTAGCAGCAGATAACTGAAAACTCCATTCACCAAAACTTAAAAGAATTTTTTGTATCTATTGAGATTTCAAGATTTCCTACCTTATTCACATAACCAAAATTTTAGAATAAGGACTATTAAAATTTAAATTCAAACTTAAAGGACTATTTTGTTCCTTTTTCCATCATCTTATAAGTCACTATTAGCAATATTAGTTTGTAGGAAAAATGTACAAACATAAACGACTTTATTGGGAAAAAAATGTTGTTTGAGAGGTAAAGACTCCAGATTGAATGATTTTTGATCGAATTTCGTCACTACGAGATAGGTTATGGCTTAGCTTTCTTCAAATTGAGTTGGGTAGTTAATATCTTATAGAAAAGTATGCTATGGGTATGAGAATGAATTTTGAAAATAGTGTAAATACTGTCGTGTGCCCATGTGTGTTGAGACGATAATGGCTATGTATGGCCCGTGTGGGGGGCCTTATATGATATTTTTGGCTTTGTGTATACTTCTGGTGGTTGTTTTTTCTGGTAGTATTGTTTAAGTTAGGTTTTATGTGATATCAGTGATGTATTACTTGCATATTTTACTCTAATGGTGCATGACTTATATTGGATCATGGATGATTGACATATTGAGTGGATTTTTAGCTCACGTGCGTGTATATAGTTGTATTTGAGATTCTCATTCTTATTTGGTTGTGATCATTACATCCTTATATCATACATACATTTATGAGACATTGCTACCATTGTGGAAATAATAATTTTTCTGACAGAAATGTGACACCTTCAAAAACCCTTTACAGTAGTCCACGATCCGTAGAGGAGATATGGATATTGAGTCTGAATTGTTATTTGTGAACTTCTCATGGGTTCTACAGAGGTTATGTGATAACCTCAGACATGTCACATCATCATCATCATTATCATTCTCATTGCATTCCATACATTATGCATCTTTTATGTTATACTTTCGTGTTTGACTTGATGGCTATCTATTCTGTATTTTTTTCTACTCGTATCTGCTGTATGTGATATATTTAAAACTGTTAGTGGAAATGGTGTGGGCTACCATTTGGGACATCTTTTGCTTGCAGGTGATGTGCCCAAAGTGTGTATTCATATACTTTATTTTCAACTTTGCTCAGTTGACCAATGATACATATTAAGTACAAGTGGACCGCACTCATCCCTACTGAGGTATGAATCAGAGGAAAATAGAGTAACTTATTTTAATGCATATAACTGATGAAAAATAGAGAGATGTACCTGGCTGGGAAATTAATGTTCTATTGGGAAAAATAAACATATGAAAACTGATAACTTAAAAGGATTTTAGTTTCATGAAATAAAGTATAAAATAAAAAGACAAAGTTATCCTTGAGATACCTCATAAAGCAATGGGCCTGAGATGTTATACTGAACAAAGAAAAAATCAATTGTACCACAAATTGAAGAAAAACAAAAAAGTGAGATCAAACATTGATAAGCCAAGATGAACCAAAAATTTATTAGCAATAGGCCATAAATTCAGAACCAAGAGAAAAGGAAAACGAAACCAAAAAAATTACAGACATAAGCTAGCATCTCATCATAAAGTTGTGACACTAGAAAGAATCATAAAAACAAGTGCAAAAAATAAAAATACTGATTAAATGAGAAAATGAGATTTGAATAGAATCAAACTTACCATTACATAATCGGAGTCCTTCATAGTAAGAGGCTTAATGAGCAAAAATGAATTGAATAAAATGATGAAGAAAGTTGGTATCCTCTTCGTCACGTTTGTATTCCTCTTCTTGCCGCTGAGTTATCACTTAATAATTGGATTGAACGAAAAAGAAAAATAGTGTTTTCCTTATTGATTTAGATGCCTCGCCTGGGTCGCCAGAAGTATCTGAAAATTTTTATTGAAATGATAACGTAAATGAGAGTATCTCACATCTTATAATCTACTCTTGGATGTTGAATTGTTCTCTTAAAAATCACGTTTTTTCAATTTCGACAATTCAAATTTGCTACTTATCGAGAAGTAATTTTAAATTTGAACAATATAGACAGTCAGAGTTTTAAATCAACTAATTTAGTGTACGTGCGTTGCACGTGTGCTTCACGTCAATATAAAAAGCTACATATAAATACTGAAGTACATAATATTACAATTGAAGTTAAAATATATGTAGTATTATATTCGTTTAAATACAAAAATGTGTATTCTTCTAATTTTAGTATATGCACATCAATTAATTAGCATCAAATACATACCAAAGAAATTGATTATTGAATAACAATTGGTGATAAAAATAAATACAATATTTATTTAAATGAAAAAAATTGAGAGGTATCAAATTGACACGACAAATAAAACTTATATATTTTTTGATATCATGATGTTCGGGTCAGCTTTCGCATACCTCAATAATTTCATGAGATATTTGTCACCTCCTACCCAAAGTAACAGATAATAAAAAACGTAAAAGAAATTTTTGTCTCTATTGAGACTTTAAGATTTCTTATCACATTCACATAACTAAAATTTTAGAATAAGGACTATTTAAATTTAAATTAAAACTTAAGAGACTATTTTGTTCATTTTTCACTCATCTTTTAAGTCACTATTAGTAATTATTAGTTTGTAAGAAAAACTAGTATAAGTACCCGCGCGAAGCGCGGAATACTTCTTTTTAAAGAATATCATTAAGTACTAACTTATTTTTTTGAACTAATAATTTTTTTAAAAAAATTAATTAGATCATATTATCATATTTTAAATTGATTATAGAATACTAAAAATAATTATTAATAGTGAAATTATTAATCATAGTCACAATTATTTTAGATGTTATATGTAAAGGATGAAATTACTATTCTTATATAACTATATGTTGTTGTTGATTTTCAAATAATTAATATAAATATTAAATTATTATTATTTTATAGTTGGACTTTTACGTTTATATTTTTAACTAATTAAGATACATGATTAGATTTTTTCTTTCATTTCTAATTTTAATTTTTTGGTCTATCGATTTAAAATTAACAGCTAACTGCCCTAAAAGTAATTGATTTCTCTAATTTCAATCTTTTTAGTCCAAATTTAAAATTTTTACCACTCTCAATTAAAAAACTATGAACATACAATTTATAATATTGTTCATTATAAAAAAAAATATAAAACTTTATTTCTATCATTACCTTCCCCTACCCCTCCCTCACCCGCACCCCCACCTCCCACCCCCACCCCCCCCACACACCAAAATTTACCTCCACCATCTCACTTTAATCATGCACTCTATTCCTACTCCGTAAAACTTCTACTCAAACTATACCAATAAATTTATAATAAAGTATAAAATATTATTTAAAATTCTTTCAAAAATATAATTATAAATATGAAATTTGATTACTCTTCTTTTGACTCTTCAAACTCTTCAAATTATTTGATCATAGTTTTAAGTTAAAATATTATACAGTTTATTAAATGATGTGGAAGCAAATTTTTCTTATTAAATTTGTTCGTCCTATAATTTATTTTTAGGCAACTTTTCATTGTTTATTCTATAATTTATCTTTAGGTAAGTAATTGTGATAAAGAAAAATTAGTGTTAATGATAAATAGTATTAAAATAATTAAAAGGCTAAATAAGCATGACAACATACCTTGATAGTTATTTATTTATAAAAATTTGATGAGCAATATTACCTATAACCTTTTTATTCACTTTCGCTAATTGCACAAAATATGAAAATGAAACATAATTCACAATATAAAAATTTTGCTGATTAATTCAAATAAAATATAGATTTATTTTAAGATTAAAGTTTTGAAGAATGAAAGAGAATATTTTAAAAGCAACTCATTACATAAAATAAAGAAGTGAAACTTTTTAAGATTATAGGATCTTATCATTTCTATTGAATTTGTATAGCTTCTAGTTTAATTTAAAACATAAAAGGATGTTGTTACTATTATTATGTTATGGCAACATCCATCTTACATCATAATAGTCTAAACTAATTCACAAAATATAATATAAAAGCATGTATATGCACACACATACAAAAAAGAAGAAGCTAAATCGATCAAATCAAAGATCAAAAATTTTATTATCGAAATTAGTATTTGACGAATGAAGAAATTGAGATCCAAGCAAATAACCTAGACAATCACAAAAAAATAAAAATTGTGAGCAAATAAATGCAATTATTCTTATGAAAAAATGAATAAAAATAAAAGAAATTAGAATATATTTTTACAATGATATCAAAGAAGAATAAGAGGAACGAAAAATTGCTATAAATTTTTATATATACAAAGACATCAAAATTAAAAGTAATTTTAAAAAATAAAGAGCAGACTGACCTTCGGTGTATGCAACAAAATAGTAGAATAAGTAGCAGTACGTAGGATAATACTTTATCTTTCATTAATATGTAAATAAATTATATTACAGTACGTATGTACTGCTACTTATTCTACTATTTTTTTCTTGGTAAACTTCGACTGATTGTTATTACTTATTATACTATATATCCTACGTACTATTACTATTACTGATTATGATTATTTTAATAATACTTTTATCTTTCATTAATATATAAATAAATAATATTTAAATATATTTTATAGCATTTATTTTTTAAAAGACATAAGTTTGGGATAGTAAAAGTTTGAGATTTTTTTATTATTAATAATAAAACTATTTGGGTTATAATCATATTTTATTTATTATTATTTTTATTTCTTATCTTTTGTTTTATTTTCTTTTATCCACTATAGGTACTCCTCCTCCTATTATTATTATTATTATTATTATTATTATTATTATTATTATTATTATTATTATTATTATCAATATTAGTACCACTGTTACATAGTGACACTATTATTATTACTATTATTATTATTATTATTATTATTATTATGTAAACAACTTTTATATACATATAATATTTAAATTTTATAAGTTATAGGTTTGAAAAAGTAAAAGTGTATTAGAACTCTTCAATTATGGATTTTTATTTATTAAGATAATATTTAAAAGAAAAAAGATAATGTATTTCAAATTCAAATATTCAATCTTTAAATTTAATTTTTTTATTACAATGTTTATAATCTTGTCCTAAAAACTATCACGTGGCTTTCTATTATGCTGCCACTTGGCTTCTTCTGGTGTTTCGTCTTCTTCTTTATAATATATATAGATTCACAAACTTAAATGACTTTCTTGGAAAAAAATAACTTTAGTGGTACATTTTTCTAAACTAGTTCTCTACACGTGTATTGCAGTGTGTCCCATATAAATTCATGTAATGAAAAAAATTACAAGCATAATTTAAAGAATAGTTAAGTTGTTATCTGCAATCTCTTTCATCGATTAAAGTTCAACAAAAATGTATGAGTTACAGAGGAATGCTTATAAACTCTTTGTCGTGTAAAATACTAAGTAGACAAGAAGCTATAATTTGAACTATAAAAGGAACAAATCGCATAAATTTCTGAGAGAATACAACTCTATCTTCATATACGACTCTGAGTACTACAATAGATAGCTTTGATCCAAAAATAATTAAAAAAAGTGTAAAGGTGCAACATAAACTATAAACATGTGATTAAGCTCAAAATGAGATTAATTAGGAATCAGACTTTGATTAAGTCACTCTGTGCAGAGTTTCTTTCACATGTATGATGTATTAATAATATTGTCCCAAGAAAGTATATCCTTAAGCAAAATATTTTGAGAAAATATACATAGATTAACTTTTTTCTAAACTTGAGTTTTATTTCAGCCTAATCTTTTGAAGAAACTATATTATATTAAAAGAAATGAATATGTTTTTAGTATATGATATAAAAAGTACTAAAATGATGTCTATATTTGTAGCAAAAACTAATTGTAACAAATATACCTACGGTAGATATTGATGAGTGAAATGAACTCTTTTGGGTGAAGAAATACGATAGAAGAAAGAAATCAAGAGAGTGGTGTTTGAATTGAATGGAGATAGTGCTAGTGGACCTGATGGTTGCACAGGTAAATTTTATCAGTCTTGTTGGAATATTGTGCGGGCAAACATAATTGAAGTGGTTAAGAGTTTTTTGGAAGGATCTACCTTGCCTAAGTCAATTGCTCATACTAATTTGGTGTTAGTGCCCAAAAAAGAAAATATTCTTACATTTATTGACTTAAGATCAATTAGTTTGAGTAATTTCTTAAATAAAATTATCTCTAGAGTAATGCATGAGAGATTGGAGGGTATTTTGCCTATAATCATATCACAAAATCAATTAGGTTTTGTGAAAGGCAAAAATATTACTGAGAAAGTATTGCTAGCTCAAGAAATTATTAGTGATATAAGAAAAGGGGGAAGGCCGAACAATGTGGTTATTAAATTGGATATGGCAAAGGTTTATGATAGAGTTGATTAGAGATTCCTAATCAAGGTACTAGAAGCTATGGGTTTTAATTCATTAATGGTGGACAAGATTTGGAGATTGGTAGCCAATAATTGGTATTCAGTGCTTATTAATGGCTAGACACATGATTTTTTCCATTCAACAAGAGGGGTGAAGCAAGAAGATCTTTTATCTCTGGCATTATTCATTTTAGCTACTGAGGTACTTTCATTATCTTTAAATAAATTATTTTTTAACAAGGCTTTTAAAGGTTTTGAAATGCCTAAATGGAGTGATAGTATCAATCACCTAGCTTATACTGATGATACTATCATTTTTGTTCTGCTGATAAAAGGTCTTTGGAATTGATTATAAATACTTTAAATGAGTATGAACTTCAATCTGGCCAGAAGATAAACAAAGAAAAAAAAATTTTATTTGTTTATCACAAAATTGCTGGTATAATTGTGCAAATGGAAAAGGATATTACTGATTTTAGTAAAGGAAAATTTTCAATGATATACCTTGGATGTCCAATTGGACATACCAGGAAAAGGAAAATTCACTTTGCAGAGTTACTTAAAAAAGTTCAGAATAAGCTCTAGGCTTGAAAAGACAAACTTTTATTTTTTAGAGGTAAACATGTATTAATTAATAATGTTCTTCAGAGCATTCCCATCTATTTATCATCTACAATTTTTCCTCCTAAATATGTTATTCATAATCTATATAGAATCTTTGCAAGATTTTAGTGAAACTATAAAGAGGAAGGAAGAAATAGACATTGGGTGGCATAGTCTGAAGTCTGTTTTCCTAAAAATGAAGGTGTTTTGGGCTTTAGATCTTTATTTGATGATTCTAAAGCTCTTTTTCCGAAGTTATGGTAGAATTTAGGACAAAGAAATCTCTTTCGGCCAATTTTATTTGGATTAAATACCACAAGAGACAAAGGCCTCAAATAGTAGAGTGGAGAGGAGGGTCTCAGACTTAAAAATATATGATAGAAGCAAGGAATTTTTTTATCAAGAAATTTGGTGGGAACCTAGAAAAGGGACTGCTAGTATTTGTTTTGACAATTGGACTCAACTAGGGGCTTTGCAGTATTTTCTTCCTTTTACAGATAGAGATCATGAGGGATTAGAAGAGGTTAACCAATTATGAATAAATTCAAGATGGAATGAATCTCTGTTACAACAACTGATGCCTAATGAGATTTGTTCTTACATTGTAAATAACATAAATGTAATTTCTGCTTCAGAAGACTGGGACAAGGCATGGTGGACTCTTTCAAGTGCAGGTGACTTCACAATTGCTAGTTCTTGAAATATGGCTAGGCAGGAAAGAAGAAAATAGGACTTTTTTTCCCTAACATTTGGGTTAAGGGGCTTCCATATAAAATAGCTTCTTTTTTTTTAATGTGGAGGGTTTACAAGAAGAGAATTCCAATAGGGGAGGTTTTAATGCAAATGAAGGTGGTGGAGAATGCTATTTGTTGCTATTGTGGTGATGCACAAGTATAAAGTTTTCAACACCTTTTTTGTGAATGTCTAGACACAAAAAAGGTATGGAATACCCTGACAGCTGGAATAACTGGTCCATTTATTTAGTTAAAAAGTATGTTTTTTAAATGATGGCTAGCAGAATGTACTCCAAAATAGAAGATTATTTTTAAAGTTATTCCAGCTAAGGTGATATGGCATGTGTGGAAAAGAAGGAATGTAATCTATCATGGAGGAAAAATGTCTATTCAGAGTATGGCTGAGCTTAATAGGAACATTCATAATTTTGCTGCTCTGACTTTTCCTTGGTTGAAAAATACTCCTAAAAGTTGGCCTTTGCTAGTTCAATTTTTTGAGGAATATAGTTGAAAAATATTCCTAAAAAATGGCCTTTGCTAGTTCAATTTTTTGAGGAATATACTCCTGTACAGGTCACTAAGGTTGTCAGATGGACTAAACCTAATAGGGGAAACTTTAAATGTAATTCAGATGGTTTCTACAAAGGAAATCCCGGACTTATGTCCCATTCTTTCTACATCAGGAATGAGGAAGGTGATTTTATACATGTTGAAACTAAGTTAGTTGTAGAAGGATCTATTTTACAAGCAGAAACAAAATTCATGTGAAATGGCTTAGAGTACTATTGTATACTTAATTCTCTCATTCCAATTACAATGGAAACCTATTCTCCCACCCTCAAAAAAGTTCTGGATCAGTCATGGAAAATTCCTTTAGAATATTTCTTTGGACATTGGGAGAATTAATGAATTAAGGAATCAATATCCAGGGATGGTGAAGATAGTTTATATTCTGAGAGAAGGAAATGGCCCATCGAATTTTTTTGCTAACTAGGTTTTTTTGGATGCAGGTACAAATTCGATAAGCTATTCTAATTTACAAGATGTACCAAATGCAGGAAAAATAGTAATCGACATGGAGAAAAATGAAATCCCATATTTACGGATAAGAAAGCATCAAAACAGGTTCTTTCATTTGTAATAATAGAAATTGAGGTAAGAGTAACAAAACAAAAGGTGGATACCTGATAGAGTAACTGGAATTGAGAGATTGAGTCCCTGAACAGTGGTATTAGCACCTTGAGGTGCTCATTCTATTAAGCGACAAGATTAATTAATTTTAGTTAAACAAAATGCAAACAAGAGAGAAATGATGAGTTGAATATACCGAGGTTTTAGATCTACAAAATTGATGGTGTTTGAAACTAAAGGAGTCTTCACTGAGTCAGATACATGGTACTTGTGAGAATTTTTGGAGTGTCCATGGTGCTATTTACTCGAGCTTCAGATGGATAGATTTTGAATCTAGCTTGTTGGATGTTTGAGATTTTGGATTTCTTTTTTTGCTTGGATTACGACTTTAACAAGCCTTATCGGAACTCAATGAGCTATGTTACAGCAGCTGAGGATGGTGATAGAAATCGGCGACCAGCCATGGGAACAACGAAGAGGATGGAGAGTTAAATGAGTGTCCTATGGCTTTCCTAATTTTTCCACTAGAAGTTTCCTAAGTAGATTTATGTCGGATCTTTGTTATTGGACTTAGGCAATTGGATTTTATCCAATTGTGCATTTTTTTTAATAAATGGCTTTCTGATCTACTTTTTAATTTAAAAAAATATTGAATAATAGGACAAACACAATTCTTGTGCACTTTTATAGAGTGCTTTAAAGAATATGAAAACATTGTCTAAAAATGATATTAGGAGGGAGATAAAAAAAATACGAACAGTCAATAATAATTTAAAAAATTTATATTGATATAAATTAGGAATATAAAAATATTAGTTCATAAAAGTTACCATGGAAGATGAAAGAAAGGAATATAACGACTGAAATGAATTCAACATCTATTAGAAGTGCCCCATTAGTGAGGGGAGCATTTAAGAGATGAAATAAATAAATTCTAGTTATGGTAAAAAAAACATTTTCAGGAAGCACTAAAGTATAGTTATTGAATTTTGAAGGGATGAAACATTTTATTATATTTCCAGTTTAAAGACAATATTAGTTAATGGAAGATATGTTTTGACTTTCAAAGAATACATGCATTAGACTGATATCCTAGATGTAATAGTCCTCATTTGCATCTAGATTTATGGTGGTGTTAACTTAAAATGAGGTTCAACCCATTGATTTAGAGGTGAAGAGGATCAGTAATTCTAGGAAAAGATTACTAAGAAATGAAGGGACTTAACTGAGGTAGGAAGATTTCTCACTCAACACAAGCAGATGAACTGAGATTTAAAGCTGCAAATGAAAATGCATTTTATCGATTGAGGTGAGGATCTACTTGAAGCATGGTGAACCATCTAGATTCAACTGGAATCGAAGATAGACATAGAAATGATGGATCTCTAAGCTACTCGTAGAAAAATTTCAGAAACATCGCCGTCTCTCCACTTTCCCCTTTTAGATTTTTCTTTATCTTTTTCATTTCCTTTTGTTTACTTTCCTCTTATTTATTTGGGTCAGGTGACTATTGGGCCTGGCCATTTGTAAAGACTCTTCCATAATGGAAAAAAGACACGGACTGACTCTTTTAAAAATAAATGGTCAAAGCTTTGCATATTAGAGAATTCATAACCTATCGGCCTTTTTATTTCCATTTTCTAGCCTTTCGGGTGTAATTTATCTAATATGCAACCTTTCTTTATCTTTATCATTTTCCTTCCCAAAAGGGTTTCTCCTCCAATATTTTTTTCATCTTCTTTAAATTTTCTTCTTCTTTTCTCTTTGATATGAGCTCGATTTTCATTATATATGAGCAGATGATGCAAAAGATCAGCAAATCAAATCATTTTAACGAAGTTTTCCTTGGGTAGGAACAATTCAAGTTAGATATTATTTTGTGTGCTGGTTTCATGCTAGTTATAGTTAGTTTACTAGAAATGATGGAACATTTTAATGGTGAAATATGATAGTTGAAGGGTTGTAAGGAGCCAACTGATATTTCCTCAACAAGTCCTTAGTACATGATCTTCTTTGAGCAGACTGGTGTTCGTACTTGTTTTGTCCTGGAAAGAACCCTATGGATAATATCTTTTTTACTAATTTTTAATCCCAACTAAAGAGTTGTGTTATATTATATATACAAATATTTTCAATTGTTGAATCATTGACCCTACATATTCGATTAGTCAGACTATATAATTTTTATATAGAATATGTATTTGTATATAATGTGTATAGAAACTATATAATTATAGTAGTGTATAGAAATGGTATCATTATTATATAAAATATGTATCAATATAAGATATACATATAAAAATTAGATAGGATGTGTGTAGAAACTGTTTATTTATTGTATAAAATATATGTAAAAATTGTATATAAATTATATAGTTGTTGCATATAAATATGTATTTGAACAATAATCATAGCTAAAGGTTGTAAAGAATGTGTATAAAACTATATAGTTATTGTATAGAATGTGTATAAAAATTGTATAATTATTATTTAGAATATTTTTTTGTATATGTGGTGTATAGAACCTGTATAAGTGTTGTATATAATATGTATTTGAATAATTATTGCAACTAAAGGTCATATAGAATGTGTACAGAAAATATATAATTGTTGTATCGAATATGTATTGTATGGGATGTGTATAGAAATAATATCATTGTTATATAGAATATGTATGAGAATAATTATTTTAACTAAAGTTTGTATAAGATGAATAAAGAAACTGTACAATTATTTTATTATATGTATATAAGTTGTATCATTATTTGTATAAAATATGTAGATATTGTTATGAAATATAAAACAAAGAAGAAGCAGAATAGAGATAGAAGAGAGAGTGATTATTACTTTTCTTGAGAAGTTTCTTGATGGTTGAATTACAATGAAAGAAAAACCATTTATTTATAAGGAAAAATTAATCTTAGGGTTTCTAACTTTTCCATAAATAGACATTCACTATATATGGTAATATATTTATAACACCCCCCGCCCTTAAATATCTAATTGATAGATAATGTACCTTGTTAAAACCTTACTAGAAAAAACCTAGTGGAAAAAAATCTAATGAAGGAAAAAAAGTATACATCTCTAATAATACACATATAGGTTGCCTCATTAAAAATCTTATAAGGAAAACCCAGTGAGATAAAACCTATTAAGAAAAAAAGAGTACAACGTGTATTAACTCTCCCTAATGAGAACATTCTTGAACCTTTGCATCCCGCTCTTGTGCACCATCTTCTTGAAAGTTATAGTTGGAGGAGACTTAGTGAATAAATCATTCACATTGTCACTTGAACGAATATGTTGTACATTAATATCACTATTATTTTGTAGCTCGTGTGTATAGAAAAGCTTTGGCAAAATGTTCTTCGTTCTATCTCCTTGAGTCCTTCCTTAACTTTTGTTGTGCATGTTGCATTATCCTCATAAGAAAATCATGGGTACTTTATCATATTTCAAACTATATTTTTTATGAATGAGATGTACCGTGGACCTTAACCACACACACTCTCTGCTTGCTTCATGAATATCTATTATCTCAGCATGGTTCGATGATGTGACTATGATAGACTGTGTTGTATGTCTCCAAGATATGGCAGTACCCCCACATATGAACACATAGATTATTTGAGACTGAGCTTTATACGGGTCAGATAAGTACCCAGTATCAGCATAACCAACAAGATCGGGACTGCAATATTTAGAATAAAATAAGCTCATATATTTGATCTCATTCTGATGTCTCACAGTAAGAGTAGAACTATACCTTGCTAACAAATTGATTGAAAGTCTATATCTTGTAGTATTTACAAGATACATTAGTACACCAATTGCACTATGATATATAACCAATCCAATTCGGTATATTTCTCATTCCAGCAAATAATTTATTTCTTTTGAAAACTCTCTAAGAATTTCAATAATTTTCAAGTTATAAGCTTATATAATATAAAGATTGATTATAAATAAGTTTCCCAGAAACTTTTATATGCTTCAAACATTTTGAATCCTTAAAAGTTTTTATATAAATTTTGTCAAGTGACAATATTCAGCATGTCACGCATGACATCTTCAAGTGTCTGGACTGCAAATCAAATAATTTTTATGTTTATAAAGATGCATCCTTTCATGTCACTTGGTAAATGTTTCTACGCCAACATGCTTAAATAAACGTAGAATTCAGATCCTCGTAATCTTTTACAATATTGTGTCAATATTGTATCTAATATATTATTGATGATATATTATTTTGTGTGACATAACATTTTGAGATATCATCACTTCATTATTTTTAAGTACCTGAACCTTTCATAAAGTTTCATGAAGTGTTATGCCGTAGGCTCTTCAAGAGAACATTGCCTTCTTTTTATGATTATTTGCTCTTTATCATTTTCAAAGATTATTTTATTTGGAACCAATTGGTCTACCACACTTCACGCATGCATAGACTTTGTCCTTTATGGACACAAAATAGCAGCACTTGCATCTTAAACATGAGATATGTTCGGCATTTGACTTGAATTATCTTTTGAATGAAGATTTGATGATAATTCCTAACATATTTAATAGTTGCTTATAATCTCTCCCTTATGTTAGAAAACTAACATACTTCCTCCATCTTTTTTGAGAATTCCATCTTTGTGTGTTGTGGTAAATTCATTAATCATATACCGCACATCAAAATTATGAGATGGAATAGTTAGTTCCTGACCTTGAACCAATTGAGAGGAAAGGAATAATTATAATTTATTGGTCTAATGCATACAAGTGATATTGTATGCAACATATCATATTTCAGACCAACGCATGAAGCTTTGTTTTCATTAACAATAGTTTAGCTATTTATCGAAGGCATTCAATGCCAAACCATCATTATCAAGATAAGTTGTCTTGATTACACAATCTGAAAGTTAGGCTCTTAACTCAATTTTATTGAGAAAGAAACTTTATGGATGTCAAATTGCAAGTTGACAAGAAACGTATAAGTGATCATCTCATATCGATGCATCTTAATAAATCAAATCCCAATATTAGTGGGTCCAACCAACTTGTCATGAGAACAAGCAACATTAAAAGTTCATGAAGAATTTTCTAGTTCTTCAATATACAATACTCACTATGCACATATTTGGGATGTCGTAATCGTTTTTGTCAATTTATGAACTTTTATTCCAGCAAACTCCAAGTTTACCATGACATATGCCTTTTACTTTAGGAAATTTCATATTTACTATTACATGAATAAATTTCAGATTTGCCTCTTCAGAAGTAGATTTTAAAATAACTCTTCTCAGTTATTCTGCATTTTTCGCAGGTGAGTTGTGATACCACCACAATCAAGTGCGCGTTTGTATTGACAAGTTTTACTAAATATTATCACATTCACCTTACGAAATAGATCTGTACTTTATAACAATCGAAATTCTCATTCCCCAGAATATAATTGTGCCTTAAGCACATCAAATTATGATAGTTTGTAACCTCTTTCATGATATTGCTACTTCAAGAGCAAATCGAGTACATATAATGTAGAGAATTTTTTTCTAACATATCTTATAGTCATAATAAGTGTGTGAAAATATTATCACTTGTGATGATTATTTTCATATTTTTCCTTCATGCTTATATTCATACATTCAATCACTTCTCTTCTTTTAGACATATTATGCACTCCTGCCACATTCACTTCAGAGAATGAAGCATATTTAATGGGATATGTCTCATAAATTTTTACAAACACTCATTATTTTGCTTTAGCCATCATAATATCATCAATATAGTGTATTGAGATTCAAACTCAATATCTTATTCATATAAAAAGGTGTCTTAGGCTATAACTCAATGGGACTTGAACCCATCATCTTATCATCATGCTGCATTGGAACTTTTAACCAATGACTTACCCTCTTAATGAGATGAGATTTAAATTCATCATCATATATTTTAACAATATTGTTCTTCATGAACAAATTTAAAACAGAAGTGGTTTCAAATCAATTATCTTGTTCTCAAATTCAATAATAATTATATCATTAGTAGAAAAGGATAAATAACACAAGAATTTACTAACCTTGAAATTACCATTAGATTTATAATCTCACCTTGTTTGGAAGAGTCTTGTGCTGATAACGTGTTATGAAATATAAAGTAAAGAAGAAGAAGAGAGAGAGAGAAGAGAGAGTGCTTATTTTTTCCTTGAGAAGTTTCTTGATGATTGAATTACAATGAAGGAAAATCCATTTATTTATAGGGGAAAACTAACCTTGGGGTTTGTTACTTTTCCACAAATAGACATTCACTATATATGATAATATATTTATAACAGTTATGAATTTGATATCAAATATGTATTGGCACATTTTTTTTAAATATATTTGAAAAAAATACTTTTTATTGAATAATTATACAATTTCTATAGCTATTGATTGTTTTTTATTTTGGTAGAATTATGAAAAAAAATATATCAGTTATTCTTTTAAATAAAGGAGAGAAAAAAAGTAAAGCAATGACCAAAAAATGGAATTTAAAAAAAGAAAAGAAAAAAGAAGCATGGACCAATAAGAAATTAACAAAGCAAAGAAAAAAAGAACATGCGTCAATGCACATGTCAGCGATTGACATCAGCCATATGGCTGCAACTTGGAAATGACATTCCTTAGGCTATTTTAGTAAAATTTGTTTTGGTCATCGGGCCATTATTGTCTTTCCCCCCTTTTTATTTTATTTATGGACCCAAGACCAACCTTTTATTAAAAAGAAAAAAAAAGAAAATCTACTTCGAAGTTGGGAGCTTCCCACTTTTAATATATATATATATATATATAATATTTAAAAGAATATAAAAAAATTTAAGCATTCATGTTTTTGATCTATTATCTAGATAAATAGGTAAATAAAGATTTGATCTATGAATTTGAGTGAAACATATTTTCAAGATCAATTTATGGATTTTATTATCCTCTAGCGAAATAGATTTGATGAGATTAAGACTCAATATGATATATAATCAAGTCAAGCGCTTAGCAGTCTATAGGCATATATAACATCTAACAAAAACATACCAAGTGATGGATCATTTACTTTTTCAAGTTATTTGAAATTAAACATTCTAAATAATCCATAATCATTAATAAAAACTATTGTGACTAACAGCCTAGTAGCCTCAACTTTCCATGATTCTGGCGGGTGGCCAGCCACCACCATTGGCTAAACAAATAGATATTTTTGATTTCCCACCATTACCCTCAGCCAACATATCCCAACTACTAAATCCAAAGGCCTCAAATGTCCCAGACATCTCTCCTACCGCTACCTCCTATGTAGCAATCATCAACCCTAATGGTTCTCTAAAAAAACTTAATAAGACAACCATTGTTGTAGACCCCATACCAATAAAGAAAGTAGATTTAATAGATAACATTCCAGTAGAAAAATGGACGGAACAAGAAGCTGACAAAATGTACATCATTGAGAACTTGCAATATGCTATTGTTGGTAAAAAATTTTTATGTCTAGCCTGAATTATCAGAATTAAGGAATTTAATTCCTATGCAATGTGGGATTAAAGGTGAATGTAAGATTGGTTTTCTGAGAAATAGACATATCTTAATGAGATTTTATCTAGAAGAAGATTTTGTTGATATTATGTCTAAGAATGTCTATTACATCACTACAAATGATGGTTCTTCATATCAGATGTGTCCCCTCATTTATGATGCAAAGTTCAAACCAAATGAAGAAACTTCAAAAACAACTACGTGGATTTTATTTCTAGATCTTCTCCCTATCTTTTTTGTCAAAAAAGCCCTGTTTTCACTTGCACTAGCTATGGAAAACACACTCCATCTTGATTCAGCAACTATGATAAAAAATCGCCCAAGTTGTGCAAGGGTGAAGGTCTAATTGAATTTGTTAGTAGAGAAACGACAATTTGTCCAAATTATTGAAGATGAAATTAGTAAAGAAAAAAGAATTATTAAAGTAAAGATTCTATATGATTCTTTACTAGCATATTGTAAGAGATGTAAACTCCAGGTTCATAGTGAGGTCGATTGTAGAGTATTACATCCAAAGTTGAGGAAAGAGGTAGAATCACTTAAAGAAACAGATGCATTAGAGCAACAAAAGAGAAGAGCATGTGGAAAAAAATCTATGGTTAGCAGATGGAATCCTACTAACAGATTTTTTACAAACAAAAGTGGAGAAAGAATAAGTGATGAGGCTGTAGAAAAGGAGGAAATAATTAGTACTAGAATTCCTTTAAAAGCATTGAAAGAGCATGCACAAGAGACAGATAAGAAATCAAATAATCATAAGAATGCAAATACTAATAATAATGACTGCATAGAAAAGTCAACAAGGAATTGGGTAGAGAGAGCCTCATCTCCAAAAAAGGCTAATATCAGTAGCAACTCAGGGAAAGAAGGTGATAAAATTACACCTGTTAGCAATAATAAGAAGATGTCATAATAAAAACCATGCCAGATGGAGTTTTAAAGTGGAGGAAGATGATAAATTAGAAAATGAAATTGTAGCAAAGAATGTTGATGTTTGTACAGAAATTGTACTCTCTTCTCAGCCAATTCTCTTGGAAATTATAAATGATTCAAATCCTATTTATGAGGCACATAAGGAGAAGATTGAATCAGATGTGTTATAGAAGGAATGTAAATAGATTGAAAACTAAGGGCATAAGGAAAATGACAGGCTATTTCTTTTAGAGGCAACATTCCATCAAAAGAGCCCAACACAAACACTTCATGAGATTGTTACCCACTAGGTGAATGATGTACAGAGTACTAAAATTATTGACAATACAAATATTTTGACAGACATAACAAAGAAGGTGTTGGAAAATGGACAAAATAGTAATGTTGCTTGGGAACAAGTAGGTAGAAAAGGTGGTCTATCACCCAAAACAATAATAGATCGGCAAAAAGAGCAGAAAGCAAATTGAATCAAAAGATCAATCACCAAAAATGGTGGTGTCAAAAAGGGAGACCACAAATAAGCTTAATAGATGATTATGAAGGCTATTTTTTGGAATATAAGATCTATTAACACTCTACAAGCTTTCAACAATCTGCAGATGTTTAATATACCCCATAAATATTTCTTAATAGCTCTTACAGAGCCTTTTCAAAATAGGAGACATATTCAGGAGTATATAAGAAGATTGAACATGGGTATAATAGGTATAAATATTAATAACAAGATAAGGTTTTTCCTCAGGGAAAGAATCAAAATGGAAATAGTAAGTGATGAAGAGCAGTAGGTCACTATAAAAGCTACTTTTTTGGGCAGTCCAAAAAAATATTGATTACTATTATATATGCTATGTGTACATAAGTAGAAATATTTGAGCTATGGAGTGATAGTTACAGGATTACTAATAATAATCTATAATGGTTGATAGGAGGGGTTTTTAATACTATATGAAATGAAGAAGAATAGATTGATGAATTATTAGTAACTTTACATGAAATGGAGGATTTTGCATTTTATGTGAACTCCTGTGATCTAGAAGAAATTCCATTTAAAGGAAGTCTCTTTACTTGGTGGAATGGTAGAGTAGAAGTTGATTGTATTTTGAGAGGTTAGATAGTCTTTCGGTCAACTCTCAAATGCTAAATTGATTTCCTACTTTGCAAGTAAAACACTTGGCAAGAACAAAATCTGATCATGCCCCTTTATTCTTGACAATGAATCAAGAAGCTCTAACAATCATAACACCTTTCAAGTTCTTAGCTTTTTGAACGGTGGATGAAACTTTCAAGTAGGTTATGGTTCCAAATTGATACACAATTGAGAGAGGGAACAACTTTTGGCTGTTCAAAAACAAGCTAAAGAATGTCAAAAAGAAGTCTTAAGAATTTGGAGTAAACAAAGATTTGGTGAAATTTTTCAATAATTGGAAATCAGGGAAGAAATCATGAAGCTAAAGGAGCAATTATTCAAGGAGGATCTATCCTTAGTCAATAGGATGATTTTATAGAAAGCCCAAGAAGAAGTTAAGAAATATCTCCATTTTAAAGAGAAATTTTGGAGACAAAAAGCAGGAATCACATGGTTAGATAAAGGAGATAAAAGTACAAGATTTTTCCACAGTCTTGTGTAGGGGAGAAGGACAAGACTGCAGATAAACAAAATCAAGAGTGCTGAAGGAACTGGATTGATGATGCTAAAGAGGTTGCAGATGAAGTAATCAATTTCTACAAAAATTAGTTTAGTCAAGAAGAGGAAAGCTCTAATTTTGAATTATTAAACCATCTTCCATAAATGGTAACAACTGTAGAAAATAATTCTTTGATAGAAATCCCAACCTTGGAGGAAGTTCATAAGGATATTTTTAGTTTGAATGGTAGCAGTGCATGTGGGCCAGATGTGTTTTTAGGGTTATTTTTTTAATACTGTTGGGAGATAGTGAAAGATGATGTACTTGAAATGGTGAAAGATTCATTTAAAAGTAATACTCTTCCTAAAAGTATTACTCATACCAATCTAGTACTTATCCATAAGAAGGAAGTAGTTGAAGGATTCACTGACTTGAGACCAATTAGTCTCAGTAATTTCATTAATAAGGTAATCTCTAGAGTGCTTTATGAGATATTATAGGGGGTGTTACCTAAATTGATCTCCAAAAATCAATTAGGTTTTATGAAGGGAAGAAGCATTATTGAGAATGTTTTATCAACCTAGGAGATAGTATTTAATATTAGACTAAGAGGTTAGCCTAAAAATATGGTGATAAAATTGGACATGTCAAAGGCTTATGATAGGATTTTATGGTTATTTCTTACTAGAGTAATGAGGAAAATGGGTTTTTCATAGTTGATTATTAATATTATTTGGAGATTGATGGTCAATAATTGATATTCCATTATTATAAATGGAAAATCTAATGGTTTAGTTCATTCTACTAGAGACATCAAACATGGTGATCAGTATTCTTTAGAGAATGTGATTGATATTCTTGAAGAGTATCAAGAGGTATCTGAACAACTTATAAATGGTCAGAAAAGTAGCTCTTAAATGTACAAAAAGGTGGCTAATGAGTTGCAAAATGAGGTAAAATTGATCACAAGTTTTCAACATGGAGTTTTTCCTTTTTCATAATTGGGTTTCCCTATCGCACATGCTAGGAAAATAAAAACTTACTACAATGAGTTGATCAAGACGGTGAAAAGGAGACTTCAAATTTAAAAAGGTAAGTTGTTATCATATGGTAGCAAGGATGTATTAATTAGCAATGTTCTTCAGAGTATACCATTATATTTGTTGTCTGCAGTGGTTCCTCCAAAGATGATTTTGTATGAGTTGCATAAAATCTTTAACAGGTTCTTATAGAGTAGTAAAGATGAGAGTAAAATAAAACACTGGGTTACTTGGGACAAAATTTGCTAGCCAAAGGAGGAAGGGAGTTTAGGCTTTAGATCACTTTTTGATATTTCTAAAGCCATGTATTATAAGTTATGGTGGAATTTCAGAACAACAAGATCATTATGGAATGATTTTATGCAGAATACACACTGGAAAAAGGTTATTCCCGCACTAGTCCAATGCAAAGGGGGATAAAAAATTTGGAAGAAAAATATCTAAAAGTCAGAGATTACATGAAACAAGAAATATGGTGGGATCCTACTATTGATTCATCAAGCATTTGGCTTAATAACTGGATAAAACTGGGGCTTTGTACCATGTAGTAGAACCTGACTTTGATATAAACGAAGAATCAGAAAATGTTAATTATTTGATGCATTGAGACAAGTGGAATTCTCAAAAGTTGATGGACTTATTGCCTTATGATATAGTCCAGCATGTACAAGAGATATTTTTATCAGTAAGGAGGCTTCACCATGGGATATTACATGATGGATGCCAACTTCTCTAGGTAAATTTACTGTGGCAAGTGTTTTTCAATTGTGTAGGCAGAGAAAAGATTCTTTTGAGGCTATGAAATATTAATGGACTAAGGGAGTGCCTTTTAAAATTCATTTCTTTTGAGATTGTGGTTTTTTTAAGATTTCTATAAATGAAGTGTTAAAAAGGTGTGGTATCAATCTAGTGTCAAGATGCAAATGTTGTTCATTTCCTCACTTAGAAACTATACAACATGTTTTTGTCACAAGTGAAGTTTTATAAAGAATTTGGAGGTATTTTGTTATTTGCTCAAGAGTGGATGGACCTTTTGTGCAATGTCATCAAACAATCAAAAAATGATGGAATGTAAATTGCACAAACAGTTAAAACCAATCATTTGTGTTGTTCCAGGAATGATTTATTGGTGTATATGGAAGGGCAAAATAACGTGAATCAAGGAGGGGTGGTGAATTACAGGAGAGTTATATATGATATCTTAAGAAATCTATAACTTTTGACCATTGTTTTGTACCCTTGCATACAAGGAATACCACAAGAATGGCCATTATTGGTGGATTTATTTCAAAACTATATACCTGCAGTGAGATTATGCAGGTATGTTGGAAGCTTCCTAACAGAAATTGGTTCAAATTTAATTTAGATGGGGCTTCCAAGGGCAACCATGGTCCAAACTCAATAACTTTATATGTTAGGAACCATGATGGTGACCTACAGGTTGCTTTGTGTAAGTAAATAGCATAATCCACTAGCTTATTTGCAGAAACTTTGGCTATGAAAGAGGGGCGTGATTAGTATTTTGACCATCAAAATTTATCACTCATCCTAGAAATTGATTCCTTAGCACTCATGAAGATAGTGAGGGAAGAATGGGAATGCCCATGAAACATTGTGATGTTAATTAGGAAAATAAGAAACTATATGAAAGAAGGACAGTTGTAGATTATTCACACTTTCAGAGAAGGAAATGCCTTGGCAAATTTTTTAACTAACAAGTATTTTAGATCTGCAGGTACACGAGTCTATAAATCATTTGCAGATTTATAACAAAAGGCAAAAGGCATAGCAATTTTAGAAAAGAAAAAAATCCCACAATTAGGAACTAAGAGAATGAAGAGAAAAGCTTCAGAGTAACAACACACACTAAATAAAGCATCAAAAGAGACTTCTAAGCATTTAAAGTGAGATTAGAGAGTTGGTGACAAGTACATGCAGTAGATACAAAAAACATAGCAAAACATAAAAAGGTATGGAGGAAAATAGGTATACATAAATAACTCACCTAGAATTTGATTGGGTGGTATTAACCCCGAATGGAGTTCATTCCCATGAAGATAATAAGAAAGATTATGAGTGTATTACCTCGGAATGGTTTGTTCAATTAACAGACCTGAGTTTTAAACATCCAAAAACTAATAACCACAACTTGGAGATAGATCTAATGAATACGCAACACCTGGTGAGAGTTTATGTTAGAGCCTCATAGCTCCAAATCGCCATTGAAATCTGATATAGAAACCTTAGGAATTGTAAAGACGAAGAGAGAGAAAACTTATTCCAGTGAAAATATCTGATTGTTTCTAAAATAGTCCTGGCTATTTATATTTACACACAATAATTGAGAAAATAAAAGGAATACGAAAAATGAAATATAATCAAGTGGGCTTTCCGGATATGAATTGTTCTGGGCCTCGTGGATCATCATCTGGGCCAATATTAACACCCCCCTCAAGCTGAAGGGTGTGTGCACTCCCAGATTACAAAGAAGATGATGATGTAGTGGGCCACATAAAGATTTATTCATGGTGTCAGTTAACTGATCAACGAAAGAAACATGATGAAGAGAAATGAGACGACCAAGAAGGCAGTCATGGACATAATGGCAATCGATCTAAATGTGCTTCGTTTGTTCATGAATAAATGGATCCTTAGCAATATATAATGCAGCTTGGCTATCACAAAAAAAATGAAACAAGAGCAGAAATAGTTAATCCCATTTCAGAAAATAAACGAGTCAACCAGACAACCTCAACAATGACCTTTCTTAAGGCACGGTACTCATCTTCAGCAGAAAAAAGTGCAATGGCAGGTTGTTTCTTGCTTTTCCAAAAAACAGAAAAGTTACCAAACACCATAAAATAACCAATGACTGACCTTCTGGAAAGAGAAAAGGCAACCCAGTCAGAATCATCATAAGAAGATAGTGAGAAAGAGGGAATAACAAGTAAAAATATTTCCTAATCTGGAGCATTTAACAGATACTGGAGAACATGAATCCTAGATTTTATATGAGCTATACATCGAGGTTGTTAAAATTGACTCAGGTGTTGTACAACAAAAGAGATATCAGGTCTGGTATGTTAGAGAAAGTTGAGCTTACCAAAAATATGCCTGAAGATAGAAGGATCAGGCAGTGGATCACCCATATTAGGAACCAGTTTCAAAGATGGTTCCAATGGAGAAGCAACATGAGTGAAATGGGAATAATGAAACTCATCCAGTAAATCGGAATTGAACTTATGCTGATGCATAAGGTATCTAGAAGCATGAGATATAATTTCCAGCCCCAAAAAATAATGAACCAAACCCAAGTCTTTAATCTTGAATTGTTGATCAAGGAAAGACTTAAGGTTGCTCATCTCAGAAATATTTAAACCAGCCAGCAAAATATCATCCACATAAACTACTAATATAACTAATGAATCACAAGAACATTTAGTAAAGAGGGAATAGTCATTTTTTCTAGCAATGTAGCCTCGAGATAACAAGCTTTAGATAATTTAGAAAACCATTTCCTGGATTTCTGTTTGAGCCATATAAGGACTTCTTGAGTTTGCAAACTAAAGGAGTTGCACAAGAAGAAGAGACAGTAATTGCAAGGCCAAGTGGAATTTTCATGTAGACATCCTTATGAAGGTCTCCATAAAGAAAAGCATTGTTGACATCCAACTGGAAAACAGTCCAGTGATGTTTTGCAGCAAGAGATAAGAGACATTTAACAGTGGTTAGTTTGACCATAAGAGAGAAAGTCTCATGATAGTCAATGCCTTCCTTCTAGGTATTACCCCTAATGAAAATCCTTGCCTTATACCGTTCAATAGTACGATCAGACCTTTGTTTGATTTTGTACACCCATTTACAAGGAATGGCCTTCTTATTAGAAGGGAAGGGAATAATATCCCATGTATGGTTGTCCTCAAGATCCCTAAATTCTTATAGCATGGCCTTTTGCCAGGCAGGACTAGAAACAGCTTACTAGTAAAACAAAGGCGCATACAACTATAGATCAACACTGAAAACCTTGGAATTGACCAGGAAGGGAGTAGAAGAAGGAAGGATAAAAGAACAAATGTAATCTATAGATGAGAAGAAGGATGGAAAGATCTGGAACTTATTCTAAGAGGAGCAAGAAGATTGGGAATGATGGCGGAATGGGGAACATCAGAAGAAGAATCAAAAAAATTAGGAGGTAAAAGGAAAGGAGAAGAAGAAGTAGAAGAAGTGGGGTAAGGGAAGATGTGTTCATGAAACTTGACATCTCTAGAGTAAAAAATTGAGAAATTAGAAAGATTAAGTAATTTGTAACCTTTCTTTCCAAAAGGATAACCTAAAAAGATGCTAGGGATGGATCTAGGCTTGAGTTTATCTCTAATAGGTGTAAGAGTGGTTGCATAAGCAAGACAGCCAAAACTCCTTAAATAATTATAAGTTGGAGGGAACCCATGAAACTTTTCAAAAAGAGAGATGTTATTCAAAGGGACAGGGGGAAATTGATTAATCAAGTAAGTGGCAATCAAGACACACTCATCCTAATATTTAAGGGGAGTTTAGATGAAAAAAGTAAAGCCCTGGAAACTTCTAGGAGATGTTTATGTGTAACACCCAGAGATCTCATCCCGAGACGTCACACGGTGCTTATGATCTCGAAGGACCACAAGCTAACCCTTTACTGATATCTGTACCTATACACTACACAATGTCTAAAATGAATGCGGAAATTAGCCATAAGGTTTAACACATCCATGAATACTCATAATATAGAAAACTGAATACTAATACATCCATCTGAAAAGCCTCTAAACTATCTAAACTGTGGAGTTGATGGGACATGTACCCAACTAACTCCATCAACTGAAAATAAACAAAGTCTTAAGCAATAATAGTACACTGAAATTCATCCTCGAAGGAAGAGGACTCACTGTTACTGCTGCTGACTGGGACTGAACTGCTAAGGAAAAATTGGATTATATTCCTCTGAACCTATGGTGTCAAATAAAACACCATAGCGCAAATGCGTCAGTACAAAAGTGTACCGAGTATGTAGACGGGGTAGGCTAATACAAGGGCTCATGCATGCACAATATCTAAACTGAATAATCATGAAGATGCCGCATGAGAACACATACATAAATGCATAGAACAGAACACAATCATCGCAACTCTAGATACTGAAACTCGCATGCCACTTTACTGCAGACTGAACTTACTACTGACACTGAGATACTGAATCATTGACTCATCTGATACTGATAACTGAGGATCTAGATGTGCTTACATCAAGGAATGAACTCTGAGCTTACTGCTTTTGATTAATAGAATTAGAGATCAACTTTGCTAACAGATTATTCTGGAAGCGATTATCAATGATAAGAAGTATGATTATATCTGAATCTGACGATAAGAATATTCAATAGGAATCTGATACTGTGATCAAGCCTGTCTCGCAGCATATCTCTTAATATGATATCAATCAACTGTAAATGTGACCAAGACTATCTGCCGGGATGGTCCATGAATCAACAGAACTATCTGAGTTCCTCATAAAGATAGATGACTGTATCTGACAGTCCTGATTTCTGAAGACTGATTCTGAATTTGAGACTGAATCTGAAACTAAAACTGTGGGAAGTAGTCACTTAACCGACATGCCCCGACCTACCACAGGTGAGGTCCAACCTGTGCCCCAGTTGGAAGGATGTCATTACCGCACTACTGGTAAAGACAACTCTATGTGACCCTCATCTAGCAGGTCCTCAAATGAGAACGGTGGAGCCCTCATCTAGCAGGTTAAGCCACCTCATCTACCCTCATCTAGTAGGTATGATGTCTCTCATCCACCCTCAACTAATAGGTGTGATGTCTTAACCTACGCTGGCTATGTAGTTCTGGAGCACAAGGATTGTTTCTAAGAATCACACCCTCTACTAGTAGGTGAGATCCCATCATTGAGCTCGGTCGATGCTAGTTTTTACTCCCAACTGAAAGACTCAGAACTAAATTCTCAACTGAACACTGGCTGAACTGAATCTGACACTAATCATATTACTCAAAAGGTCTGACTGAGTTATGTTGAGATCACTTGTTTCCGTATCTGACGGAAAAGATATCGAATCATGGTATCTGACTGACGATACAGAGCTTAAATGGATTACTCGAATCGCTTCTGAGATTAGGATTGAATCACTTGAATACTATTAGAACTGAGCTGATTACAGGTCTGAGGCTAGGTTACTAGCGATACAGAGATTTCAGAGATAACTGAGATTATCAAACTTTATTAAGCTTCGCACTTGTCTGAGGAAACAGAGTTCTATAGTTAACTGAGTTCTGAGAATCATGGCTCGATTGGAATTATCGAGAAACTGACACAGGCTCTAGACAACAACTCTATTTTCGAGTATAAATACCCCCAGGACTCGATAACATAAAAGTAAGACATAATCATTTTTCATCACAAATCATTCATGCATCATCACGGTCATTCATTCATCACTACCATCATTCATTCATCATTACAGGCATTTATTCATCATTACAATCATTCATGTATTATCACAATCGTTAAAAAATCACTTCAAGTAGTTGGGCATCACAACATACTTTTCCTCTCAAGATCCTTAGGATATCGCATTAAGCATTTAGGAAACATAGACCATTATTTATCATCATATACTAGCCTAGGAAAGACATGTTATTAGATTATACCCCATTCAACGAGATCTTATATCAAGTATTTCATACCTATATCGGTCTTGTCATGTATTTGGATATCACTTGATTTGGGGGGAACTTCATACTAACACGTCACTACTTATTTGCTAACCACTTGACATGTATTAAAAGCTTAGCATATATCAAAGATCACAAAATCGGGGAATTTACAACCATCATATCTCGACTTGTTCCTTTGTTCCCTAGGGTCTTTCAACAACCACTAGACACGATCGATTTTACACCTACTTGGGGATTTCATGCTATCTTGGCACATTTCACTCACTAAGGCATTTTATCAAACACTAGGCATGCATGGACTAGCTCACAATTTAGAGTTTCCTATTCAACATACTATAACGGCCCTTATGCTTCACCTAAGCTCTTTATCAAACCTATGGGTAACGTTCTTCACTTATTCAACCATTTATACACCCAAAAGTCATGAACACATCACATGGAAAAACAACTTCAAGAGGGTCTATCACAAACATCACATGAATTTCACATACTAAGGTCAAAGCTCATAAATTTTGTAGGAAAACATAAATCAAAACTCAAAAACACATTAAACATCCATTTCAACTCATACAAATCACTAACAACTCATAAACATAAAAATCTTTTAGTTTCAAAAAGGGTTCTTGAGCTTCTTGGATGAAAGGGATCCAAGAATCAACATCTACATACCTTAACCTTTGAAATTGGATGAACTTTAGTGCTTGAAACTTTATCCACACTTGAAATAAATAAATTCTTGAAGCCCACACTATGAGGACCTTGATTCTTGAAGAAACCTTGAAGATTTATGGATGATTTTTGGAAGATTAGGGTTCTTGATTGAAACCTTAGTTATACTCTCTTGAGAGAAAAAGAAAATGATTGAATTAAGGTTTGAATGAGGGTTCCTCATATTTATAGAGGCTAAAAAAGGGTGGAAAATGACCAAAATACCCTTGCAAAAACTCCCTTGAATTGCTGGAAAAATATACTTGACGTCATCCGTGACAGGCTGTCAGGTTCGTGATAGGCCGTCACGAATGGTCATCACAAAAGGGGTCCAAATTCTTGATTTTATGCCCAGGTCAGACGACGTCATCAGAAATGTTGTCAGAATGTGACGACGTCGTCAAAAAGGGCGTAAGAAACATGATAGCCCGTCAGAAACGTCGTCACCGTTTTCCAGCTTGACATGCTGGAGTAAAATGGGCATGACTATTTGCTCCGATATCGGATTTAGGCGAAATTGGTATTGTTGGAAATCTAATTCAAAGATCTTTCATTTGATATATAGAAAACCACCCAGTTCTTAATATACAACGAGTTATGGTCGATTAAAATTGACCCAAATTTTGACGATCACTAAAACTTGAACGATAGGAAAGTTTTCAACTCATTCATGAGTTAGGGGACCTCTATGATCTTAATTCATGCTCAAATAGATTCCCACACGATTTCAAAGTATTTCATACTTGGGAGGATAGTTCTTAAACATTTTGACTCGGATTTTTGCTTTACCAAATAAGCTCTAAGGCTCAGACTGGAAGAGGATTTTGCGGGGCATTACATTATGTTTTCTTTCCACCACTCTATTTTGTTTAGGAGTATGTGTCATGGTGGTCTGGTGAAGAATTCCATGTAGAGAAAAGAATTGTTGTAGATCAGTATTATGTCCTAATTCAAAAGCATTGTCAGATCTAAACACTTAAACTGTGTAATGATACTGAACTTGTACCATGAAAAAAATCATTGATCACGGGGAAACACTAGATTTTAAGGATAAGAGGGGTCCATGTGAGCCTGGTAAAGTCATCTACTAAAGTTAGGAAGTACCTGAACCCATTGAATGTCTGAGTGTGATATGGTCCCCAGACATCAATGTGAACAAGCTAACAAGGGGTAGAAGAGTGAGAAGAACTAGGAGAGAAAGTCAATATATGTTGTCTAGCCTTAGAACATATATCACACCAGTTAAGAAATCAATGGATTTCATTTTGTGATAAGGAATATAACCAAGTCTTGGGTGCCAAAATAGATCAGCTTTATTAAAATTTAAGGAGGTAACATAAGATGAATGAGTATGATGCATGGATGAATTATATGTAATAGAATTTATAAAACTACAGGGATCGGATTTAAATGTGGAATTAGTGGGAGTAAAATAATACAACCTATGTGCAGCTTTACCGATTTCCAACTACTTCTTCAGAGAAGGGCCCTGTAAAATGCAGTTGATTTGGTGAAAATTGTAGTACAATCAAGTTGAGAGAGGAGTTTGTGGACAGAAATGAGATTGAAATAGATGGATGGAACTAAGAGTACATTATGCAAGATCATGCCTGGTCTGAGTCTTAAGGAACCGGTTAACACAACCTTTACCTTGTACCCATTAGGAAGACTAATTAAGAGAGGTAAATCTAAAGGAGCATATCATGGAGCAAGCTTTTGTGGGGAGTCATGTGATTTGTTGCTCCAGAGTCAATGATCCAAGGGTTTGGACCTAGATTACACACGACACTAGCATGAAAAGCAGTGGACAGAACAGCAGGGTGATTGAACACTCCTACAAAATATGCAAATTTCTCAGAATGATGGTCATGATTACCATGATTTTGAGTGGAAGAGTTTCTATTTGATGTGTTATGGAGATATTGAAGGTGTTTATAATGTTGGAATTGGTCCTTGGTTAGTCTATAATCTCCATCATCAATCTTGACATAGGAGACTAAAAGCTCAGCAGGTGAACTTTCAGATTGGGCAAAAGAGACAGACTTCCTTCCCTTTGTGAATTTGAAATCAGCAGGATACCCATGGAGTTTGTAGCATTTGTCAATTAGATGTCCAGACTTCTTGAAATATTTGTAGAAAATAGTTGACGAGGGACCAAAATTAGAAATGAAGGGCTTTCTGCCATTAGGTTGGTTTCTTCTACCATCATTTGGCAGGAATGAGGAAGGATTTCTCTTGGGTTCAAAGTGAAACCTTTGGCTTTAGCCTCTTCCATAAAAAAGTGTTCTGAGACACTGAATTAAAAGAAATTGGATCATTTGAGAAACTAGGAATTGGAATTGATGATTCCTTTTGCTTCTCAACATGTTCCAACATAGCATAAGAGCTACTAAGGAAAGGTAATGTGGGCATCATCATCAAATTGCTCTTACAAAGAGAATACTCACCATTTAACCCACTAAGAAATTGGAACAATTTTTGTTGCTCCATGAACTTTCCTAATGCCCCACAAGTACATACAGGACCAACATATGCGGTACTCGGCTCATCCTAAAGGGTACGCAACCTAGAAAAATAGGATAATATATTTAAAGACCCTTGGACGGTAGAGTTAATTTCTTTCTGAATTTGGATATATTTTTTCCTATTAGACTAACCAAATCTTTCGTTCATATCAGACCATATATCTTTGGCAGAGTCAAAACACATAACACAGGTTGCTAATTTAGTAGGCAAAGAATTAGTAATCTATCCCAAAACCATGTTGTTACATCTCTCATAAAATGAAAAATAAGGTGAGTTGGGTGCTAGTTTAGAGACAACCCTTGTAACTAATCCCAACTTGTTCTTAGTAGAAAAAGCAGTCATCATATTTTTTCTCCAAATCACAAAACCAGTACCATCAAACTGTGGAGAGACTAAGTGAGTACCAGGATTATCAGAAGGATACAAATATAAGGGATGAGTTGGAGAAACTGAAAACTCATCAAAACCCAAACTGCTACTCACGATGTTCGTAGTCATATCTATGTGAAATCGAGTAATTTCAAGCAAAATACAGAATCTATGAGCACACAATATGAGCAAAATTACAGAATCGATGAGCACACAATAAAAGAAGATCCCAAAATTAAGCCTAAATTGACTGTCTCACAGAGAGAACAATTATCGGAGTAAAAAGAAATCGATTATCGCCCTTCTTCGCAACCTGAAGAAGTAAGGTCTTGTCTAAATCAAACTTCGATGAGAAAACCCCAAGATGGCCATGAAAATCGAGAAGCTTCCTGTGAAGTCGAGTTGACGAAAACCTTCGAGAGTACTATTGAAAGGTAGAGGAAGATGAGAGGATCATGAATCACCGCTCTAATACCATGTTAGAGCCTCACACCTCTGAATCACCATTGAAATCTGATATAGAAACCCTAGGAGTTGTAAAGACGAAGAGAGATAAAACTTATTCCATTGAAAATATCTGATTGTTTCTAGAATAGTCCCGGATATTTATATTTACACACATAAATTGAAAAAATAAAAGAAAAATAAAAAATAAAATATAATCAAGTGGGCCTTCCGGATCTGGACTATTCTAGGCCTCATGAATCATCATCTGGGTTAATATTAACAGTTTAAGGTGACTTGAGATGTATTTGATTAAAAACAACTTATTTAAAATTTAAAGTGTTTGAAGCTCAAATAGAACAAGATAAAGGAATAACAAGAAAACTCAAAAATAATGGAAGATTACCTGGCAAGATGTGATAGCGACGACACCAGATACGAAGTGAAGACCACGAATTGAAGATGTGAAGAAGTAGAACAGTAGCTGCATTTTCACTTTTTCTTTTATCCATTTGACTTTTGGCTTACCACTAAGCTTTATAGAATTATTTTTAGGATAAATTACACAAATTTCATACTTAAAAGACTATATTACCTAATATTTCTCACTTTTTTTAAAATTTACATAAAATTTTATTTTTTAACTTTACTCTTGATACATATCAAGAAAACCCTACATTCTATTTTTACTCCACCATTAACTCATTCAAGATCTTCTTTCTTAAAATATCTCCCTAATTATCAACAATTAAATCATCTTCCTTCTTGATTTTTTTCTCTTCCATTAATGCTTAAATCATCTTTAATTTTTCTCCTCCATTAATGCATGCAACTTTTTTTTTCCTCTCCTAAAATCTCTCCCATTTTAAAAAAAATAAATCTATTGACACATATATAAATTTATTTAGTTATTCATACATATTTATTTTTTTAATGGTGACTCATATGAATGATAAATATGATATCATTATATAGGTATTATGGTGATTCATACGATAGATACATTTTGTATGATTTTAACGGGTGATACATATGATATTAATGGGTGATATATATTGTATTATGGTGATTCATATGGTAGATACAATTATTTATTTCAATTATTGGGTGATTCGTATGATATTAATGAGTGATATATATGGAATTATGGTGATTCATATGGTATATACAATTATTTATTTTAATTATTGGGTGATTCATATATATGGTATTATGGTGATTCATATGGTAGAAACAATTATTTATTTCAATTATTGGGTGATTCATATGATATTAATGGGTGATATATATGATATTATGGATGATTCATATGTTATTAATGAAAGGTAATGGGGTAGTCAATGTAGGAAACAAAAGTAATAATAATTCTTTTTTAGAAAAGGACTAAAAGTAGAATTGAAACATAACTAAAAATGAAATCTAAAAAAAGCAAACTAAAATTAAAGACAAAAAGAGAAAAAAGACCCCAAAAAAATATATCTTTCATAATTAAAAATAAAAAAAGAGAAACATAATTAAAACACCTAAATTAAATCTAGAAAAAAAGAGAAAAAATAGATATCTTTCCTAAAATAAAAGAATACAATGAATAAAAGAGAATCTATTATTTTATTAAATAAATATCTTGTTAGTTTCAAATGTATCACTTTTTTATACGTATCACCATATAGCATATGTATCACATTTCAAAAAATTGGGATAAAATGTAATTAATAAAATAGTCGGAATTTTATTTAATATCACTTAAAGATTCAGGGATTTATATAAGTTACCCTTATTTTTACATTAATTGGGTTTGAGTCTTTCCGGATCCGACTCTCTTTTGTACAAACTTTATTCAGGAAATTGCATGTCATAGATCCAAATATGAGTGACTTTAGATATTTGACCCCAATAAGAAATGTCTTTAAAGAATAACTTTCCTTACCTTTTAAGTATAATACAAGTACCATTTTGCCCCTCTACACCTCAAATATATTTTTTAAACTTTTCATACTTATTTGTCTCTCAAATTTTATTTTTTATTATTTTCATTTTTTATTTTTTCCTTTAATTTTATAATTCTATTTTTTATTATTATTTTTTTCTTTAATTTTATTTTCATGTTTTAATTCATTTGTGTCAACCTTTTTTTTTTCTTTTTTCTCAAGCATTATCGATTTCTTTTTTTTTTTTACTTCATTTGTCTTTAACCTTTATTTTATTTTTTTTTATTTTATCAGTTCTCTTTTTTTCCTTCATTTTTCTCAAACTTTATTTTTATTTTTTCCTCTCATTTTTTATTTTCTCAATTTTTTTAATTCTTCGCTTTTTTCTTTATCTTTATTTTTTTCTTGCCTTTTTTTTCTCACTTTATTTTTTTTATTTTTCTATTTTGTTTGATCGTTTTTTTTTTCAGTTCTCCTTTTTTTCCTCATTTTTCTCAAATTTTATTTTTATTTTTTCTCTCATTTTTATTTTTCTCAATTTTTTTAATTCTTCGCTTTTTTCTTGATCTCTGTTTTTTTTCTTTCCTTTTTTAGTCAATCTTTTTTTATTTCTCTATTTTGTTTGATCGATTTTTTTTCTCAACTTCTAGTATATTTTACTATTGAATAATACGCAAAGATATCTTCTTCTTTTGACATCAAAGTAAATTTAAGGGCATGGATTGTTGTTACGAAGTTCTTTAAAAATTCTTGAGATAAGTCGTGTCTCTAAGGCGAGAGTTGTAGAATATCTCATAAATAAAGGCATAATGTGGTAGTGTCAACTCTTGCCTGTGGGGCATAATTTATTATTTGAAAGTCCTTAAGCTAAGTCTTGCCTCTAAGGTAAGAGTTGTAGAACATCCCATAAATGAAGACATAATGTGGTAGTGTCAACTCTTGCCCGTGGGGCATAATTTGTAGTTTGAAAGTCTTTGAGCTAAGTCTTGCCTCTAAGGCAAGAGTTGTAGAACATCTCATAAATGAAGACATAACGTGGTAATGTCAACTCTTTTCCTTGGGGCATAATTTGTAGTTTGAAAATCCTTGAGCTAAGTCTTGCCTCTAAGGCAAAAGTTGTAGAACATCTCATAAATGAAAACATAACGTGGTAGAGTCAACTCTTGCCCGTGGGACATAATTTGTAGTTTGAAAGTTCTTGAGCTAATTAAGTCTTGCCTCTAAGGCAATAGTTGTAGAACATCTCATAAATGAAAACATAACGTGGTAGAGTTAACTCTTGCCCGTGGGGCATAATTTGTAGTTTGAAAGTCCTTGAGTCAAGTCTTGCCTCTAAGGCAAGAATTGTAGAACATCTCATAAATGAAAACATAAAGTGGTAGAGTCAACTCTTGCCCGTGGAGTATATTTTATTGTTTGCAAGTCCTTAAGCTAAGCCTTGCCTCTAAGGCAATAGTTGTAGAACATCTCATAAATAAAAATATAACGTGGTAGAGTCAACTCTTGCCCGTGAGACATAATTTGTTGTTTAAAAGTCCTTGATCTAAGTCTTGCCTCTAAGGCAATAGTTGTAGAACATTTCATAAATGAAAACATAACGTGGTAGAGTCAGCTCTTGCCCGTAGGGCATAATTTGTTGTTTGAAAGTCCTTGAGCTAAGTCTTGTCTCTAAGACAATAGTTGTAGAACATCTCATAAATCAAAATACAATGTGGTAGTGTCGACTCTTGTCCATGAAACATAACTTGTTGTGTGAAAGTCCTTGAGCTAAGTCTTGCCTCTAAGGCAATAGTTGTACAACATCTCATAAATGAAAACATAACGCAGTAGAGTCAACTCTTGTCTGTGGGTATAATTTGTTGTTTGAAAGTCCCTGAGCTAAGTCTTTCCTCTAAGGTAAGAGTTATAAAACATCTCATAAATCAAAATACAATGTACTAGTGTCGACTCTTGCCCATGAAACATATCTTGTTGTTTGAAAGTTATAAGTCTTGCCTCTACAATTTAGCAGTGTCAACTCTTGCCCATTAAACGTAGCTTATTGTTCGAAAGTCGTAAGTCTTGTCTTTATAATGTGATAGTGTCAACTCTTGCTCATGAGTTGTAACTTGAATGGAAGAAATCGAAGAAAAAAAACAAAAATAATAAAAATTGCTGAAAAAGAAGAAAAAGAAGAAAATGAAAAAAAAATATTAAAAAAACAAAAATCAAAATAAATGTGAAGTTCAGAAAGAATAGAAAAAAAATAAAGGTTGATAAAAAAAGAAAGATTAGATAAAAATAAAGGTCGAGAAAAATTTAAAAAGAAAAAATCAAAAAAAATGAAAAAAAGTTTTTTTTATTTTTATAAAAGTAGACGTTGAAAGGTTTAAAGAAAAAAAAGTAAGGGTTGAGAAAAATTAAAAAGAATAAAAAAAAGGAAAGAAAAAATAAAAAATAAAATATATAAAATAAAAAAGAAAAGAAAGAAGTTGAGAGAAAAAAAGGAAAAAAGTAAGGGCTGAGAAAATTAAAAATAAAAAAGAGAAAATAAAAAATAAAAATCAAAGTAAAATTAAAAAGAGAAAAAAATTAAAAGTTGAAAGATATAAATATAGAATGGTTATCCATTATGAGGATCATTTATGTAATTTTATCCATAAAAAAATATTAGTTAATAGGTAAAGGTTGTTTTAAGGAATTTTTTTATTTGGTGCTAAAATTTGAAATTCATCTTAATTTGGGTCTATTTTTAAGATTCACCCAACTTTATTCCTCTTTTTGTTTTTTAATAAATGTCCCAGATGGTTTATCTTTGATTTCTCAACTTCTAGTATATTTTCCTAATGAATAAAAAATTAAATAATACGCAAAGATATCTTTTTTTTTTTGACATCAAAGTAAATTTAAGGGCATGGATTGTTGTTACGAAGTTCTTTGAAAATTCTTGAGATAAGTCTTGCCTCTAAGGTGAGAGTTGTAGAACATCCCATAAATGAAGACATAACGTGGTAGTGTCAACTCTTGCCCGTGGGGCATAATTTGTAGGTTGAAAGTCTTTGAGCTAAGTCTTGCCTCTAAGGAAAGAGTTGTAGAACATCCCATAAATGAAGACATAACGTGGTAGTGTCAACTCTTGCCCGTGGGGCATAATTTGTAGTTTGAAAGTCTTTGAGCTAAGTCTTGCCTCTAAGGAAAGAGTTGTAGAACATCTCATAAATGAAGACATAACGTGGTAATGTCAACTCTTTCCCTTGGGGCATAATTTGTAGTTTGAAAATCCTTGAGCTAAGTCTTGCCTCTAAAGCAAAAGTTGTAGAACATTTCATAAATGAAAACATAACGTGGTAGAGTCAACTCTTGCCCATGGGACATAATTTGTAGTTTGAAAGTTCTTGAGCTAATTAAGTCTTGCCTCTAAGGCAATAGTTGTAAAACATCTCATAAATGAAAACATAACGTGGTAGAGTTAACTCTTGCCCGTGGAGAATAATTTGTAGTTTGAAAGTCCTTGAGTCAAGTCTTACCTCTAAGACAAGAATTGTAGAACATCTCATAAATGAAAACATAAAGTGGTAGAGTCAACTCTTGCCCGTGGAGTATATTTTGTTGTTTGAAAGTCCTTAAGCTAAGCCTTGCCTCTAAGGCAATAGTTGTAGAACATCTCATAAATAAAAATATAACGTGGTAGAGTCAACTCTTGCCCGTGAGGCATAATTTGTTGTTTAAAAGTCCTTGAGCTAAGTCTTGCTTCTAAGGCAATAGTTGTAGAACATTTCATAAATGAAAACATAACGTGGTAGAGTCAGCTCTTGCCCGTAGGGCATAATTTGTTGTTTGAAAGTCCTTGAGCTAAGTCTTGTCTCTAAGACAATAGTTGTAGGACATCTCATAAATCAAAATACAATGTGGTAGTGTCGACTTTTGCCCATGAAACATAACTTGTTGTGTGAAAGTCCTTGAGCTAAGTCTTGCCTCTAAGGCAATAGTTGTAGAACATCTCATAAATGAAAACATAACACGGTAGAGTCAACTCTTGTCTGTGGGTATAATTTGTTGTTTGAAAGTCCCTGAGCTAAGTCTTTCCTCTAAGGTAAGAGTTATAAAACATCTCATAAATTAAAATACAATGTGGTAGTGTCGACTCTTGCCCATGAAACATAACTTGTTGTTTGAAAGTTATAAGTCTTGCCTCTACAATTTAGCAGTGTCAACTCTTGCCCATTAAACGTAGCTTATTGTTCGAAAGTCGTAAGTATTATCTTTATAATGTGATAGTGTCAACTCTTGCTCATGAGATGTAACTTGAATGGAAGAAATCGAAGAAAAAAATAAAAATAATAAAAATTGCTGAAAAAAAAGAAAATGAAAAAAAATATTAAAAAAAAAAATCAAAATAAATGTGAAGTTCAGAGAGAATAGAAAAAAAATAAAAGTTGATAAAAAAAAAAAAGAAAGATTAGATAAAAATAAAGGTGGAGAAAAATTTAAAAAGACAAAAATCGGAAAAAATGAAAAAAAGTTTTTCTTTTTATAAAAGTAGACGTTGAAAGGTTTAAAGAAAAAAAAGTAAGGGTTGAGAAAAATTAAAAAGAATAAAAAAAAAGAAAAGAAAAATAAATAAATAAAATATATAAAATAAAAAAGAAAAGAAAGAAGTTGAGAGAAAAAAAAGAAAAAAAGCAAGGGCTGAGAAAATTAAAAATAAAAAATAAAAATCAAAGTAAAATTAAAAGAGAAAAAAATTAAAAGGTGAAAGATATAAATATAAAATTGTTATTCATTATGAGGATCATTTATGTAATTTACTCCATTGATCAGGGGCAATTTTATCCATAAAAAAATATTAGTTAATAGATAAAGGTTGTTTTAAGGAAATTTTTTTATTTGGTGCTAAAATTTGAAATCTACCTTAATTTGGGTCTATTTTTGAGATTCACCCAACTTTATTCCTCTTTTTTTTTTTTTAATAAATTTCCCTGATGGTTTATCTTTGATTTTTTAAAAAAAAATCACTTATAAATCCTCAAAGAGCTATTTAAAAAGGCTACAATAAACCCAAAATTAGAAAAATAAACAAAAAGATGATGCAATATGTTTTGCTAGCATGTAGCTGGAATTTTAGCAGTATTAATATAAAATAAGATAAGAGTTTCCGTTGTGGCATCTTGGAGCAGTGAGAGTTGTCATCATTCGGCAGCATGTTACATATGTACAACAACATCATTTCTTTGATGGTGATTATACGATTCTAGTCTTTTCTTGCATCTACGTTAAAAAAAAAGAAGCCATAATTTAGATGGATCAAGCAAACTAAAAAAAAACAAAATTACTTGATGATAATGTATCTGAAATTTGTACCCTCTTATGACCAGATGCATATGTTGAATGACTAACCATAAGTGATTTTATATAACCGGGAAAAGACATCATTTCCACCTCATACTATACAAGAAAAGTCTAAGTCACACCTAAATTATATAAGTGACCTATTACACATCTTAACTATATAAAAGTGATATTATTACCTCCCCGCGACCCCCATTCTAAGGCGCGTGTGTTACACTTATTTTAGGCGCGTCCAACCTATTAAATAACAAAAGTAAACGGCTAAAAACATTAAGGAAAAAAGCATCGTTTCCACCCCAAACTATAGGCGAAAAGTCGAATCCACACCTAAACTATATAAGTGACCTATTACACACCTTAACTATAAAAAAGTGATATTTTTTACTAACGTGGTGCTGACGTGGCAGCGCGTGTAAAACACTACACCACATGCAAGTGGTGGTAGCCTGACATGGTGTAAATAGTTTCACTTTTTTATAGTTTAGGTGTGTAATAGGTCACTAGTATAGTTTAGGAGTGACTTCGACTTTTCGGGTATAGTTTGGAATGAAAACAATGCCTTTTCCCTATATAACCCTTCAAGGTTTAGTTTTAAATTTCTTTCATATTTTTTACTTGATTGATTAATTAGATACCTTCAACTTCCCATTAATTTCCAAAAAATGTTTCTAAGCTCTATGAAGTAGTACGATGTTCAATTCTTTCATCCAAAAGAAAGAAAACAATATTTAAGGAGAATTAATTAATTTTTTTTAAGTAAAACATGTTTTTTTGGTCATAGGAAAGTTATATTGACAATGCATTCTTGCAAAATACTTCCTCTGTCCCAAATTATTCATCCCAAAATTTTTAATTTGATTTTCCATTTTGCTTGTCCCTTTTCATTAATCAAGAAGAGAATTTTTTTTTTCCATGTTTAACCCTTTGCATTAATTATTTTTTCTTCAAATTAAAATGTAAACATCATTTAATAGGGGCACTATCGTACA
The DNA here is from genome assembly GCA_030864215.1 of Capsicum pubescens. Lineage (NCBI taxonomy): Eukaryota > Viridiplantae > Streptophyta > Magnoliopsida > Solanales > Solanaceae > Capsicum > Capsicum pubescens. The sequence continues at coordinate 72,771,326 of CM061538.1, read as the reverse complement.
CTAGTCATGTTATTAATTATTTTTCTTAATCAATGTATCATCTCAATTTGGGACCGGTAATTTGAGACGAAGGGAGTAATGTTAAAACTGAAAATCAAATGACAATTAATAGACACAAATTATATTGGCTTGCAATAATTATTGGGAAATGAAGTAATTACTACTACTTGCTAGCAAGTTAAACGACATGATTGGTAAATTTAAAAATTTAATACACTTTCCGTCTCAAAATTTTTAATTTAATTTTTTCTTTTACTAGTACTTTTTCATTAATAAAAAAGAGATAATTTTTTTCATGTTTTACCCTTTGCATTAATTACTTTTTCTTCAAATTAAAATGTAAACATCATTTAATAGAGGTATTATGATAAATTAGCCATGTTATTAATTATTTTTCTTAATCAATGTGTTATCTCAATTTAGAACGGATAATTTGGGACGGAGGGAGTACTACATTTAACATAGAAAATCAAAAGGCAACTACCGAAAGATACTACAATGAAATAAGTAAATGATACAATTGTATATATTCACTGCACCCTTTCAATTCCTTACGTTTTCAATATTATTAGTATTAATATATTAATATGATATGATTACTATTTAATATTTTATTGATTAAATATTTTATAATATGGATTTAATGTAGTATAGAGATGAAATGGTAATTCAACTTTGTCCCTAAATTCTTTCCACTTCTAATATAACATGATTGAGTGACAATATGATAAATTGACTCTACATTTTTGCTTGTCAAATCAAATACTACTAACATCTTATATATACACGAATAAGTTTTAGGTGTTGTCTACAAAATATTCCTTCATTGGAAGTGCAATTATTAAATTTCAATATTATAACTCTACCAAATCCTTAATGGTGATCGTATGATTTAGTTTCAATCTTCAATACAATCCAAACGGATGTCATAATACTGCACATTCATTGATCACAACTCACTTCTTGCTTGTCTTTCAAGGTCTTGAAGAAATTAAAGTTTAACTTCATTACTTCTATGTTATAATAATAGATTACTGCATGAAACCTATACTTTCTTCCCTTTTTTTTATTTGTCACAATATGAATTTTGATCAATATTTTAAGATATATTTTTTCATTATATTAATATGTGAAAATCGCAACTTATGATATTTTTCATGTAATTTTTGAATATTTAATTTTTCATCTTAAAATATTAAATTATTCAAATCTAATGTAACTTTAAAAATTTATCAAATTGACTCTAGTGGCTCGTCACATTATTTCTATCTCCCTTTTTGTGCATTTTTCTTATTTATTGTATTGACTATTTTTTTTTTGAATTGATATTTTACTTATAATATACTCCCCCAGTTCCATTTTATCCATCCCAAATTTTCTAATTTGATGTCTCATTTTACTTGTCTTATTTTACTTATCAAGACAAGATAAAAAAAAAATTCATTATACCCTTAGTGTAATTGATTACTCCTTATTATTAGCATTCTTGAAAAATATTACATAGAGAAGTACCATTAAAAATACATCATTAAAAAGATAAATGGTGCTTTGGTAGTAGTCATCCATCAATATTAGAACTAACAACAAGACACAGTTAAGAGGAGCAAAATGGTAAAATTATATTACCAATCATTATTTTCTTAATAGCTGTGTCATCCTAATTTGGGACGAATAAAATGGGACGGAGAGAATAAATAATACAATATTTAAAATATAAAAGAAACTTTGAATTCTCCAGTAATGAGTACGTTCTAGTTTTTTGACAAAATCTAGGTGAACAACAAAACTTAAATATTGATCCATTAAATGACTTTTTTTTTTTAAAATTTCCCAAGATATTCCCACAGCCGGCAGTCGTGAGGCTAATCTTCTATTCCTCTATCAGCATACTAAGCGGTAGGAAACTGGCCATAGAGTTTGCTCCATTCGCTAGAGGCGGGGATCGAACCCCCAACCTCTTGCTTAAGGAACATGGCGCTGAACCACCATGACAACTCTAGTGGTTATTAAATGTCTTGTTTCTCCGCTTCATTTTCCATTTCACACATTTGAGTTAACTTTAGAATATCATTAAGTGATTTCTACAAGTCTTTACTCCATCAGTTTTTTACAATCGATGCAACAATTTATTTTCTACTTTTTTCATTCACTTTTACTTTGTCATTAATTTCTTAATTAAAATTTTACTTTTAATTATCATTTTTGACATATTAAGAAAAAATCATTCTTTTTTTTTTCTATTTTACCCTTAGCATTAATTATTTTTTCTCCAAATTAATTTCAAGACATAATATAAACATCATTTAATAAAAATAATATAATAAAATAACCGAATGGAGGAAGTATATACTAGTGGCATTTTATGCCATTTACTCCATTCATTTTCTACTCTTCAAAGATTATTAGGCTGCTACACGTTAGTGGTACATAAATATGCAACATTGCTGTAACTTATTTGGTCATTATTTGACATAACTTTATTGTAACTCTTTTAACTATTTGACCATTCATCTACTATCTTTACTACATTTTATTCTATCTATTCATTGAATGGAAGATTTACTCATTACTACTTTTTATTCTATCTATTCATTGAATGAAAAATTTACTCATGTATAAATAGAGGTGGTCTTACATTATTTCCTAAGTACAAGAAAATATCGAGTTCACAAAAATTAATAAAAAAGAGAGTTTATTAGTTGAGCTAGGGAGATCATCTTTTTTTGTGGAACTTTGAACTCAACTCTTATCCAGAGTTTGTTTCGTTGTACTTTGTGAGAATGTTGTTGTATGCAGGAGAGGACAATTCAAAAAAATTACTGTTGGTTGTAAGGACTTGATTCTGTGAAATTCTTTTTTTATGTGTTTTGACTATTTTAATCCTCCTCATGATTGTTATATACTATTTTCAGGGTGTGGGGATGGTTGACATGATTCTCGATGCAATCTAAAATGAGTTGTGCGAGTTTGTAGTTTTTAAAGGTAAAAAAGATCTTATAGTTGACTTTGGTCAATCTTTGTTGTTCTGTGTATTGGATGGCAAAAATAGACTATGCCAGCAAATTTGAAATGTCGATTTTGAATTGGTAGCGTGATTGGTTTGATTTATGACTTTTAAATCTCATTTTGACACTTGGTTCAAAAATTTGTGAAATTGGGTCTCGAGGTTCAATTTGTGAAAACTTATTTTCAAAAATTAGATGTAGTCATTGAGTCTAGAACATCAAATTTAGTCTAGTAGCATATTTCATTTGCCTTCATGGGATTCTGAACGAATTCTGAGGGATGGATCGGCAACTTTGCAATTTAGCAAAGTTATTGATCCAACTAATATATGGTGCAACCATTTTAGCGATCCATATGCCGCTTAAGTGGAGGCCCAGCTAACAGTTGACCGCTTTAACAGCAGGGGGCCACTTTAGCGGTCTCCCATTGTTGGGATGAATCGCTTAAGCGGTCAACCCACCCCTTAAGTGATGACCGCTTTAGCAGTCGTAGTTGGACAACTTTAAAACCCCATAATCTCACATTTTCTTCTATTTTTTAGATGTTGAGCTTCGAGTTGAGGGGTTTTTGTGATTTATTTCATTCTCAAGCTTAGGTACGCTCTAAATCACTGATTAAATTATTTTACTTTGATTATTGTTATTTAAAACTCGCTAAATTATGATTTCAAAATTGAGAATTGGGGATTTTGGCCCGAATGTCCTAAAAAAAAGAATTTCTTCAATTTAAACCTCGTTTTTAACCTGTTCTCACATGGATTTTCTCCTATGGATTCCTTTAATCATGGGTAAGATATTTATAAACAAAAAACTCAATTTTACCCTTTCTTTTTGAAGACTCATTTTGGGGGTTCATTTTGACCCCGACATGAAAATAGGCAATATATGTATCATTGGTTTCCTTTTGATTAGTAGATTCTATATTTGTATTTTAGTTCATTTTGAGGTTGTTCGAGAGGGAAAAGCTTCGTGTTGAAGGGATTTAGGCTTGAATTTTATTATCACGAGATAGATTATGGCTTAACTTTCTTCAGACTGGGCTGGATAGTTAATATTTATATAAAAGCATGCTATGGATGTGAGTAATAATTACAGAAATTGTATTTCAATGATATTGTTATTTTTTATGGACTGGGATGATATTTACTGTGTGTTTCCGGTGTGAGGTCCTTACCTAATATTATTGGCCTTGTGATGCATTTAGTTACTTTTTTCATGATAGAAATACCCAAATTAGGGTTGACATGATATTAATGATACTTTACTTGTATTTTTACTCTAATGATACATTGCTTATACGAAGTTATGGATGCTTGACATATCGAGTGGATTTTGAGCTCACATGTACATATATTGAATGGATTTGAGATCTTCATACTGGTTTGATTATGAGCATTACATCCTCAATCATATATATATATATATATATATTCATGAGATATTGGTACTATTGTGGAAACATTGATTTTGATAAAAATGAGACATTTTTACAAAATCCTTTGTTGTAGCCCACGAGTTGGAGAGGAGATATTGATATTGAGATTGGGATTGAGTTTTGAGAATGTATATAGGTTGTGAATCCCCCATGGGTTCTACCTGGAAGTATTGAGGCTCGGTAGGTGTATACAGAGGTTATACGATAACCTTAGGTACATCACATCATCATTATCATCATCATTGCATTTCATACATTATGTATCTTCAGTGTTGTGCTTTTCTTCTTAATTTTATACATATCTATTCTATTTTTTTTACATTCCTATCTTTTTTATTATGTGGTATATTTAGAACTGTTAGTGAAGATAGTCTGAGCTACCATTTGAGATATTTTCTGATTCCAGGTAACGTACTTATAGTATGTATTTGTATATCTTATTTTCTACTTTGCTCAGTCGACTTATGATACCTACTGAGTACAAGTAGACCGTACTCATCCCTACTATTTCCTTTTGGTGTAGATCTAGTTAAGAGTGCGCTATATGACAACTGAGATCATATGGTTGATCACTGAAAATTCGAGGTATTGGTCGCTCTATGCCTTCAGAGTCAACCTTACACCTCTTTTGATCTAGATGACGTCTTTAATTTGTAATCAGAGACAGGCTTGTAGTTTACGAATTTCAGTTGTAATTTTTTATTAGAGTTGTATTTAGATTGTTCTTACACTGTGACACCAGGTTTTGGGATTATTTTTGGTATCTTTATTATCCAAACTTCCGTTGTTATTATATATGTATGGTATAACTTTTCTCAAGAAGTCTTGCCTTGGGACTTGTGTTGTGAGTTCTTATTACATATTAGTTTGGGTGATTAGCTTACTTATCAAGGCTTAGCCGCAATGAGTAACATCATGACCTTAGTTTTTGGGTCATGAAAAATTGGAATCAAAGTAGCTAAGTTCGTCAGTCTCATCAATGTATAAACAGGTGTCTGGTAGAGTTTAGCAAATCGATACGTAGACGTTTGTATCTATCTTCGAGAGGCTATATGATATCTTTAGAAAATTTCCTTATTTTGTTTAACGTGTGATTTTTTCATATACTATATTCTCAACTGAGTTTCACTCTTTTCTATACAAATGGTGGTGACTAGATCCTATGAGTCTAGAGATGTTGAGCTAGCATCCGAGAAGAAAGCCTAGCAAGGGGATAAGTCATATATCACGGATGGGCTCGAGGTAGAGGACGGGCATGTGGATCTTCCCCTTCTAGAGGTAATAGTATGTAGATTTTCCATGAACCTAAGGTTGAGTATGTTAGAGATATATCGCCTACTCAGGTTCTACAGAGTACTACTGCCCAGTCTTGAAAGGTTTATTGATTTTTTTGCTGACCCATTTGGAGGGTGTTTTTTTGAGTGCACCTGGTATTCCCACAACTTCGAGTGATGTACCTTCATCTATTCCAGAGATTTCTTATGGCATTTCTTTCATTTTGTGTATGGTTTTTTCATCGATATCATCATCTACTTATGGTATTCTGCAAGCTTTGAGTGTTATTCCTTCTTCTGCGCCAGTATTTGAGTATGGTATTTTGAGTCCAGGATTTCAACCTTTATTTATGTTTCCCCCTTAGGTGGGATCACAACATGTTAGATTTACTATTTTTCCTTTTGTATTTGGTCTTGTTATTTTGTATAAAGATCAGAAGAGGTTTGAGAGATTTACTCGCTTGCGACTACCCAAGTTTAGTGGTGTTGTGGGTGAGGATGCCTACGAGTTCTTAACTGATTGCCGAGAGAAGTTTTATAGCCTTGTATCACTCGAGTTATAAGGAGTTACTTACACTGCCTATCAGTTGAAAAATATAGCTAGAGATTGGTTGAGGTCACCCATTAGTTGCAAATATTTTGGTTCACCAGAGATGAATTAGGATCAGTCTTCTGAGGCCTTTTTAGATAGTTTTAAGCCCTACAATTTGAGGGATTAGCTGAGATATGAGTTCGATAACTTGGAGCAGGGCTCTATGACTGTCATCGAGTATGAGGCGTATTTTTATGCCTTGTCTAGATATTTTATTGCTAGTATGGCCACCAAATATGAGAAGATCTGGAAGTTTGTGAAGGGATTGGATACTACATTTCAGTTGTCTACTACCTAGATGATAGTGTCAAGGGCATCATTTCATAATTTTATGGATCATGCAAAAATGATTGAGGCTATTTTTTGATCTACTCAAGAAGGCGCCAAGAGGGTGTGTAGTCAGGGGGAGTTCACTAGTTGCATCCCTCGAGGCAAGATTTCAGAGATTCTTGTGGCTACTATGGTACACCAGTGCAAGCAGCTTTACAGGGGTTAGTTAGTAGGTTTTCTAGTTTAGCAGCTTCGGGTAGTTGGGCGTCATCCTAGGGTGGTCGTTGTAGCTTAGTTGTACCTATTTAAATTGAGTCGGGATACAGAGGTTGCTATTTCTGTGATGTGTGGCCAAGGATTTCCCCATAGGTTTTTAGGCATACTCTTAAATCGAGAGTCAGAGGTGACCCTCAGGGTGGTAGAGGTGCACAAGGTAAAGGTGGTGGTACCCATGGCGGTGGTTGTGAGGCTACTCAGTTCGATAGCGTATGTGGACAATGTTATACTATATCCTCCAGAGTTGAGGTAGAGAATTTTGACCCTATTATAACATGTATCATCCCCATTTGTTCCAAATCTACTTCTGTGTTATTTGATCTGGGTTGACTTTCTCCTATGTGTATGTATATTTTGCTTCGGGATTTAATTTCTGTAGTGAGCCTCTTTTCATGCCTATCCATGTACCTACCTATGTAAGAAACTCTTTAATGGTGGATTGGGTGCACTGATCTTGTATTGTGACCTTCGCGAGCTGTGTGACTTGGGTAGAAGATTATCCTAGATATGGGAGATTTTAATATCATCTTGGGTATGAATTGGTTAGATCTTTATCATGTTATTCTATATTGTTATGCTAAGACTATGACTTTAGCTTTCTTTGATGTGCCAAGGATAGCTTGGAAGGGTACACTTCATTCAGGTCCAAAGAGGGTTATACCTTTCTACTGGCTTATAGCTTAGTAGAGAGGAGATATTTGTCTTATTTGGCTTATATTCATGATACTAGTGTTGCTTCACCACCTTCTTCGGATTTTGTTTGAGTTGTTCGTGAGTTCATGGATATCTTTTCTATGAATTTTCTCGATATGCCTCTGGATCGTGATATTGACTTGCCTATTAATATTGAGCCAGACACCAAGCCTATTTTTATTTCTCCTTATAGAATAGACCCAGAGTTGAAGGATTTGAATGATCAGTTGCAGAAATTATCAGATAAGGGAATTATTAGGCCTAGTGTATCCCCTTAGTGTGCACCTGTCTTGTTTATGAAAAAAATATGGGTCTCTGTGCATGTGTATTAATTATTGGTAGTTGAACAAGGTGATGGTTAAGAATAAGTATCCTTTTCCTCGTAGTGATGATTTGTTTTATCAGCTTAAGAGTGCTTCAGTGTTATTTAAGATTGATTTGAGGTTTGGGTATGACCAATTGAGGATTAGAGTTTCAAATATTATGAAGATAACTTTTTGGACTCGATACAATCATTAAGAGTTATTGGTCATGTAATTACAGTTTTCCAATGCCCTATTCACATTCATGGAGTTAATTAACCAGGTGTTTTGACTTTATCTCAATTCTTTTATCATTGTATTTATAGATGGTATCTTGGTTTACTCAAAGAGTAAGGCAGACCATGAGTAGCATTTATGGATTGTACGTTTGAGTTTGAGAGATGAGAAATTATATGCTAAGTTATCCAAGTGCGAGTTTTGGATGGAGTTTGTCTCTTTCTTGGGTCATGTTATGACCAAATATGGTATCATGGTCATTCCACGATAGTGGCAGTTCGTGTTTGGGCTAGGCCTACTTCTCCTATTGAGATTTAGAGTTTTGTCGGGTTAGCAAGCAATTATCGGTGCTTTGTTGAGGGTTTTTCATCTATTGTAACTCTTTTGATCAAGTTGACTCAGAAAAAGATTTCTTGTCAGTGGTCAAATGCTCGTGTGGTCACTTTCAAAAACTTAAGGATTTATTGAGATCAACTCCTATCTTGACTTGCCTAAGGAGGGTGTAGTTTTTACCGTCTTTTGTGATACTTCTGGTATTGGGTAGGTAACGTGTTATTGCAGGAGGTTAAGGTGATTGTGTGTGCTTCTCTTCAGTTAAATCCACATGAGAAGAATTACCCTACCCATGATTTGGATTTGTACGCAATCGTATTTTCTTTGAAGTTATGGAGACACTATTTAGATGGAGCTCATTGTGAGATCTTCTTGGATCACCGTAGCCTTCAGTATTTCTTCAACCAGTGAGATCTTAATATGAGGTAGTGTCATTTTTCTTAGTTTCTTAAGGATTATGATCTTATTATTATCTATCATTCGAGCAAGGCTAATGTGATTGTGGATGGCTTCTGCTGGAAGTCAACTAGTATGGCTACTTTGGCGCTTCTTTTGACCCAGGAGAGGCCTTTGGACTTAGAGGTTCAATCTTTGGCTAACCATATGGTTATGCTTTATATTTTGACACTTGGCTGTGTTTTGGCATTTGTGAAGGCTAGATCTATTTTGATGGAGAAGATTTGGGCTCATCAGTTTGATGATGTTGGTTTGAGAGTGATTTGGGATAAGGTTTTGAGTGGAAAGGCTAAGGAAGCCTCACTTGACTCCGATGGTATTTTGAGAAGTAGAGGTTGAGTTTATATGCTGAGAGTGGGTGATTGGGTGAGGTTGATCTTAAAGGATACCCATTGTTCTAAGTATTCCATTCATCCGAGAATGACTAAGATGTATCATGATTTGAGACAACACTACTAGTGGGGTGGTATAAGAAAGGATGTAGAGGACTTTGTAGCTTATTACCTATATTGCCAGTAGGTTAAGGCCAAGTATTTGAGGCCTGGTGGTTTGCTTCAGAGATTACCTATTCTCGAGTAAAAGTGGGAACAGATCACAACAGACTTCATACTGGGTTGCCTCGTATATTTTGTGGTTCTGACAGTGTTTAAGCCATCATAGATCGATCAACCAAATATGTTCCTTTCATCTCTATTTAGGTTTCATTCCATATCAAAAGGTTGTCCCATATCTAAGTTCGTGAGATAGTTCATCTCTATGGTGTACCAGTGTCTATTATCTCATATAGAGCAGTTTTCACTTCTCACTTCAGGAAGGTATATGAGGAGGATTTGGGCACTCGGGTTGATCTTAGCATAACTTTCACTCACAGACCGATGGTCAATCAACAGACAATTTAGGTTTTGGAGAATGTGCTCCGCGCTTGTGTTATGGACGTTGGACCCCAGTGGGGGTAATATTTAGCCTTAGCAAAGTTTACGTACGATAATAGCTACCATTTCAGTATTGAGATGGCTCCTTTCGAGTCATTATATGGTGGGCGTTGTTGCTCTTTGGTTAGTTGGTTTGAGGTTTTTGATATTAGACCTAGAGGTATGTAGTTGCTTCACGATTCTTTGGATAGAGTTTAGGTCATTCAGGATAAACTTCAAGCGGCTCAAAGTAGGTAGAAATGCTATGAAGATCATAGACTTCATGGCTTGAGATTTAGTGTTGCTGATCTAGTCTTCCTTTGTGTATCACCCATAAAAGGCATGATGAGGTTTGGGAAGATGAGAAAGCTTAGCCCCAGGTATATTGCGTTATTTGAGATTCCTTGAACTATTGGGGATGTTGCTTATGAGTTAGCATTACCCCTAGATTTTTCAGCCGTTCATCCAGTTTTTCATGTATCTATACTGCGACATTATATTCCAAATGCTCATGTTAGTCGTTGGGACACAACGTAGTTAGATGAGAGGTTGTCCTTTGTTGAGGAGTCAGCCTCCATTTTAGCCTAGGATGTTAGGTGATTGCATTCTAGAGATATTTCAGTGGTTAAGGTCCAGTGGCGACACCATTCTATAGATGAGTTTAATTGGGAGGTCGAGTCTAGCATATGTAGTAGTTATCCCCCAACTTTTCGCTGATTAGGGTATTTTCCTTACCTTTAGTTTAAGGACGAACTAGATTCTTAATGGTAGATATTGTAAAGATATGATTCTGTGAAGTTCTCCTTCTTATGTGTTTTGACCACTTTACCCCTTCCCGTGGTTGCTATGTGTTTGTTTTAGTGGTGTGGCTATGGTTGACACTGTGATCCAAAATAATTTATGTGAGTTTGTAGTTTTTAGAGGTTGGAAAGGTCTTATAATTGACTTCGGTTAACCTTTGTTGTTCGTATGTCGGATGGAAAAAGGATTGCGCCAACAGACCAAGAATGTAGATTTTGGGTTAGTAGCATAGTTGGTTCGATTTTATGGCTTTCGGATCTCATTTTGACCCTTGATTCAGAAATTTGTGAAGTTGGGTCTCTAGGGGTCAATTTTGTGAAAACAACCTCTTTTCAAAATCTAATGTTGCCATTGAGTCCGGAACGCCTAATAGTTTAGTAGGATATTTCATTTATATTCATGATATTCTGACCGAATCCTGAGGGGTGGATCGATAACTTTGCAATTTAAGAAAATTGCTAATCCAGTTGATATCTGGTGCAGTCGCTTTAGCGGCCATAGGACTGCTAAAATAGTAGACTTTTTTACTGCTCATGAGTTGCTTAAGCGGAGTCCTAGATTCCAGTTAATTACCGTCAAAGCGTACATCGACCGCTTTAGAGGTAGTGGACTACTTTAGTGATCTCCCATTGTTGGGATGGACCTGTTAAGTGGTCAACCCGCTGCTTAAGCAGTCACTTGATCCCTTTAGCGGTCATAGTCGGACTGCTTTAAAATCCCATAATCTCAAATTTTCTTTCATTTTGGGGACTTTGAGTTTTGGGTTGAGAGGATTTTGAATGATTTCTTTCATTCTCGAGCTTGGGTAAGCTCTAAATCACCGATTCAATTATTTTACTTCGATTATTATCATTTAAAACACAATAAATTTTTATTTCAAAATTAGAAATTAGGAATTTTGGCCTAGAAGGCCTTAAAAAAGGTTTTTCTTTGATTTACGCACCGTTTTTAACCCGTTTTCACTTTGGATTTCTCCTATAGATTTCTTTAATCATGGATAAGGTGTTTATAAAGAAAATTTTTTATTTTACCCTTTCTTTTTGAAAACCTATTTCAGAGATCCATTTTGACTCCGACTTAATAATAGGAAATATGGGAATCATTGGTTTCCTTTTGATGCGTAGATTCTATGGTTGTATGTTTTAGTTGATACTGAAGCTATTCGTTCCATGACCTGAAACAGGGCCTGGCCGTGACGAGTATCTCAAGTCCATCATGAACCGAAGACCACCCCTTAGACCTAACCAAATAACCGCAAACTGCCCAACAATGGCTGAATCCTGTATATATAACATGATAGCATAAAGTAAGCTCAAGGAAATTTAAGATATGTCTACAATCGATAGCTGGTAATCGACCAAATACAACCAACCAACATCACCACCTAAGTCTACACTAATCTACAAAGCCTTCTAGGCAAAATCAAAATTAATAAAGTGTCGGGACATACCCCCGACGATAGCCAAAAACGAATCAAAACAAAGTCTTTAACATAAGGGAGATATAACATGAAATGAAGCCTTCCTATGTACGGGAACTCACCACTTCAGTCTGACACATGAACTATCCCACGATCAACTGATCACTGTACAGAAAAAGTAGAAGTATGCCCAAATCCTATATCGCTTGGGGATACAAGTATGTGAACGGTTAGCGGGTTGAGCGCTAGCATGTAACTCAAGGATAAGAGAACAAAATAATGTCATGATCAATAATTCAAAACCAGTCCAAATCTAGTGTGCATAACCATATGCAATTTCATACATACATACATACATACATATATATATATACCACATGTCGAGGTAGGGAACAAGGCTTATCAGGAATTTTAAAACCTTAACCTGGGTTGTGTAGCTTAACCGTCATAACATAGTACCCAAGGGCTATATGGGCCCTATCTCTCACCCCCTGGTCGGGCCTCAATGCGTGTAGCCACACAAACCGGAGCATAATATTATATATATATATATATATGCGGGGGACTCAAACCACCCAATCATATACTAAGGTGACTTAAGCACCCGATTATGTAATGTGATATGGGGGACTCGAACCTCCCAATCATATAATAATAGTGAGGCAACTCGAACCTTCCTGGTCATTTAGACCCCTGCGTTGGCAAATGTGATTTCCAGTATCGGTCACTCGGACCTCCACTTTCACAACTCAGCTACACAACCCTTTTTTAAGCCTAATTAAAATATTTGACACACATTCCCAATTAAGTAAACCAATAATGCATTAACACATTCCGTTGGTATCGTCATACCAACATCACTTCCAAGTTCATTATCATGTCGTGTCAATTACTTAGCCACCTGAGACTGTAACCCATCGGCCGAAAGGACCTCAAAATAGTAAGTCATTTAGGACACAAACCCATTTAATCAATTTGATACTCAAAACCCATTTAATCGATTTGGGACTCAAACCCATTTATGTTTCAATAAGCCTTTTATGCCATGCAACTAGTTTCACAGATTGTTTAATATGCATACTTTTCACATTCAAAACCAATTTCACAATATTAGGTTGAGGTCATTACCACTTCAAACGTCACAAGTTGGGGAAATCACAATTCCCTTGTATATTCAGCCTACCCACGCTCCCCACAAGTTCAAAATCATTAATAAAGTATAAACAATACATAATAATCCATGGGAAAATAATTTAAAAACCAACCTTGTCAAAACCCTCAACCCATGTCAAAACCCAAATTCAATTTTGCATCAATAATCATTTAAATATCATGCTTAAAGGAAAACAAGTTTGAGGGTATAGTCATATGCCTGAAATACCCAAGATTATGGAGAGAGTTTGCCTTTGGAAGCTCTAGTTGACCCACTTCTTAGAAACCGTAAGTATTGTTGCTTGAGAGAATTTTTGAGAGAAGAGAGTGTTTTCTTTGATGAGTTATGGATGAAAATAAAGTCTCAATAGGGTTTATAGGTCATGGGTTATGTTTAGGGAAAGAGGAAAATATCCAAAATACCCTTAGTAAGAAAACTGAAAAACACCATTCAGTCGCTACGGGTGACCTTATGACTCGTAGGGTCACCCTACAAATCATTTAGTCCAATCGTAGTCTAGAAGGTACCCTTGGGTACCCACAATGGTCAGGCTATTAGTCGTACCATACAACTCATTCCCAAACATTACGACTTGTAACATGTTATTCGTAGTCACATCAAGAACTTAGGATCCAACGTTGGTTTCCCTACGACTTGGAACCTTATGACTCGTAATGAGTTTTGATAAATCGTGATCTCAAGTCATCACCAAGGAAATAACACAGGCAAAAATCACTGGACACTTTACGACTAGGGTCGTATGACTCGTCAATACCCCTACGACTCGTAGGGTGAGTCGTAGTCAGGACACTGAGGATAAAATTTTAGAAATTTTCAAGAACCAAAAAACTGGCGTGTTACAGTCTCCCCCATCTGGATCATTCGTCCTTAAATGATGGTTCAAGGCATTCATAAGCATGATTTAGCACAACTAACAACCACACTTCCCTTTAAAAAGGTTAGAAAATAAAGATGTTAAAGGATACACATATAGATGTCTCAACCACGTTTATCCAATGCAGGGAACAAGAATAGATACTTGGACTTTATGTCCTATTCAGCTCCCCCAAGAAATTTTCTCGCGCCTAATAAAGCATACAATAACCCGTACTTATAACCACATTTTCTCCTCTATGCTTTTTTGCTATGAACTAAAAATCCCACCATTCGATCACCTAATTGCCCCACGAACACATAACTACGAGGGTTGGAGTATAACCGCATACCCCTCTGATGTTAAAGCCTAACTCGTAGTTAAAGGTGCTAGTGTAATCCATGGGACCCAATACTTTACACCACTCCAATAGTAACACTCGATCTTATCACAACAATCAAGTAACCTCAACATAACGCAATGGTTTGTGTATCTATCAATCACAATATTCAAGCCTTCCTTTCTACCCCCGCTTTACGAATCTCCCATCCAAAAACTAAAAACTTCAATCACTACTGTGATGGATCTCACCACATCTCTCCTTCTTAACTATTTCACATAACAAAGGTTTATCTTACACTTCCATCTTTATCTATAACTTTAGCCTGAGTAGTTGCCCCAAAATTTTACTATAAAGAACATATACTCCCTCATCCAAAACATTACTACACTTACAAAGACACTACCATCCTGACATAAGAAGGGTCACTGAGGAACTAGAGTACAAGCATCAAGAATGAGAGGGTTACTTCTAAATTACGACTTCTATTTGTCATAGTACTCAAGGTGAGACCCGTAAAATAAGACACGGTACAACAGGCAAGAAGTACTTCATAGCAACCACCTAGGTTATAAATGGAGGGTCGTTCCGACATAAACATACCATAGCACGAGTCCTTAGGACTAGGCATCAGGAGAAATATGAATGCATATATCATGGTTAATATAACATAAAGCCGAGATTTATATTCAAGGAACAAGGCGAGGATTTCCGCTTGAAACCATTGTTTGTCTGAACTAGGCATAACGTGAGGCATGAATGTATGGATCCTAAGCATCATAACACAGAGCTTGAATACTTGGAAACTTAAATTTCTGACAACCATTATTTCCTTTGGTTCAGGGGCTGGAGCATGGACATACATGACATATAGAATGCGGGCCTTAGGCATAAGTACTATTAGAATGCGTACGACACTAGTAGAGTTCCCTCTTAATCGAAATAGGAGGGAATCACTAGAATAGGAGAAAATTCACCCAGACTTTCCCCTAAAGCCCACCACTAGGAGAAAATTTAAGATCAACCCTCGTTCTCCATCTTACTAAACCTATGAGCACAACACTCCGTCTAAGAGGTATCACCATGGATATGTACTTGGGACACTTGGCACTCCTATACTTAAAACCTCATCTACCCAGATGCTACCTGGGGTTCAAACTATTCTTACAAACTCTATGCCCTTATCCATCTAATGACTTATCCCCTAGTCCATCAATTCAACCCAGACCTTTGGCCTCTATATCACAACTTTCCCACTCCAGTATTCCCTAAGTCGTCAACTTTATTTCTTCCGCACACCCCATCAAGCCTACTAATTTACTCCCACAATTCTCGCATCACTATTCTCAAGCTAACATACTCCATTCACTAAAATCAACATCTAATATTCAAGTGTGGTGTCTAACAACCATATATTAGTCCACCCTACAAGGAGGTCACCCTAAATTCCTTATTCATATGCCGATAATCTATACATATCTAGAGAAAACCATCCTTCTTATGCACAAAACAATGGAAGCACCCTACAGAGAAATTCTAGGGCAGACAAACCCTTATCAAGAAGATCTTTCAACTACTCCTTAAGTTCTTTCAACTCAGTCGGAGCCATTCCGTAAGAAGGGATAGAGATAGGACAAGTGTTCGAAAGAAGATCAATCCCAAAGATTGTTTTTTCCTGTTAGGAGGTACACCAAAAAGATCATGGGGGATCACTTCAAAAAATTCAAAGACCTTAGGGACAGACTGCAAAGAAAGACCTTTAGATCTAGAATCCTTAACATGCACTAGATGGTAGAGGAACCCTTTTGGAAATTAATTTTTATGCTCTAAGATACGAAATAAACTTTGCCTTAGGTACTAGGAAACTACCTTCCCATTAAACCACCAGCTTATATAGGAATTGAAAACTGACCCTTCAAGTTTGGCAATTAAGAGAAGCATAGCACGAATGCAACCAATCCATCCCCAAGATTCTTCCAAAATCAACCATATCCACTTTATCAAATCTAAAAAAATGTCTCTACTATAGATAGATACCAAACAACCCCTATAGACCCTTCTGGCCATAACAGAGCCATCCACTAGGGTAGATACATAAAAAACAGGCTGGAAATACACTCAAGATCAAAACCAAAATGATTAGCCATATAAAGGATAAAATAAGAAATAGTAGACCCTAGATCAAGAAAACAATACACATCATGGGGAAAGAGTCAAAACATACCAACAATGACATCTGGTGATGCCTCAAACTTCTGGCGGGTAGCAAGAGTATAAAGATAAATTTGGCAAGTGTTGGTATTAGAAGTAGTACCCCTTAGTGCAAAAACCAAAGTGCTAGCAAACAAAATATTATTAGGTCTAGTAGAAATACTGACCAAAGGATAATACCACTGCATATAATTGGGTTGACCACACTTGAAGCATCGATTCTTCCCCTCACGAGAAAACCCATAATGCCACTGACCACAAAACTGGAAAGGTAGATAGGGAGGGACTAACTGGGCTCCACTAGACTAATATTAGGCACCCTATTCCATAAGACCAACACCCTTTTAAAAATGACGATCACCAGAAGGCTTTGGGTAAGGGGTTCTAGCCGATGGAAATGAACTAGAAATTCCCTTGCTCCCTTTCTTAGTCCATTGTATCCCATGTATACCACTATTATGATGACCCCCACCCTACTATAAATATCTGAGATTTTCATTCTATATCTCCCCCATCTTAGCCTGATTCCCTCTGCCACCAACAAGACCAGACTGGTCTGAGAGAGAGACTATTATCTGGGTCAACAAATGAATAAAATAGTAAAACTCAGCATTAGAAAAGTATCTTTAAGGTGACTGAGCATGAATGTCACCATCCGAAGAAGGATTAGTGGAGATCGTAGAAACTCCATGGGGGTGATAACGCTCAATCTACAGCTCTCGTTTGAGTGTAAAGCGGTCGTTAGCAAATATAGAACCCAACCTGGGTTGGGTGTCGATCCCACAGGGAATAGCTTGGCCAACAAGTAAGTAAAATTACTAAACTTTTGGTGCAAGTCTCGTAAGAAGGGGGGATTCTTGTTTTGCAAGTAATGTAAACAAAAGATGAAAATAATAAAGTAAAAAGAGAGAGATTGTTACGTTGGTTGTAAATAATGAGAATTGAAGCGTTGGGGTTATGTCCACCTTCTGAGGTATACGTCTCTATTGGCTATGAGTATGTAGAATTCTAACATGCAATTGCTTATAGAGGATTGTAGTCGATGGTAAATCCAAGCGTCTCTCGACCTAAACAAGGACTATTTCACTTTAACTCTCTAGAGCTTAAAGCGTGTCTAACGGTACGAATTCTCCAAGAGGTTAGTCCAGTTACGGCACTAGCTTTTTAGTAGGAAAGGGTGTCCTACTACCTTGACATTATCTCTTTTCCAGACAAATAACTTTTCTCTCGAACAAGTTAAATGTTAGACTGGCGTATTCTTGTGTTTGCAACCGCAAAGAATGTAGATTAAGATGAAGAGAATAATGATATAAGCAATATACGTGCCTCGAACTCACAAACTCACAGCAATAGATAGTAACTCATTCGGCTTCCATAACCCCAACAGAGAAGTTTAGTTACCCATGAATGCGAAGGAAATCACGATTGACATTGTTATTATATCACGAGATTGAGTAATGGCGTGTAGATCAAGTGATAGGCGTGAGGCGTGATTCCTTAGCAAGTAACGATTCTCTTGTTGTGGAATTTAAGAATAGAAGAGTAGAAGAAGAAAAATAGAATTAATGGAAAGATTAGAAGAGTTGTAGAGTAATAGAATTGAATTGTAAGACGAGAAGTTAAGAAGATTCTCTAAAATCTCTAGCATGATAGGGTATTTATAATACCCATATCCTACTCCTACTAAGCTAATGAAATAAATAACCAAATCCTACTAGACTAATGAAATCCTTAACCCAAATGTACTAGGTTAAGGTAACATTATCATAATCCACATAAAATAATGAAATACATAACCTAATTGTACTAGGTTAATGTATCATTGTCAAAATCCAGCTTTGTGTCTGTAAGTCCCCAAAGTCTTCAGAATTGCTGTTTTAGCCCGGGACAGATTTTCCATGCAGCAGTTTTGGTCCTTTAGGCGTCCAAACTCCCTTTCCTTCCTTCGTGAGCTTTCTTTAGCATCAAGTAAGCCATAAAATGCTGAATTATGCATCATTTATACCTGAAACTTTACTAATCATGTTCGTTAGCTCACTTACAGGAAAAAGGACTAAAAGTGCATGAAATATATAATTTGTTCTCAAAACTAGGCTAAAATATGGGCAAAATGTATTGATATAGGCGTGTAAATCCGCCTATCATCAGGGAGCAATCCAAAGCAGTGACCCTAGATTAGGTTTGTACCCATAAGTAGGACAGGTTTCATCCACATTATCCCCAAGTAGGATAAAAGAGCTTTTACGAGCATTAGATCTTCGAGGAGGCATGAAATGAAATACGATTAACCAGAGGTTAGAGAGTTTTCAAGACCTTAGATTCTATAGCTCAGAAGTAGAACAACAAAAAAGGGAAATATTCCTAAATACCTCATAGCCTCTACCTTATAAGTGTGGCATGTTATACACCCATAAAAAGACTACTTGTCACGGCTTTGTGAACACTCAATGAAACCAAACCTAGGCTCTTATACTATCTTTGTTATGACCCGAACCAGGGACTGGTCGTGATGGGTATCTCAGTTCTATCGTGGACTAGAGATCACCCCTTAGAACTAACGAAATCACTACATACTTTCTAAAAATGGCTGAATCCCAAACATATAACAAGATAACATAAAGTAATCTCAAAGAAATTTAACATATATTGATAACTGATAGTCGGTAGTCGACCAAACCCAACCAACCAACATCATAGTCCAAGTCTACAGTAATCTACAAAGCCTTCTAAACAAAACAAAATTAATAAAGTTTTAGGACATGCCCCCCGACGATAGACAAAAACAAATCAAAATAAAGTCTTATGACATAAGAGAGTTATAACATGAAATGAAGAATTCCAAATTATGAAAGCTCACCACTTCAGTCTGACTGATGACCTATCTTATAATCAACTGAACACTGTACAGGAGACATAGAAGTATGCCCAAATACTGCATCATGTAGGGATACAACATACGCAGATGGTTAGTAGGTTTAACGCTAGCATGTAACTCAAGGATAAGGGAACAAAATAATGCCATGATAAAAAAATTTAAAACCAGTCCAAATCCAGTGTGCATAACCATATGAAATTTCATATATATTGTAATACCCCAAATATTTTTAGCTCAGTCCAACCCTTAGTACGTACTTGTAACACTTAGAAGCTGGAAAATAGCTTGTTTCAGGTAAGTTTTAGGATTTTAAAATAGGGATTGGACCGCATTTGAATTGGCAAAATAGTAGCTCACCACGATTAGGCCGCGTCGCGATGAGCATGTCATCACATCGTGATAAAGGCCATTTCGGCATTTGTCAAATTCCAGAGAGTAACCGCGGTTGCATCGCATCGCGGTGAACCCCAAAACAACAATTGTCACGATCCAGAGAGTCACCACGATTCCACCGTGCCGCAGTGGGTATTGCGATGACCCACTCATTGTGTCATGGTGAGGCCTTAATCGGCGTTCTAGTTTCGGGATTTTAAATTCCAAGGGCAATCTTTTCTTTCATCAAGCCCTCAAACCGTGTAAACAGAGGATTAATCTTGAAAGTGAGCAAAATATGCTCATTGTTCATAAAATTTCTCTCCATTAAAATCCTAGCTCTCAAATACAAGTTCAAATCTCAAGAAATCTCTCCATCAATCCTCTCAAATTCATTAACCCAGATATGTTAAATGTCCATCCATGTATTCCTTTCACCCATGGAGTCCAAGTATCCGATTTAAATTGCAAAAATTATGATCTTTTCAAGTTATCTAGATTTTAAATTATGATTAAACCATGAATTTCCATGAATCTTATTTTGTACCATGTTTTAGAAAAATTGATGTGTATTACTACACTCCATATGTTTGAATATTATTGTCCACTGATTTAATCCATGATTTGTGATAATGGTGTTAAAATTGTGCTTTACAATAAGCTTTAATCTAATTCTTATGCTTAATGTACGTCATGCATACCAAGTATTTGATAAAATGCCTACAAGGAGTAATATTGAACAATGCTTCTATGTTAAGTCCTTCAAGCTTAAATATTATATTTTACTCTTATTGCTTTGAGTCCTGGGAGTATTGAATACCCGAAACCATAGTTGTTTACTTAGTCTCGTCTCAGTATCTTCAGAATAACTTCAGATTATATTATGAGCATAACTAAAAAAGTTAGTTAAACTCAGAATAGTTAGTAACTCAGTGTCATTCAGTTGGGAGTAGCACTTAGCACCGAGCGAGTACAGGGATGACGATTTTCCCGTCAGATAGGCAGAGTCGTTAGCAGCAATCCCTATACTCTAGAACTATGTATCCAGTGTAGGATATGAGAAGTCACCCGTCAGTTTAGGCTTGACTATCTCACAGGGGTCACCAGTCAGATTAGTCTTAACACCCTTAGTCCTTCGGGACCATACATATACCACTCTAGCGGATCCACATAGCCAGCGTTAGTATCCATGGAACGGTATTAACGCCCTTCCAACTGGGGTTATAGGTTGGACCCCGATTAGCTCAGATTGGGGCATGTCGGTTAGATGATAGCTCCCACAGTCTCAGTCCAGTAATCAGACCAGTAGTTCAGTCTCAGTGTTGTTTGACCAAGGCGTATAGATATCAGTTATTTTAGTATTTCAGTTTACAAATTTTTATTCAGTTCATGTTATATGCTTGTTCATGCATCCCCAGTATATACAGATTTCATTACTTTCAGTATTTACAGATTTTCATGCATATAAAATATTTATTGATTTCACATATTTTCAGTATCTATAAATTTCATGTTCTCTATTCAGTACTCTATGTTTTACATGTATATTCAGACAGTTATTATTCTTGTTCATGAAACCATGCATGTTAACCTACCTCATTTAGCATACCAGTACATTCAAAGTACTGATCGCATACCTTTCTTTTATGCTATGATGTATTATATCATAGGTTTTGATGCTCAGTTCCCAGATCGTGCGCTTAGACTTCTCAAACTCTCAGCAGTAGCAGTGGTGAGTCCTTATATTTCGAGGATGAATTATTTTATTTCATACTTTTAGTCTAGTAGTTAGTTGGAGTTAGTTGGGGCCTGTCCCATCAACTCACAATTATTTAATTTAGAGGTTTTCAGTTACTACAGTCAGTTATTCAGTATTCATACTTCTGTTGACATGTCAGTTAGTTATTCGGTTTATCTCAGATTTCAGTATTTATTCAGATTCAGATAGTTATTTCTTTAGATTCATAATTCAGTTATTAAAACCTTATGGTGTATCAGTTAGTCTTCTGCATTTATGGTTATGTTATTCAGTGCTCACAGTAGGTACCGGCTCATGGGTTAACTTGTGGTCTCTCAGGACTGTAAGCACCAGTGACGCCCAGGGTGTACTCTCAGGGAATTACATATATATATATATATATATATATATATATATATATATATACATACATACATATACCATATTCTGGGGTAGAGAACAAGGCTTATCATGAACTTTAAAACCTTAACTAGAGTATGTAGCTTATCCGTCATAACATAGTACCACGAGCTATATGGTCCCCAGCTCTTACCCCATGGTCGAGCCCTAGTATGTGTAGCCGCACGAACTGGAGAATAATTTTATATATATGGGGGGGGAACTCAAACCTCCTAATTATATACTAAGGTGCTTAAGCATCCGATTATGTAATGTGGTACGGGGGACTCTAACCTCCCAACCATATAATAATTGTGAGGGGTACTCAAACCTCCCTAGTCATTTAGACCCTCGCATTGGCAAATGCGGTTTCTAGTATCGGTCACTCGAACCTTCACTTTCACGACTTAGCTACACAACTTTCTTTTAAGCCCAATTAAATATTTGGCACACATTCCTAATTAAGTAAACCAATTATGCATTAATATATTTCATTGGTATCGTAATAACAACATCACTTGCAAGTTCATTATCATGCCGTGTCAATTACGTAGTCACTTGAGACTCTAACCCATCGGCCGAAAGGACTTCAAAATAGTTAGTCATTTGTGACCCAAACCCATTTAATCAATTTGAGACTCAAACCCATTTAATTAATTTGGGACTCAAACCCATTTATGTTTCAATGCCATGCAACTAGTTTCAAAGATAGTTTAATATGCATACTTTTCACGTTCAAAACTAATTTCACACTATAGGGTTGAGGTCATTACTACTTCAAAAGTCACAAGTTGGGGAAATAACAATACCCTAGTATATTCACCATATGCACGCACCCCACAAGTTCAAAACCATTAATAAAGCATAAACAATGCATACTAATCCATGGGAAAATAATTTAAAAACCAACCATGTCAAAACCCACATTTAATTTTGCATCAGTAATTATTTTAATATCATGCTTTAAGTAAATCAAGTTTGAGGGTAGAGTCACATGCCTGAAATACCCAAGATTAAGAAGAGAATTTGCCCTTGGAAGCTCTAGTTGACCCACTTTTTAGAAACCCTAAGTATTGTTGCTTGAGAGAATTTTTAAGAGAGGAGAGTATTTTATTTGATGAGTTATAGATGAAAATAAAGTCTCAATAAGGTTTATAGGTTGTGGGTTATGTTTAGGGAAAGAGGTGAATGTCCAAAATACCCTTAGTAAAAAGACTGAAAACACCGCTTAGTCGCTACGGGTAACCTTACGACTTATAGGGTCACCCTATGACTCATTAAGTCCAGTCGTAGTCTGGACAGTACCCTTGGGTACCCATACTGGTTTGTCTATGAGTCGTACCATATGACTCGTTCTCATACATTAAGATTGTAATATGCTAATCATAGTTACATCAGGAACTTAGGATCCAACACTGGTTTCCCTACGACTTGGAACCTTACGGATCATAATGATTTTTGATGACTCGTGACCTCAATTCGTCACCAAGGAAGTAACTCAGGCAAAACTCACTGGACACCTTACGACTAGGATCATATGACCCGTCAAAATACCCTACGAATCATAGGGTGAGTCGTAGTTAGGACAGTGAGGATAACATTTCAAAATTTTTCAAGGACCCAAAACCCGGGGTGTTACAATTCGAGAGAGGAAAGCTCCACGTTGAAGGTTTTTAGGCTTGGATTTTGTTGTTATAAGGTAGATTATGGCTTAACTTTTTTTAGACTGGGCTAGGTAGTTAAATCTTTATAGAAGCATTCTATGGATGTGGATAATAATCATGGAAACTATATTTCAATGATATTGTTATTGTTGGTGCCTTGTGATGATATTTACTGTGTGTTGTCACTGTCAGGGCCTTATCTCATATTATTGGCCTTGTGTATTCATTTAGTTGCTTTATTCATGATAGAAATACCTAAGTTAAGTTTAACGTGATATAAATGATGCCTTAATTTTATTTTTACTCTAATGGTACATTTCTTATACGAAATCATGGATGATTGACATGTTGAATGGATTCTAAGCTCACATGTACATGTATTGAATGGATTTGAGATCTTCATACTGGTTTGATTTTGAGCATTACATCCCCGTGTCATACATACATTCATGAGATTTTGGTATATTATGAAAATACTGATTTTAATTGAAATGAGACACTTTTACAAAACCCTGTATCATAGCCCACGAGTCGGAGATAGGATATATATATTGAGAGTGGAATTAAATATTGAGAAAGTATATGGGTTGCAAACCCCCCGTGTATCCTACCTAGAATCATTGAGGCTCGATAGTTGTATATGGAGATCATGCAATAGCATCAGACACATCACATCATCATTATCTTCGTCATTGAATTTCATACATTATGCATCTTCAGTGTTGTTCCTTTGTGCTTAATTCAGCACATATCTACTCAGCTTCTTTTTTTCTTATTTATGTGTTATATTTAGAACTATTAGAGACAGTGTGAGCTACCATTTGAGACATTTTCTTATTACAGGTAACGCGCTCATAATATGTATTTATGTATCTTATTTTCTAGTTTGCTTAGCCAGTCTATGATACCTACTGAGTACAAGTGGACCATACTCATTTCTACTGTGCCCTTTCAGTGTAAATCTAGGTATGAGTGCGTAGCGCGGTAGTTGAGATCGTATGGTTAAGCATTGACACTTTGAGGTATTGGCTGCTCTAAGCCTTAAGGATTGACCTTAGACCTCCTCCTATCCAAATGATGTCTCTACAAGGATTTCAATTATAATTTCTTGTTTTGAGTTGTATTTAGATTGTTCTTACACTATGACACCAGGTTTTGAGATATTTTTTTAGTATATTTATTATTCAAACTTCCACTATTATTGTATATGTATAGTCTGACTTTGTTCTAGAAGCCTCGCCTTAACAATTGTGCTATGAGTTCTTATTATATAGCAGTTTGGGTGATTGACTTATTTGTCAGGGATTAGCCGCGATGAGTGTCATCATGACCTTAGTTTTTGGGTCGTAACATGGACCAGTGAAATCATTTACAGAGAGTTAGATATTTGCACCTCAACCAAGAAGAAAATATTTTTCTCTTTATTTGTAATTTTTCAATTTGTAATTTTATTGTAATTTTAGCAGCAGGGAGAAACAAATATCTATTAGAGATAGACCATAAATTCAGAACCAAGAGGAAAGGAAAAAGAACCAAAAATAAATTGCAGACAGAAACTAGCAACTCATCATAAAGTTGTGGCACTAGATCGAACCAAGAAAACAAGTGAAAAAAAATGAAAATACTGATCAAATGAGAAAATGAGATCTGAATAAAAATAAACTCACCATTACATAATCAAAGTCCTTAGTAAGAGACTCAATGAGCAAAAATGAATTGAATAAAATGATGAAGCAAGTTGGTATCCTCGTCATCGTGTTTGTATTCCTCTTACCGTTGAGATATTCACTTAATACTTGGATTGAACGAATAAGAAAAAATAGTATTTTTCTTACTGATTTAGATGCCTCGTCTACGTCACCAAGATACTCTAAAAATTTTCTATTGAAATGATGACGTGAATGCGAGTATCTCACATTTTATAGTCTACTATTGGATGCTGAGTTGTTCTCTCAAAAATTACGTTTGTTCAATTTCGGTGATTCAAATTTGCTACTTATTAATAAATTCAAGGACTTTTAAATTTCAACAATATAAATAGTCAGAGCTTTAAATCAACTATTTTAGTGTATGTGCGTTGTACATGTGCTTTATGTCAATTTAAAAAATTACATATAAACTACTGAAGTACATAATATTACAATTGAAGTTAAAATATATGTAATTTTATACTCGTTTAAATACCAATATGTGTATTTTTCTAACTTTAGTATATGTACATCAATTAATTAGCGTAAAATACATACAAAAATAGATTATTGAATACCAATTAGTGCTAAAATAAATGCAATATTTTTAAACGATAAAAATAAGAGGTATCAAATTGATACGGTAAATAATATTTATATATTTTTTGATATCTTGGTGTCCGGGTGAGCTTTCAGATACCTCAATAATTTCACGCGATATTTGCCACCTCCCACCGATAATAGAAAACTCCATTCACCAAAACTTAAAAGCAGTCATTTTTTTCTCTATTGATATTTTAAAGTTTTCTACCTTATTCACATAACCAAAATTTAGAATAAGGACTATTTAAATTTAAAATTCAAACTCAAGGAACTATTTTTTTCATTTTTTCCTCATCTTTTAAATCACTATTAGTAATTATTAGTTTTTTTAAAAAATGTACAAACATAAATGACTTTATTAGAAAACAAATGTCTTTAGTGAGATATTTTTCTAAATTAGTTCTCGACACGTGCATTGGACATGTGTCCATCTAAATTCATATAATAAAAAAAATTACAAGATCAATTTAAAGAATAGTTAAGTTATCCACAATCTATTTTGTCGGTTAAAGTTCAGCGAAAAATGTATAAGAGGTACAGAGAAATGTTGATAAACTCTTTGTCGTGTTAAATATTAAGTAGAAAAGAAGCTACAAAGTCTTATAGCATTTGAACTATAAAAGAAACAAATCATATATATTTTTGAAAGAATACAACTCTATCTTCATATACGACTCTGAGTACTATAAAAGATAGGTTTGATCCAAAAATGATTAAAAAGAAGTCTAAAGGTACAACATAAACAATAAACATGTGATTAAGCCTCAAAATGAGATTAATTAGGAATCATACTTTGACTAAGTGACTTTGTGCAAAGTTTCTTTCGCATGTATGATGCATTAATAACATCGCCCCAGGAAAGTATATTCTTAAGCAAAATATTTTGAGAAAACATTCATAGATTAACTTTTTTCAAACTTGAGTTTTATTTCAACCGAATCTTTTGATGAAATTATATTATACTAAAAGAAGTGAATGTGTTGTTAATATATGATATAAAAAGTACTAAAAGAAAGTCAATATTTGCAGCATAAACTAATTGGAATAGATATTCCTACTGCAGGTATAGATGAGTGAAATAGACTCTTTTGGGTGAAGAAATTGGGCAGAAGGAAAGCGAACAGAATAACGGGACAAACACACCTTCTTGTGCACTTTTATAGAGTGTTTTAAAGAACGTGAAAAGATTGTCTAAAAATAATATTATGGGGGAGATGAAAAAAATACAGGCAATCAATAATAATTAAGAATATTTACATTTATATAAATTAGTAATGTAAAAAGGTTAGTACAGAGAAGTTACTATGGAAGAAGAAATAAAGGAATATAATGATTGAAATGAATTCAACATCTACTAGAAGTGTTGCATTTGTGTGGAAGTCATTTAAGAGTTGAAATAAATAAATATTAATTATGGTAGAAAACATTTTGAGGAAGCACCAAAGTATAGTTATTGAATTTTGAGAGATTGAAGCATTTTATTATATTTCCAATTTAAAGATAAAATTATTTAAAAGATGGTATGTTTTTACTTTACGAGTAAAATAGTAATCTAACTTTGAAGTTGGGAGTTTTTCACTTTTAGTACAATATATATCTGTATATATATATGTATATATATATGTATATATATATATATGTATATATATGTATATATATGTACATTAGTGTCTGTGTGTGCGCACACACACACACTCCGTAGTCGTAACGCTCAAATGATTCATATAAAATGACCTTTAGGACCCCCATATCGAGGGTAAGACATATTTGGACGTTCTGGGAGGTGTTGGGGTGTTTTAAGACCTTGAAAATGAGTGTGTGTCGCAAGGTAGACCCTATGCTAAGGCCATGCACCGCATGACCATCGCCAACAGACACTGGAATAGTTGTGCGATAGGCATGCATCGCCCACTTGGGGCTAGGCAATTGGCATGCGTCACCCAATTGGGGCTTAGTGATAGCCATGCGTCCCCACCTTGAGCTGGGCAATTGTCATGCACCGCATGGCAAAGGCAAAGTGGCATAAGTGCTCTATTTTGTATTGATTTAAGGGTATTAAGGTCTTTTCATCCTCCTAAAATATTTTTAATTCTTTATGTATGAAATTAAGGTTATAAAACGTGTATTAACCCTCACAAAATCCCCAAATTCATCTTCCTTAAGTAAAAAAAGGGAAACTAACTAGGGTTTGAGAGATTTAGCCTCAAGGGTCAAAGTTTCTCAACGTTTTTGTCAATTCAAAGGTATGTGGGACTATCCTAAATCTCATGAGCGTAAGTTTTACGTTTTTAACAAGCTTTAAAGTTATATATGTATGTATATGTAATGAGTTTTGGGAAATTATTTTAAAAGCATGCATCATGTACCTAATTTGATGGAAGTATGTATTTATCATAGGTTTTTCGTAAGCTTGATTTATAATCATGTGCATACATGATATGAGTATTGAAAAGTGATTTATGAATGCGACTTGTGAAATTCTCTTTTTCGTGATGAAATTTATGGTCTTTGCATGGTATGAATTGTGAATTGGGTTTGAGAACATGAATTAAAAGCCCCTTTTTTTATCATGAGATTTATGTGTGTCTAATGGGGGTTGTTTTACGAATGAAGATGATTCTTGAGTTTAAATGTCTCTACTTATTATGGATGGTTGTTTCACATGTTTTTCAAAGAGTTGTTTTCTATTCTAAATGTTATTGTTTCCTAATGAAGAAACTACATATGATTAATGATTGAACTGGCCACCGCATGTTTAATCCTTGAAAAGAGAGTGTGTTTCAAAAGATTTCATGTGCTTTTGAAATAAGAACTCGCTTTTGATGTTTAAATTCTTTGGGTGGTCATTAATATATTTTAACTAAGAAGGGCTATGGATATGATGTGGTATGAAATGAATGACTTGCAAGTCTGGATACGACGATATCCTATTGTGATATGCCTTTAATAGAATGAGAAAGAATTGTTTATAAGCATGAATTACGTTTTTACGAGGCTAAAATTGGGCTTAAAGAGAGTTAGATGGTTATTCGAAGAAGGTAAGAGTTAGATAACTAATTTCTCGAAACCTTATTTTGCCGACACGGATTTTATTTTGCCCTGAAACAGGGGATGGTACGCTGGCGATGGTCTTATGGAGTAGTAGATATTAGAAACTCCAGCCCTTGCGGCAAACTTGGGTTGGGGGCTTGGAGGCCGAGCCAAGGGAGGATTTCATATAGCTCGTGAGATTGTAGAAATGTAGGGTGTACTATCTAACTCAAAAGTAATACAAAGAATTAAGTCAGTATTTTTACAAGAATGGTTGAAGCTCTTCAAAATTATACCCATGAATTTTCAATTGTTTTGTGCTGACGTGTTTTTATGAAATGCTCTCCCTTATGTTTTAAAAATAATGTTTTTTTGCTGAATTGTTCTACGTAGCAATACTTTCGAGTATTGACCCCCTATATTTCAGGTTCTGGGGTTCAGTCTTGTGGTCCATCACATCAATTGTTCATATGGGATAGTGACAGAGTTGGTGAGCCATCCATCTTTCGGAAGGCATCTTATTCATATGTTTATCTAATTCAGTTTATAGTCTAGCCGGGGGCCTTGTCCCGACCTAAACAGTTAGTATTCAGTAGAGGTTTCATAGACGGTATTTAAGGTGTTGTATTGTCATATCTTGTTGACACATTTCATATTATAAGTTTCCATTTAACACTGTTATATCTTCCGCACTTTGATTTATATATGGACTATACTTATGATGGTATGCTAAGGGGTCTCTCGGACCTTCAAGGTTCGGAATGTCCTTCGCGGTCAGGGCCTCGATTTGGCCGTGACAAAAAGAACACATAATATAACATATATTTGAAAAAAGATCAAAAAGTTCAAGAATTCTTTTTGATCTACTATCCAACTAAGAGCCCGTTTGGATGGTATTAAAAAAATTATTTTTTAGCTTAAGTGATTAAAAGCTTAAAATAAGTGTTTTTAAATTAAGCAAATAAGTGTTTGGATAGAAGTGTTGAAACTAAAAAAAATCTGTTGATGTGTTTGGTAAACAAGAGTTGTCAATCACTTTTTTGTTGTCAAAATGACTTAAATATCATTAAAGTTGTTAACACATAATAACGTGAATTATTTATGATTTTTAATTCTAATACTTCAAAAATAATTTCTATTTAAATACACTTTCAACGTAAAGTGATTATGCCGGGTCAATTTATAAATATAAGTTACTTTTTTATTTTTTATATAAATATAGTATTATATTGTAATATTGCAAGCTTGTAAACAACAAAAAATCTTTAGGAATGAAACAAACTATTAAAAAGAATCAATTTTTAAAATTTAAATAACATGCAGAGATTCTATATGAACAGATAGAGAAGAACTTACCACAAGCTCGATTTGACGATAAAATTTTTGAGTGTTTTCTTATGTAATGATGGATTCTCTGAAAATAAAGGAGAAAGATAAAGAGAAACTGGAGGAAAAAAGATGAAAAAAAAATGGCAAAAAGAAAAAGAAAGAAAAATCAATAAGGGCTACAAAGTTTAGGATATTGTTGGAATTAGAAGAAAATATAAGAGATAAAAAGGTAAATGTTTTGGTCAAACTTAGAAAAAAATTAATCTAAAAGGTAAAAAGCTGGGAGTATCCAGCTTCTCAATTTTTGCTTTTTTTTAATCCACTTTTAGCTTTTTTTAAGCTCTTTTAAATTTTACCAAACACCTAAAAAATCTATAAAAGTGATTAAAATCTAGTTTGACCAGATTTTAATCTTATCCAAACACCCTCTAAATAAGTAATACCGATTTTATTTATGAATTTAAGTGAAACATATTTTCATGATCAATTTGAAGATTTTATTATCCTCTAGCGAAATAGATTTCTATGAGATTAAGACTCAATATGATATATAATTAAGTCAAGAGCTTAGCAGACTATAAGCATATATAAACATCTAAAAAACAACATACCAAGTGATGGATCATTTATCTTTTCATGTTATTTGAAATTAAACATTCTAAATAATTCATAATTACTGATAAAATCCTCAAAGAACTATTTAACAAAGCAACAATAAAGCCAAAATTAGAAAGATGAACAAAAAGATGATGGAATATGTTTCGCTAGGACATAGCTGAAATTTCAGCAGTATTAATATAAAATAAAATAAGAGTTTCCATTATAGCATCTTGGAGCAATAAGAGTTGTCATCATTCGACAGCATATTACATATGTACAACAGAACCATTTCTTTAACTGAGATTACACGATTCCAGTCATTTATTACATCTACCTTTAAGAAAAAGCCATAATTTAGATGGATCAAGCAAACTAAAAAAGTACTAATAATTACTTAATGAGAATGTACCTGACATTTGTATCCGCTTATGACCAGATGCATATGTTGAATGACTAACTATAAGTGAGTTTATATAACATTCAAAAGGTTTAGTTTTAAATCTCTTTCCTGTTTCTGACTTAACACGAATTCCTTCAACTTCCCATTATTTGAAAAAATATGTTTCAAATTTATTTAGTTAGACATTAAATTTTTCATTTGTTTGCAAGTTGAAATTTGTTGTTGGAGGGCCTACTCCTTAATCAGTCTCTGTTTTGAGCTCTTAGTGTAGAAAAACTTTAGTAGGAGCAATATCTTCAAATGAATCCTATCCGATGTGAATCCGCATTAATCGGATTCGAATGGAGGTTCCAAGTACTAGATGAAAAACTTAAAAAAGAAAAAGAAAAACTTAGCGCGGGATTTTTTTGGATCAAATGGATTCGTAATTGTCCCATACTGAGATGGTACATACTCTTCGATTTTTAGAGAATTCAAATAAAATAGAAATAGAAATATCAATTTATCAAATTATTGTTCTCCGTAGCTTTTACTTGATGTTAGGCATCTCAACAGTTTCTCTTTATAAAGAAAGATTTTATCCATCTTTGTTCAAATATATATGTTACAGGGTTAGGCTTTCGTCTTCTTTAATTATTGTTACAATTCATTAGCTTGCTATGATGGATATATATTTCTTACATTATTTTATAGTATTCTTCTTTATGTCATTTTTTGAAATGCTTAAAGTTTTTTAAAAAACAAATATATAAGAGGTGAAGTTCACTTCTTTATGACATCCAATTGTATCTATTTTTTTTTTATTTTTTTTTATTTTTGATATTGTTGTCTCCATTTCACTATATAAGGATAATATAATAATCTATTTTAAAGTATTTTTATTTTTCTTATATAATTTATTTAATAAGTCATTTTCATAACTTACACCACTTCACATTCTCATAACTTTTATTCTAATAATATCCATTAATTTTGTGCTATTTACTCACATATTACAATCTTTATAACTCATGCTTTTAATAATTTTCACTAAAGAAAATTAAGAGTTGTAAATGGACAATTAAGGATCATCATATATACAATATTTCAATTCTACATAAAAAGTTTTGTGTAGTTATTTTAATCTTGCAACGTATAATATTGTACACTTCAGAAACATATGGAGAAGGAAGTTATGAAATGTTGAAGAAGGTTTTGAATTTTGTTGATAACCCGGTACGGTGCAGAGGAATTATGGGTATTTACACAAGGATCTACTTAATTTTTTTATGCTTTTTGATTTAAAAAAATTACATTATTTCAAATTAAAATCTCAACTTCATTGAATGTGAAATAGAAATGAAATAAAATTGTTATTAGAGAATATATTTTAACTTATTGATAAAGAATATATTATCCATCATTTAATAAATGTTAAATTATTAAATTTTCTTTTCTTTTATGAAAAAAAAACATTCTTCATAATATAATTATAACGAGTTGTAATATTACAAATAGATAATAAATCTAAAGTGAATATAAAATTAATCGAAAAAAATAATTAATTCTTTAGCACCACGTGAAACACGGTTAGTTTCCCTGGTTCTTTAATAAAATAGGTTTTCTGGTCATAGGAAAGTTATATGGACAATGCATTCTTGTAAAATAATATTAAAACTAAAAATCAAATGACAATTAATAGACACAAACTGTATTGGCTTGCAATACTTACTGGAAAATGAAGTGATTGCTACTACTTGCCCGCAAGTGAAACGACATGATCAATAAATTAAAAATTTAATAATACAATGTAATAAGTAAATGATACAGTTGTATATATTCACTGCACCCTTTCAATTCCTTTCCTTTTCAATATATGTAGCATTAGTATATGCTGCTAAATGGTCATAATTTTTTTGTCATAAAACGGTCATAAATGTACAAGATCATATTAATCTTTTTCTTAAATAAAAAAGAAGTAAATTTTTAATATTAAATGTAACTAAAATTTATGTGGGATAAATATTTATCACTATCATTAAATATAAAGAAGAATTTTTAAATTAACTTTAGCATGTGGGACCCACCTAACTTCATCCATTGCATTTTCATCCTTCTCCCTCAATCTTCAATTTAGTCTTTTTTTTTTTAAATCAAAATTTAAAACTAGTTTTATTACTACATTGATCATAATTATTTAAAATATTTTTTAGAAAAGTTCATCAATGATTATTATATATTAATCATAATCCTTTAAAATATTTTTAAAAAAAGTTCATCTATGATTAATTAATTTTGAACTTATCACAATAATAAATTTATTATTATATAAAAGTCATTCAATTCTAAAGTTTATTACATTTTTTTAAAACATTAGCTAGGGTTGATAAATATGAACGATATAATTTTTATAATGTGTCAGTGTTTATTATATTTAAAGTGTTTTTAATTTTGATTGCTAATATTGAAATATTTTCAAATTAGACTTAAAAAATTAAAAATTTATTTAAATATAATTTAAATATATTTAAATATAATAATTAATAAAATTATTTAATTAGAGTACATTTTTTGGCCATAATTGTTTGTCCCAAAAATGGCCATAAATGTATAAAGACTATACTAACATTTTTCTTTAAAAAAAAAATAATATTTACTATCTTCTAAATTCAAGAAGTTAAATGTAACTAAAATTTATGTTGAATAAATTATGACTATCATTATATTTGTAAGAAAAATATTTATTTAACTATAAAATGGGAGACCCACCTTAATTTCACCTTCTATCCAATCATGCCCTCCCTTTTCTCCTTCTCCCTCAATTTTTCTTTAGTCTTTTTTTATTGAAATTTAAAACTAATTTTATTATATATTGATCATAATTCTTTAAAAGATTTTTGGACAAAAGTCATCGGTGATTAACTAAATTTTGAATTTATCACAAAAATTTATTTATTTATTATATAAAAATCATTTCATTCTAAAGTTTATCATAAAAGTTTTTTTCTTAAAACATTAACTAGGTTCAACAAATATGAAAAATATGATTTTATAATGTGTCAGTGTTTATCATGTCTAAAATATTTTAAATTTTGATTATCATTATTGAAATATTTTCAAATTAGACTTATAAATTATTTAAATATAATTTAAATTTATTAAAATATAATAATTAATTAAAACTATTTAATTATAGGATATATTGATAGTGAATATAAGTAATATTCACAAGTTATCAAATTACCGTAATATAGAGGTACAAAATATAACAATAATGCGTCTTGATATCTTTAGTTGTTGTTAACCAGGGTCCACAAATGTAAATTTTGTGATTTTCACAATTTCTATAATGTGTCAATATCTATTATGTGTATAATGATTTGAATTTTGATTGTCGTTAATAAAATATATTAAATTATATATAAAATTTATCTAAATACATAGCTTAAATTTTATTTAAATATAATATTACTTAATTAGAGATAATATTAATTACAAATATAAATTATAATTTGCAAATTATAAAATCGACGTAACATAAGGGCGTAAGACGACAACATCAATGCATGACTCTCATGAGTTGCTGCTGTTAACTAGGATCAAAATATATGAACTATACGATTTTTATAATATGCCAATGTCTACCATGTTTAAAGTGTTTTGAATTTTGACAGTCGATATTGATATATTTTAAAATTATATTTAAAAATTATCGAAATAAAATTTAAATTTATTTAAATATAATATTTAATTGAATTGCTTAGTTAAAGGACATATTCATAAAAATTATCAGTAATGATTCACAAATTATCAAATCAGCGTAACCTAAGGATCTAAGGCTACAACATTAATGCGTCTTGATATCTTGAGTTGTTGTTAACTAGGGTCAACACATGTGAACTGTATAATTTTTAGGATTCTATAATATGTCGACGTCTATTATGTCTAAAGTGTATTTGAAACTTTGATTGTTGTTATTATTCAAATTATTTAAATATATAGTTTAAATTTATTGCAAGTTGGCTCGGACACTATAAAGAAATAAGTTAAACATAATTAATAATTAGAGGTCGTATTAATAACATACATAAATGATAATTCACAAGTTATCAAATCGGCGTAACATGAGAGCCTAAGCCCCCCACAACATTAGCGAAGACTTTTTAGGATTGTTGTTGACTAAATTGAAACACATGAACTATATGAGTTTTATGATTTCTATAATGTGTTGATGTCCACCATGTCTAAAGTAAGACTCGTATTTGATAGCAATTAACCCTTATAAATGATACTAAATTGATATTTAAGATACATATATTATTTATTAAAAATATATTAATAAATAAATAAATATATATATATTTATAACTAATATTATGAAAATAATCGATTCATGTTTTTCGATAATTTTTTATGACCCACGTAATTTAATTCAAAAGAAAAGAAAATGTGAATCTATAACATTGTTCAATAATAAAATTCTATTTTAATTCAATAATTAAAATAGTAGTGTAGTTAATCAGTTATGCTAGATGAATAAATAAATAAATAAATTTTAAAATGTTAATGTTAAAGTAAACCACATGAACCATAATTTTAATATATAATGTTAAATTAAAATTTTCAGATAATACTATTTTGGTCACACTGATTTTGGATATATGAGAATATAATTAATTAATTTTATATTATTATTTTTATCCTAGACTATTCTTTTCAAGCAATAAGTACTATGCAATCATATTTATGAAAATTATGTTAATTTGTCTATTTTCATGTATTGGGATAGTTTCCAATGTATTGGAAAAGAGTAATAAAATAAGTAATGAAAGAAGTTTAAATTTAAAATGAAAGGGGTAAAAATGTCCAAAAGAAAACTAGTTTATAGTGTGAAAAAGATTTATTACTATTATGGCCAAAAGGATTTTTCCTAATATGATATGATTACTATTTTTTTTTGACAATTAAACTAACATTTACTACCAAAATTAGAGAAATTACAAAACCTGAGCTCACCAAACCTGGTAACTCATCTAACATAAACCAAAACAACACAGTTCACCACTACAACTAGAATAAGCTCTACAGTTCCAAGATAGTATCAAAAAGTTTGTTGTTCATCCTCATATCTTTGTTTGTATAGAATGGATGAGTACTTCCTGTTGCTAAAAATACGCATATATTCCTATCTTTCCAGATTGCATACATCACATTCGCAAAACATGCCTTCAGAAGTGTTCCTTTCAGGTTTTTGCCTCTGCTGAACTTTAAAATCCATTGCCATTCCTAGTCTCATGGTAGCACTTGTCTCTGCCAGTGTAGCCACGCCAAAATTCCAGTCCAAATTTCCTTGGATAATTCACATTCAAAGAACAGATGAGACAAGGTTTCCACTTGAGTATCACACAATGCACATATGCTATTAATATCTAGTCCCCAATTCACTAACTTGTCCTTAGTTCGTAGCTTTCCATGGAGAGCTAATCATAGAATAAAGACGTGTTTGGGACAAGCAACATTGTGGTAGACGAGACCCCTCCATGGTACACTTACACCCTTCCCTCTTAGTAGTTTATACGCCACCATGATTTGAAACTTTCCTCTTCGGATTAGTGTTGCATGGTTATCCAGAGAAGGTCATACTTTGCTCATATGATTACTATTTAATATTTAATTAATTAGATGTTTTATAGATTTTAATGTAGTATAGGGGTGAAATTGTAACGACTAGTTTTGTCGTTACTAAATTATTCGTAATAAATTCATGAAAAATCATAATTCTGAATCCTCAACATTAATTTGATTCCAAAATAGTCATCATTCTTTTTATTATGTCACCTCAAGATTTTCGGCTAAGATTTAAATATTTTGATGTGTCTAGATAGACTCAAGCCTGATGAATTTAATTATTCATGAGTACTAATATCAATCCTTTAGTTTGAAAGTTCTTTAGGTATTAGTTAAGGTCGTACAATATCCCTAGCACAAAGTTAAGTTGAAAACTTTCTTTCCGATAGAGTTTCAATATGGTTTCTTCTAAGGCCAACTTCAAACGACCATATAATTTAAGGAGTTAGGGGTCCCAATACCCATCAAATCAAAAATCTTTGAGTCCTCTTTCCAAAGGAACCAGTTGTTCGTTAATTCGAGTTTGGAATAAGAAGTTATGACCATTTTATTGAGCACTATTCGGAATGAAACGTAAATTTCACTGTGGTGAGAATTTTGGTGGTATTTAAATCAGTTTCAGTCCTGTTTTAGGTCTAAAAACCCGAAACTTCATTCTCCAATTCTAGAGAGGTGATTTCATAAAGTTTAGGGTGAAAGTTCTTCGTTGAGGTAAGTTTTTCCATCACCTTCTTCGTCTTTTAATCCTTTAACATCTTATAATTCTTAGAAAGATCTTTAATGGTGGATTCTTTGGGAAAAACTTATGGGTATTCGTAATATCACCTAGAGCTGAATCTAGATTATAAATTAAAGATTTCTAATATGAGTTTCATAAACTAGATTATGAATTTCAATTATTAGGAACCTTGAATTTCATAAAGATAAGACCTTTAGCATGAAAACTCTATTAAAAGAGATGGGTCAAGCTTGAAAGAACTAGTTAATAGCTAGTTGACCTTGGTGAATGATATAGACTATAAGACCCCAAAATTTTTGATGATTTTATTGTGGACCCTCTCTCGTGTTTAACAATGATGTTTGGCGTGAATCATTATAAATGATTTTAACAGAATCATTAGATAAAATTTTGGAATTTTCAAAAAGTGTTCAGGGTCATTTCGAAACTCTGAACCAGTGAGGGTCTGTGATAGTATCATGCCACACCCTAGGCACGCCGCAATAAGAGTATGGCACACCCTTTGTCTTCCACAATAGCAGCGTGGCACGCCCAAGGGCACAAAATGCAATTTCTTATTTCCTTTTAGTTTGGGGTGAGGATTTTTAGTGCTTTACCCTTATAAACGACTTTAAACATCATTTAACCCTTATTATCCATTAGTTAACAAGAATTAACACCGTACTTTCTTTTCTCAACTCCCAAGAGAAAGTTATTAAGGTCCTTCCAAAGAATTCAACTCTCAATTCTCTAACTCAAGTTTTTCTCGGATTCATTCCATTGAAAAGGCATGTTGTACACTCCCTTATTCTATTTATCTTCAAATTGTGATATTTACCTACTATTTTTATGTTTTTAGCAGTCGTTTAAAACTAGGGTTGAGGGTTTTGGGTTGTTATACACTTGCATTGTTTTTTCCCTTATTTTAATGATTTCTCCATGGTTTAAATGGTGGATTATCGATATTTTTCTAGTATTACCTTATGCGTGTCTTGTTTCTGTTATTATCCTTTACTATTTGTTATTACAGTATTACCTTGCCGTTGCATGCTTTTTGTTATATTGTTATCTGTTCTGAGCTGGGGGTCTATAAAAAATAACCTCTCTACTCTATCTGAGGTAAAGGGATGGACTGTGTATACTTTACCCTCTCTAGACCCCACTTGAGGGGAATACACTAGGTATGTTGTTGTTATTGTTATTGTTAAATGGTGGATTATAAACTGAATTTGTGTTTTATGAAAAAGGTGGAGTTTGGTAATTGAGTTTTATAATATTTATGGATTTTGCATGATGATAATGACATGAACCTCAACCCACGTCATAACTTGATTTCTAAACAAGGAATTCATAGTATCTAAACAGTTCATTAGAAAATTGCATGACATTAACTGGTAAAAAGGTAAAAAGGTTTTGGAAATGCCTTTGGGGGTATGATTATGGATTTTTAAACATAATTTGGAGTCTCAATGGTTAAATGGATACGATATGGCATAATTAGAATGACTTGAAAGTCTCTTGACATGACGGTACCAATTTAAAAATGCCTTAATAAATGACTTCATGGTTAATGGTATGTGAAAAATTATTTTAGTTGCGCTTAAAGGAAATTGTGTAGCTTCATCGAGAAGGTGTAGTCCTGGGGATACCAACACTAGCAACTACATTTGCCGATGTTGGGGGTCTATGATCACTATGTTTGTTTTATACGATATATTTTTTAAAGGCTATTGTCTTGGTGACTTTAGCCTAATTCCTCGATTCATGCGGCTAACATGGATTAGGGCGCTTACTCCAAAGAGGGTCGAATCCATAGAGCCCATAGGTGCCTAAAGGTTGGTATAAGCAACATAGTTCAGGTCTAAAATATTAAACGGTCATGTTTCATGTTCCTTTCCCCTTACCCCAGCATTCTATTACATTGTGATTGTTGTACATGTGATTTATGACTGTTTTTGATAAAAGTTTATATTTTATCCCTTTTCTTGGGTTGCATGCCAGTACTCGTCGTACTGACCATCCCCAGATGCTACATACTTTCCTGATGTAAGTTTGGAAGCCTTTTTTTGTGGCCCTGTGTTATGTGATTTAGTATTTCCCTTGGATAGTTGGTAAAGTGGAGAGTCCTCCATTATTTGGAAGACATTATTTATTTTTATTATCCTTACTATTTCAGTACTTTTAGTTTTCTTCTGGCATAGTCGGGGCTATGTTCCGACTTGATTGGTATTATCTGGTTAAAGGCTTTGTGGAAAAGTGTTGGGTTATTACTCTTTGGATTCAATTTTTGACTTAAAGTCTTCGGTTATTTAAATTTCTATTATTCTATTGGTTAGCTTCCACAGTTTATTATTATTATCATGCTCAAGAGGCAAGGCTAAGGGATCATCTCAGGCCTTGGTTGATTTGGGATGCCTGTCATAGCCAGGGCCCTAGTTCGGATTGTGACAAGCTTAGTATCAGGGCTAGGTTCAAGGTCACTAGGTGTCTATAGAATCATGTCGAGTAGATTCACTCTTATAGGTGTGTAGCGCGCCATACTTATACGGAAGAGGGTACGGGGCATTTAGGAATGTTTCCCTTGTTTGTGTTCTATTTCATGCTAGAGAGTATA
This sequence comes from Capsicum pubescens, assembly GCA_030864215.1. Taxonomy (NCBI): domain Eukaryota; kingdom Viridiplantae; phylum Streptophyta; class Magnoliopsida; order Solanales; family Solanaceae; genus Capsicum; species Capsicum pubescens. Next base: position 72,731,106 of record CM061538.1, on the reverse strand, counting down.
GTTACTATGATTCTTCTCTAACTCCTGGCTTACTCACATTTCATATCATGCCTCTATAAAGATCTGAAAATCTTAGTAACTCAGCGGACAACTCCGTTCTAACTAGGGCTAATGTAGAGGAAGTTCGCCCTACTCAAAGGATGTAGACTCGGTATAGGGATCGTACTTCTAACTTCACTGATCCACCTAGGGTTCCACCAATCCCAATTAGTCCTCCTCAGGCTTCCCAGGATGGCGTTACTCATATTCAGTCCCCTCAAAGAGATGTATTAAGTTTCGTCAGTCCATCCACATGCTTTCTCAGATTTTTGCTTTGCAGTCTTGTTATTTTGATCATATTTGTCTAATTACTAGTGTCGCGCCCCATTTTTTATCGCTAAAAGCGGGATTCGACGTGACTACTCTTGGGTTACGTAAAAAGAGAAATTATGAAGAGTCTCCACCTAACGTATTAAGGTGCGTTAGGGCACCGGTCTAGGCTACTATGAACCTATTTTGTTGTTTAGTCTTAGTTCACCAGAAATTCGGGTAAGGGTTCAAATTACCTCAAAAAGAAAGTGTTAAGCACCTTTCGATGTCCACAAAGGTGGTTTCCGGCCGAATTCATATCTTACTTGGGACCCTATGATCAAATAAAGGTCTCTTATTTCATTATCAATTTAATGTTTAGCTAGGTGATAAAGTAATTAACAAATACTTAATTTAATTATTTTAGCTATTAATCATCTAAGTGATAAAATCGATAAAAATATATAAATAAGAGAAGCGAGGAGAAAGAAGTGACATAATTTACAACAAAGGGGACTGCTTCTATACTAAACTAACTATCCCAAATAAATAAGCATGTAAAGTAAATAAAAGAGTAAAAAAGAATTCATCAAACCAAACGAAGAAAAGTTTTGGTCTCATTCGTATCAGAACCCTAACTTGTTTAATCATCATCCGACCCACCGGCCAAACTCTTAGACAAGTGACAATGTTATTATTCTTACCGTCAATATCTGTTGGGGTCATCACTACCGAATGACTACCCACCCCACTCCACCTAGGCTGATTGTTAAGTCTAAAGGCGTTCTATGACAAGGATAAAACTACCGTCTTTAGTAATATTTATCGTCCAAGAGGCATTGGACTTTGCTACTTTGGTTTGATGGTCTAGAAGAAATAAAGCTATGTTGCCTAGGACTCGAAGCGCGTAACAAGTAGTACATCACGTAGCACATAATTGTCCCAAGTTAGCCTCTGGTTAATTAACGTTTATTGATATGATTGACATGCAAAGACAAATAATTATTTATTTCGTGTCATTGACCTATAGGCATGGTATCTAAGTATTCAACTATTGATGACAAAAGACAACTTTGATTCGTGTGTAACAATATGTTGTCAAGTGTTTAAAAGAGGGTGTCAAAAATGTGGTAAATGTGTCAAGAAATTGTGCTCACGAATTAAATGTTATAAACAAATGAGAATATAACAAATTAAAAAATATTAAAAATGCACTAACATGCTAAGGAACACAATGATGTACTTAATCTAGTGTTTAACATGTTGGGAATGCCTTAAATCTAACATTTTAACATGCTGAAAATTATGCTAATAGTGCAGAAATTTCATATTAACAAGTTGAAATGCTTAAACTAATATTTTAACATGCTGGACATTAATTGTTTTATGCAGTAATTTCATGTTAACATGCTGAATATTACGTCAATAGTGCAGGAATTTCATCATGCTAGAAGATACAATAATATGCCTGAAACCTAATACCGAGCATGCTAAAAATGATGTCAACAGTGCATTAATTTTATATTAACATGCTGGAAAGTACAATAACATGCTAAAAATGCCTAAATTTTATATTTTAACATGCTGAAAATTATGCTAATGCACAGTAATTTCATGTTAACTTACTGAAAAATGTTAACATGCTTAGATTTACGTTAACATGCTAGACAACATAATTAATTCTAATGTTTAACATGCTAAAAATGCCAAAATATAGTAATATGTGAAAATTTAATTGTTGACATGCTCAAAAATACCAATATGCTGAAATTCGTGTTAACATGCTAAACATACAATGACAAGCTTAACTCAAATGTTTAACATGCTAAAAATGCTAAAATGTATTAATATGCATGAATTTAATTTAGCATGGCGGACATCAGTTTAATCCTAAAATCAAGATTTCTAATCGAATTAATAAGTAGATTAAATGTCTAAGAGATTCATGTATCAATAAATCCTAAATTTGTGTGCCTAACTTGATCCACATAGCACGTAACACACATAAAACCTAAGTTGTACCTATCTATACTATTCATAGAGCACGTAAGTCCCCGCCCCCCAAGCAGTCCCCAAAATTATTATTATATCAATATAATGTCTTTACAATAATGTTACAAATAAAATGATATAAAAATAAGAAAGGAAAAACAACAGCTATAAGGAATAACATATTATGTTTAACGTCCCGGCGAATCTTCAACTAATCTCGACTTGTAGAGCAACAACATGGCAAAGAGGGAGGCAAACAAGACACTATGGCATGATTCTATACACAAAGTGACCAAACAATGACATGATAAACACAACAAAGAGGGGGGACCTATGAACATGCTTTCTAACACGTTAAAGCATTCCATGAACAAATAAGTAATTAAATTACATTGTTTTAGATACTTACTAATGAGCAACAATAAAAGAAATAATGATAATAGTGAAGACCCACTTGTAAGAATAATATGCGGTGATTCCAGTAAGCCTCCAAGAAAATCAAAGAACTCTTAAGAATATGCAATCTCTCGAATCAAAAAAGCTAGTAATTCTTTTTGTTTGTTTTAGAGAGTAGTGACTATAATTCAAGAACTGTCTGTTAATGAAAAGAGGGGGAGTTTATATAGTGGAGGAGATCACAATGATAACCATGATGAAAGGAAGAAAACTATATTTTTTTCATCAATCAAAGGGATTTTTCTTAAATATAAAGATTGCCATGTAAAATCCGTAAAACAAACAGAAGGGAAGAAAAATCAATCAACATGTGAATTAGCCGGCATATAAGAGAGGAGAGGGAAAAAATCAAATTATTCAAATCATTACCAATAAAATAGAGTTTACCATAATTATCAATAATAGAGTAGTCTCTGTACCATGAAAATATCAGTCAACATGGAGGAAAGGAAAGAAAATCAATCAGTCTTTGAATTTATCAATCGCAATAAATAAACGAGCATAGGCTTACCATAAATAGAAGGGGAATACGGATTGGGGAAATCACAATTTTTCCAAAATCAATTATTGAACTAAAACTGGGCAATAATCAATTCAAATTACCATATAACACCATCATAAATTCAACGACAGAAGCACACAAAAAATCATTGAGGATCGCCGAAATTCAATTTGTAATTTTTCACTAGTTCATTAACAATGTAGCACATGTTTTATAAATCAGAAATTGAGTAATGGAATTAGGGTTAATTCAAATCAGTGAAATTTGGGGCTTTTCACATGTAAAAAATCCAGAGGTGAACACATAATTAAACTTGAATAAAATATTTGAAGTCACGATTTCTAGATCTAAGAGATTAGTTTTTGCATGCAAGACAAACCAAAGCAAACAAGATAAGCAATTAAGGGTCCGAGAAGTCAAACCGAATTATGATCGGGTTTGCCAAAAGACCTCACCAATTATCAATTCTAGCGAGTGTGTGATCGGTGAGAAGAGAGAGAGAGGTTGATTCGGCTAGCTGCGATGGAGATGTGGGGCTGGCTCATCCGGCGGGTGACCTGGCTTCATCGGCCATAGATGGCTGGTCATTGTTGTAGTTGCCATTGGAGGCGACCGAAGATGGTGGCAGTACGGATCGATGGTGGATGATGGCGTGGAAGATCTGGGAGATGGAGTACGGGGAGAAGAGATCGGAGGAGATGGAGGAGGGGGCGACGACATTGTCGTCGTGGCTGGTGGCTGGAACGATCTTGCCGATCTGCATGGTATTTTGCGAAGCGACGACCGGCGGCGCTGAAGGGGAGAGGGCGGTGACCATGGCTGGGGCAGCGATGACGGAAACAAAGGCTTGCCGTAGGAGGAGGACGACGTCATGGAACTCGAGGAGGGGTGTCACCGGCGTGGGTTCGCCAAAAAAGAGGAGGCGACGACTTTATTTTTAGAGAGAAGGGAGAGAGTCTAGGGAGAGAGAGATTGGAAGGAGGCGGATAAAATGAGGAGATTAGAGTTTTTTGGTCTTTAAAAAGAAAGAAAGGACATTTTTTATCTTAGCTACTGGATCCGTTTTGATCGACGGCTGAGATTAAGGTTTGAGGAATTGGTCAAAATTTTAAAACAATCTAAAATTGAGTCCTAAATTGGCTATAATTGTAATAAAATGGCTGAAATTGTAATGTCTTGGGTAAAAATTGAGGCTAAAAAAACATAAACTAGGCAAAGTGATTTTAATTTCGGCCATTATTTAAATAAATAAATAATAATAATAATAATAATAAGTAGTAGTAGTAGTAATTAATAATAATAATAACAATAATAAATAAATGCAAAACTAGACAATGTATTTGCAAAAAATGTGAGTGTGTACAATTATGCGAATTTTTTTTAATAAATATTAATAAAATTACATAAAAAGTCGTATTTTGATTATAAAAATGATACTAAAAGATAATAAAATAATTTGTGCATTATTCTAAATTATGTATGTCACACGTCAATATGTATTGAATAAGTATAATTAAAATTAAATAATTTTGATAAAATAGCAGCCTAAAAGTGGTATCGGGAGGTCAAAATTGGGTGTCAACAACTAGTTCATCTGAGTTCACTCGGGTTGGACAATTTATGAGGCTGAATCCCCCAACCTTTATTGGTTCTAAGGTTAAGAAGGATCCTCGGGGATTTATTGCTGAGATGAAAAAGATCTTCAGAGTTATGCATGCTAGTGATTCAAAGGGGGTTGAGTTTGTAGCTTATCAATTAAAGGAAGTGGTTTATCAGTGGTATGAGGTGTGGGAAAAGTTGAAGGGGGAGGATGGATGTTGATCCAGTGGTGTAGGAGGAGCTCTCGGGTGATTTTCTTGATCACTTCTTTCCTCAAAAGTTAAGAAAAGACAAGGCTGAAGAGTTTATGAATCTGAACCAGGGTAAGATGAGTGTTAAAAAGTATGCATTGAAGTTCAGCAACTGTCCCATTATACTCCTGAGCTTGTGTCTAGTATGATTTCCAAGATAAGGAAGTTTGCTTCGGGTCTGTCTCGTGACTTGGTATTAGAGTGAAAGGCTGCATTACTAAAAAGTGACATGGATATATCAAGGCTAGTGGTTTATATGTAGTAGGAGGAATATGAGAAGAGGAGGCCAGTAGAAATGAAGGAAAAAAATAGTAAGAAGTTCAAGTATGCAGAGCAGGATACGAGTCAACTAAACGATGGACAAGAAGGTAGACAATGAACTAAGAAAAAGAATGGGGGAAATTCTTATTTTTCGGCTAGTGTTCCTACTCCTAGGACTTTCGGCAATCGGCATTTTCAATTTTGTAATGGTTTTAGGGCACAGGGTGCCCAATCTCAGGTTATTGGAGTTCAGTCAGCCTCACCCTACCCTCCTTGCCATTTTTATGGAAAGCTTCATCATGGATATTGTGAGGAGAAGAATTTGTGCTTTAATTATGGTCAGCCTGGTCATATGCAACAAAATTTTCCTTCAGCTAGGGTGCATCTAGGGGTAGTAAGGCTCAGGTTGTTACTTCTTCAGCTCCTACTATTAAAGGTACTACTTCAGGGATGAGAACTGGCGAAACTACCTGTATGCACTTTCTACTCGGCGTCAGGAATTCAAGGCATCCCTAGATGTTGTCATTGGTATGGTACAACTTTTATATCGTGATATTTATTGTTTGTTTTATCCCGGTTCCACCCTATCTTATATGATTCCTTATGTGGTTGTATACTTTGGTTTTGGTCCTGAAAATATTTCCAACCTTTTTAAATTTTTGCCTCGGTGGGTGCGTCTATTATTGCAAGAAAAGCCTATAGTAGTTGTGTGGTGTCCATCTTTCATAAGGACATATTGATAGATTTAATAGAACTTGCTATGGTGGATTTTGATGTAATCTTGGGGATGGATTCACTTCATTCATGCTATGCTTCTCTAGATTGTGGTACCCAAAAGGTCACTTTTCACTTCCAAAAGAAATCGGTTATAGAATGTAAGGGGAATTCCCTAGTACCCAAAGAGAAGTTTATTTCATATCTTAGGGCTCATAAATTGATATCCAAAGGGTGTCTGTGGTATCTAGTTTGGGTCAAGGATTCTAACTCCGAAAGTCCCTTCTTGCAATTTATTTATGTAGGTAATGAATTTTATAAAGTTTTTCTCGATGATCTTTCTGGGATCCCTCCGGATAGGGAAATAGACTTTTGGATTGACCTTCTATTGGATACACATCTCATTTCTATTCCTTCTTATAGAATGGCTCTGGCGGAGCAAAAGAACTAAAGAAGCAATTAAAAGATCTCCTTGATAAGGGTTTCATCTGTCCTAGTATTTCTTCTTGGGATTCTTTAGTGCTTTTCGTACAAAAAAAATGGGTATTTCTGAATGTGCATAGACTATCATCAGTTGAATAAGGTCATTGTAAAAAATAAGTATCCTCTTCTAGGATTGATGACCTCTTTGATCGGCTTCAAGGTACTAAGGGTTTCTTTAGAATAGATCTCTGTTCGGGCTATCATCAATTAAAGATTATGAAGGTTGATATTCCTAAGGATGCTTTCCAAACTCTTTATGGCCACTATGAGTTATTGGTTATGTCATTTGGGTTGACCATACTTCGGTTGGTTTCATAGACCTTATGAATCGAGCGTTTACACAGTTTCTGGACCTGTTTGTGAAAGTTTTAATTGATGACATCTTGGTGTACTCTAAAATTTAGGAGGATCATGCAAATCACCTCTGAATTGTGCTACAGACTATTAAGGATCAAAAATTATTTGCAAAATTTACTAAGTGTGAATTTTTACTAAGTGTTGTAACTTTTCTTGGTCATGTTGTATCCAACAAAGGGATTAAAGTGGATCCACAAAAGATTGAAGTGGTTAAGAAGTGTCTTATACCCACGACTCCAACCAACATTAGGAGCTTTTTGGGCTTGGCGTGTTATTATAGTAGATTCAAGGAGAGTTTCTCGCTATTATTGCTCCCCTTACAAGTTTGAATAAAAAAAGGTAAAGTCTTTTGGTCCATGCTTGTGAGGGCAGTTTTGTAAAGTTGTAGGATAGGTTGACTTCTGCACCTGTTTTAACCCTATCTGAGGGTACTAAGGGGTTTGTAGTGTATTGTGATGCATCCCATATGGGACTAGTTTGTGTCTTGATGCAGCACAGTAAGGTTGTAGCTTATGCTTCCTTGCGGATTAAGGTTCATGAGAGAAATTACCCAACTCACGATCTAGAGTTGGCGGCTGTGGTTTTTGCTTTGAAAATTTTGCATCACTATTTGTAACGGGTGCATGTGGATATTTACTCAAACAATAAGAGCTTGCAGTATATGTTCACACAAAAGGAACTGAACCTCATGAAGAGGCGGTGGCTAGAATTTCTTAAGGACTACAACATAAGCCTGTACTACCACCCAGGTAAAGTTAATATTGTTGTTGTTGTTGATGCTCTTAGTAGTTTGTCTATAGGGAGTTTGTCTCATATTGAGGAGGAGAAGAGAGGATTGGTGAAGGATATTCATCGATTGGCCAATTTAGGAGTTTGCCTTATGGACTTTGAATATAGGGAAGTGATCATTTAGGAAGTAGCTAAGTCATCCCTTGGGGCCGAAGTTAAGGAGAAGCAGGTTTAGGATCCTATACTTATGCAAATTAAGGATGATGTAGGTCAGTAGAAGGTTTTTATGACTTTCGATATTAGGGGAGATGGCATTTTAAGATATTAGGGAAAGTTGTGTGTTCCTGATGCAGATGGGTTGTGGGAGAGGATTTTGATCGAAGCCCGTGTGTCCACATATGGGCCGAAGTTAAGGAGAAGTAGGTTTAGGATCCTATACTTATGCAAATTAAGGATGATGTAGGTCAGTAGAAGGTTTTTATGACTTTCGATATTAGGGGAGATGGCATTTTAAGATATTAGGGAAAGTTGTGTGTTCCTGATGCAGATGGGTTGTGGGAGAGGATTTTGATCGAAGCCCATGTGTCCAGATATACAGTTCATTCGGGTTCGACAAAGATGTATCATGACTTGAAGAAAATTTATTGGTGGAATAATATGAAAAGGTATGTGGCAAGTGTTGTTGCCAAGTGTATGTTTGTCAACAAGTCAAGGTTGAGCATTTGAGGCCAGGTTACACTTTTCAAGAGATAGTTATACCTACATAGAAATAGAAAATGATTAATATGGATTTTGTTACTGGTCTTTCGCAGTCTCGAAGTCAATACAATTCTATTTGGGTCATTGTGGATAGAATGGACAAGCCCGCTCACTTCTTGCCTGTGATGACTAATTACTCAGGAGAAAATCATGCTAAGTTATTCATTCAGGAGATAGTCAAGTTGCATGGGTCCCTGATGTCTATTACTTCTGATTGAGGTATGCAGTGTTCTTCTCATTTTTGGCATTTTTTTAGAAAGGGTTGAGTACACAGGTGAACCTTAGTACCGCTTTCCACCCTCAAATGGATGGACAAGTAGAGCATACTGTTCAAATAGATGATATGATAAGGGCCTGTATAATTCACTTTAAAGGAAGTTGGGTTGCTCAATTTCCATTTATCGAGTTTTCGTATAATAATAGCTATCATTCCAACATCTAAATGTCTCCCTTTGAGGCCCTTATATTAGAAGGTGTAGGTCTCTTATTACGTGGTTTGAGGTGGGTAGACTAGGTTGTTTGGGCCCGACTTAGTACACCAATCAATGGATAAGGTGAAGTGATTCTAGAAAGTCTTAATATCACTCAAAATCACCAAAAATACTATGTGAATGTAACGCAAAGGGAGTTAGAGTTTGAAGTCAATGATTGGCTATTCTTAAAGGTTTCTCCTATGAAAGAAGTTTGAGATTTGGGAAAAAGGAGAAGCTTAGTCCTTGTGAGCCTCGTTACATTGGTCCTAATCTAACTGTAAGAAGGATTAGAAATATTTCCTACTAATTGGATTTACTGATGAATTTGGCCTCGATTCATCCTGTTTTCCATGAGCCTATGCTCAATAAGTGTGTGCGTGATCCTTCCTTAGTGGTGCCCATCGAGAATATTGGTGTTAAAGATTCATTTTCCTATAGGGAAATCCCAATTGAAATCTTGGATAGGCAAGTTCAAAAATTGAGAACTAAGGAAATAACTTCTGTGAAGGTTCTTTGAGGAACCAATAGATAGAAGAGGCTACATGGGCATTGGAAGAGGACATGATATCTAAATACCCGTTCTTGTTTCCAAAGTTGGACGAAAGTCTTAAGGTACGAACCTTACTTCTTCTCTTGTTGCATTTGAAAGTTGTTATTGAATCCCTCTATGTACTTCTTATTATCGTGCCAAGGGTGTCCTAATCTCTCATTCGGGGATGGAAGATCCTGAGGGAGGGATAATGCAATGTAACACCCCGTAAATTTTTTCGTACACTTATCGCGATTATATGGAGTCCTAAAGGCTTGCGTATGGGTTAAATTAAGTTTATGGTGTTCGGAAGTATCCCGTAAATAGTTGTATGTGTAGGTATTGGAATAATCTTTCCAACTATATAAAGTTTGCCCAAAACAGAGGAGTATTTCATATAAGCGAGCACATTCGAAATTTCAAAACGGTGGCCAGGAAGCCTGTGAACAGTAAATCTGCAGGAAAATTACTGCAGCTAGGCAAATTTTTTTTGAATCAACTTTAGACGATCATAACTCCTTGTACAAAAATAACTGTGTGAGCTGCTATATATCGCCGAAAATATCCGAGAGTCTTCTTTCCGATGAAATTGGTTTCATCAAAATCCAATGTCTGAGTAAGGAGCTATACCCGTTTTACTACAGCCTATCAAAAAAAAACAGAATTTTGGGATAGATTTTTGGGTCAACTTTAAACGACCATAAATCCTTGTACAGGAAGAACTGGGTGGTATACTTTATATAAAAATGAAATACCTTTGAATTATATTTCCAATGCAATTGGGTTCACCCAAATCCGATACCGAAGCAAAGAGTTATGATCGATTTACTTCAGCCTGTCAAAACTGTCCACTGGGGACAGATTCGGATTTATTTAAATTTTTAGGGCAAAATGGTCATTTTCTATTACCTCTTGGACGAAAATTGGTCTTTATAAACATACACTTAGCCTCATATATATCATATATCATCCAATTATTAAGAGAAGGTGAAACCCTAGCCTAATTTCAACTTCAAATATTTTGTGATTCAACCGTAGAAAATTCAAATTGGTTCCGTAGTTGTGTTCACCATCTCGAAAGCTTCGAGAAGAACCCCATGGTTATGTAAGGAGGATTCTAAATACAAGAGTTCATTGTTAAGGTATGAATATTGTTTATTCTTGATTCTTATCCATGAATAAGTAGTGATAAGGGATTATGAGTATTGTCTTGATGTTGGAAGATAACTAGAAACATAGTTATGAATTGTTTTGTATAAATTGTTAGTAGTAAATTATGGAAGTTGTTGTATTGGATTATGGAGGATGAATTGTGGTGATATATCATTATATTATTGGTTATGTATGCCTAGTTATCATGTTGGTATTGGATGGTGATTAAGAGGGGAAATAAAGGCTAAGAGTGATGTTGAGGGATATTGCATGAAAATGCATGATATGTGAATGTAATAAGAGTATAAGAGGATGTATGTAGCACTCTTATTGATGAGTTAAAGGATTACTTCCTAGACATTATTTGGTGAAGTTAATACCTAAATGGTAAGGTTTGGTTGCTAATACTAGTTTGCCACAAATGACTTATTGTAGATAAGTGTTCGAAGAGTACGGGAAGTCAAGTTGGACTTGTATTGAAGTGGTTATATCAAGGTATGTAAGACATACTCTATCTAATCTTTGGCATGAATAATGACCCATGGCGCTCTCAAGTAAGATTCCAACATTGTCCTACGACACATGAAACATAATAACATCATATGATCTTCGACACTACCAATTGAACTTGTTTTCACTTTTAAGATGTCCGGCTAGTCAAAAAAAATGTCCATATACTATTGTTGACTCCGAAATGGTTTAATGAGGTACCCATGATTCTCTACTTCATTTTCATGATATTGATTACCTATTTACATGTTTTTCCTATTGAGGTATCATGGTTTCAAGTTCCATAAGGTGTGACCACAAAGTAACCAATCTCAAAGATTAATTGAAGTAAGAAATGGAATGTCTTTATTTTAAATTGTTGATATGATGTATTGTATTAGTACCACTGATCAGTTGGCCATTGTATTATAAAGATTATGTATATACTCTATTCCAGGGGTGGTCTCTGATGTATTGTATTAGTACCACTGATCAGTTGGCCATTGTATGACATATGTTATGTATTGATAAGGAATACGGGAAGTAATGATATGAAAGTAATGTGCAGGTATCCCATCAGCTCTTTTAAGTGTGGTCTACTCACACTGTTTATTCACTGGTATCTGGGTTCTGTTGATCTTTTGTATCTCATCTTGATACTCACTGCCTTACATACTCAGTACATATTTCCGTACTGATGTCCCTCACAGGGGACCTGTATTCATGCCTGCAGGAACAGGTACTTCAGGTCATACACCTCCGCAGTAAGAGCCAGGACATTCTGTTGATAGTGGTGAGCTCCAGTTGTTTCGGGGCATCCCAAGTCGTTTTTATATGTATTTTTGGTATTTATATAAAAGTCTTTTGAGGCCGGGAGTTTGTCCCGACCCTAACTCAGTTGTGTATCTATGTAGAGGCTTTTGTAGACATATTGTACAGCCATAGGAGTGTTTGGTTGATAGACGTGATGGCTCTGACGGCCAATTACTGTTTATATATATATATGTGTGTGTCTGCTGGGCTGATACAGGTACTGTTTTCTTCTATTTACAACGAAGTGCTGCCCAAATTTCTAATTTTCATAAGTAATGTAAATGTGAAAGTATAGGTTATGAACGGGTTTTCCCGAGCCTCCTCGGCTACGGGTGCCAGTCCGCTCCAATGGGATTTGGGGCGTGACAGAAGTGGTATCAGAGAAGTTCGTCCTAGTGAGTCTACAAAGCCATGTCTACGTAGAATCTCATTTATCGGTGTGTTGTGCACCACATCTATAAACAGGAGGCTATTGGACATTTAGGGATTGTTTCCATTCTCCATTTCTTAGATCGTGCAATAGATCCCATATTAGAGATAAAGTCATAATCGATCGCTTAATCCAATTGTTTTTTTTTATTTATTATCGTAACGATGCCGATTACAAGGAGAAAGAATAAGTGGAAGCGAGTAGATGTAGTGGCCGGAGAAGGTACTAGTAAGTCACCACCGGCACAAGCTGAACAAAGTGAGTCTCAAGCTGAGCATATATCAGGAGCTTCTTCTCCTACGGAAGGGCCATCTATTAATGATGTTGATCGAGATTTGAGGGATGCAGTACAACTTCTGACGCCTATAGTTGCCGGTCAATTTCAAGGGCAAGCTATTCCTACCACGGGTTCTAGTGGTACGGATAGAGCAGCTAGCCTTCAGACACAGGATTTTCTGAAACTGGATCCTCCTACTTTTACCGGATCAGATATTAACAAAGACCCGCAGGACTTTGTCGATCAAACCCAAAGGGCTCTAGATGTTATGCACATATCCGGTAAAGAGATGTTTGAGCTAGCAGCATATAGACTGAAAGGAGAGGCTATATTGTGGTACGAGGATTGGAAATGATCTAGGGGTATTGATGCACCTCCAACTACGTGGGGAGAGTTCAAAGATGCATTTATTGATCATTATCTTCCATTTGAGACTCATCAGGCCTATGCAGATCAATTCTTAAATCTACGTCAGGGTAATATGAGTGTAAGGGAGTATAGTCTTCGATTTAACTCCTTGTCTCGATATGCTTCTAATGTGGTAGCTACTATGGATGACAGAGTTCATCACTATGTGGATAGATTGGAACCATACTTGGTTAGAGATTGTACCATTGCTGCTTTGAACAAGGACATGGATATAGCAAGGATACAAGCTTTCACTCAGAAAATGGAAGATCAGAGGCAAAGAAGAAGAACCCAGGAATCAGAAAAAGGATATTCTAAGCGGGCCAGAGCTATAGGGCAGTTTATGGCATCTCAGAGAGGTTTTAGGCCTTCGTTCTCTCATAGATTGCCTAGCCCGTTATCTTCTTATCCTGCAATTAGTGCTCCACCGCAATTTCAAAGGTTCAGAGGTAATCAGTTCGGGCAAAGCAGTGAAAATCAGAGTTCGCGAACAGTGGGGTATCAAGGGCAAGGGAGTATGAGTCAATTGAGACCTCCACGACACCCGTGCCCCATATGTAGAAGATTTCACTTTGGAGAATGTCGGCTTGGAATGAAAAATTTCTTTTGGTGCGGTAAGCCGGGGCATATGGCTAGAGATTGCCCACGCAGGACCACAGGTGGTATAACATGACCTACCGGATCAGCTGTTGCGTTATCATCGATGCCTCCTTTGAGTAGGGTTACACAACCAATTGGGTCACGGTAGAGGTGATAGAGGAGCAGCTAGTTCTAGCGGAGCTCAGAACCGTGTGTATGCCCTAGCAAATCGGTAGAATTTAGAGGCTTCTCCAGACATGGTTACAGGTACGTTGTCCATCTTTGCATTTGATGTGTATGCCTTAATTGATCCTGGTTCTACATTATCGTATGCTACTCCTTTGGTTGCGGGAAGGTTTGGAAGAACACCCGAATTATTAGCCAAGCCATTTGAAGTATCAACGCCAGTGGGGGAATCTCTTATAGCTAGGAATGTTTATCGAAATTGTGTTGTGAATATTTGTGGTCGTGATACGATGGCCGATCTTGTTGAGTTAGAAATGGTAGATTTTGATGTTATTATGGGCATGGATTGGTTAGCGCCTTATTATGCTAAAGTAGATTGCCATTCTAAGAAGGTATATTTCCATTTCCCAAATGAGGCAGTCCTTGAATGGAAGGGTAATGTTGGTGCGCCGAGAGGTAGATTTATTTCTTACTTTAAGGCAAGAAAAATGATTTCCAAGGGGTACATATACCATTTGGTTAGAGTAAGGGATACAGAGGCAGAGCCGCCAACTTTTCAGACCGTTCCGGTTGTGAATGAATTTCCTGATGTATTTCCTGAAGAACTACCAGGTTTACCTCTTGAACGAGAAGTGGAGTTTGGTATTGATATGTTGCTAGACACACAACCAATCTCAATTCCTCCTTATAGAATGGCACCAGCAGAGTTACGAGAATTGAAAGAGCAACTGAAAGACTTGCTAGAGAAGGGATTCATCAGGCCTAGTATGTCCCCTTGGGGAGCACCAGTATTGTTTGTGCGTAAGAAAGATGGTTCGCTGAGGATGTGTATTGACTATCGGCAATTGAATAAGGTGACTATCAAGAATAAATACCCTCTTCCCCGAATTGATGATTTATTTGACCAGTTGCAGGGTGCCCAGTGTTTTTCCAAGATTGACTTGAGATCAGGCTATCATCAAGTGAGAGTCAAGGATAAAGATATACCCAAGACAGCTTTCCGAACACGGTATGGTCATTATGAATTCCTGGTTATGTCATTCGGGCTGACAAATGCACCCGCAGTTTTTATGGATCTGATGAATAGGCTGTTTAAGCCATTTCTAGATGTGTTCGTGATAGTTTTCATAGATGATATTCTGGTATACTCTAGATCAGAAGAGGATCATGTTAATCACTTAAGGCAGGCGTTACAGATTCTTCGTGATCGTAAGTTGTATGCGAAGTTTTCTAAATGTGAGTTTTGGCTCAAGCCAGTGGCATTTTTGGGCCATATTGTATCCAGTGAAGGCATAAAAGTTGACACTCAGAAGATTGAGGCTGTGAAGAATTGGCCAAGACCCACGACGCCTACGGAGATTCGTAGTTTCCTCGGGTTGGCAGGTTATTATAGAAGGTTTGTTGAAGGTTTTTCTTCTATTTCTACACCCTTGACTAAGTTGATGCATAAAGCCTCCAAGTTTCAATGGAATGGTGCCTGTGAAAAGAGTTTCCAAGATCTGAAGAGCAAGTTGACTTCTACACCGGTATTGGTACTTCCTGAAGGCACATAAGGGTATGCAGTGTACTGTGATGCTTTGAGAATTGGCTTAGGATGCGTATTAATGCAACATGGTAGAGTAATAGCCTATGGCTCTAGACAGTTGTGACCACATGAGAGGAATTATCCCACGCATGATCTTGAGCTAGCTGCAGTTGTATTTGCTTTGAAGATATGGCGCCACTACTTATATGGGGTTCATGTTGACATATATACCGATCATAAGAGTCTGCAATATATCTTCAGTCAGAAAGATCTAAACTTGAGGCAGCGGAGATGGCTTGAATTGTTGAAAGATTACGATGTTGATATCTTGTATCATCCAGGGAAAGCGAATGTGGTAGCGGATGCACTGAGTCGTAAGTCTAAAATGGTATCTATAGAAAAGCAGGGGATGATTAAGGATCTTCACCAACTAGCTAATTTGGGAGTTCGACTTCTCGAAACTCCAGATGAAGAGGTTATTGTACGTAATGCAGCGGAATCTTCATTGATAGCTGAAGTGAAAGAGAAGCAGTATGCAGATCCAATTTTATTGCAGCTTAAGGAGGATGTGCAGAGTGGCACGACAAAGGCATTTGAGCTTATGCGAGAAGGAGTGCTTCAGTGTCAGAATCGTTTATGTGTACCTGATGTAGTTGAGCTAAGAAAGAGAATTATGACAGAAGCACACTATTCAAGGTATTCCATCCATCCAGGGTCAACTAAGATGTATCAAGATTTGAAAGCAATATATTGGTGGAATGACATGAAGAAGAATATTGCCGAATTTGTAGCTGAATGTCCGAATTGTCAAAGAGTCAAAGTAGAACACCAGAAACCCGGTGGTTACATGCAATGTATAGATCTTCCAGTCTGGAAGTGGGACAAGATCAATATGGATTTCATCACGGGTTTTCCTCGTACATTTCAGAAGTTTGATTCCATATGGGTGATCATTGATAGGCTTACCAAATCCGCGCACTTCTTACCACTTAAGACAACTTATACGGTGGAAGAGTATGCGAAGTTGTATATTAAGGAGATCGTTCGGTTACATGGAGTTTCAATTTCCATTATATCCGATCGAGGAGCCCAATTTACCGCGAATTTCTGGAAGTCTTTTCAAAGGAGTTTGGGGACACAAGTAAATCTAAGTACGGCTTTTCATCCTCAAACGGACGGACAAGTGGAACGTATCATCCAGACACTTGAAGATATGCTACGAGCATGTGTATTAGATTTCAATGGCAACTGGGATGATCACCTACCTCTTATCGAGTTTGCCTACAATAATAACTATCATTCAAGTATCAAAATGGCACCATATGAAGCATTGTATGGAAGAAAGTGTAGATCGCCAATAGGATGGTTTGAAGCAGGTGATGCGGTCTCGTTTGGACCGGATCTTTTTTATCAAGCAATGGAGAAGGTTAAAGTGATCCAACAACGGCTTGAAACAGCTCAAAGTCGACACAAATCTTATGCGGATGTTAAAAGAAGAGGACTTGAGTTTTCTATCGACGATTGGGTATTCTTGAAAGTATCACCAATGAAAAGAGTGATGAGGTTTGGCAAGAAAGGAAAGTTAAGTCCACGATACATAGGTCCGTACAAGATCATTCAAAGATTTGGACAAGTTGCTTATGAGTTAGAGCTACCTCAAGAGATCTCAGCAGTTCATCCCATATTTCATGTTTCGATGATTCGCAAGTACATTGGAGATCCATCGCACATCACTACTACGGAAGATGTACAAGTTACAGAAGATCTCACTTTTGAAGAAATGCCTATTGCTATTCTTGATCGCCAAATTAAAAAGATAAGGAATAAAGAGATAGCATCGGTAAAAGTACTTTGGAGGAATCAAAAAGTTGAGGAGATCACATGGGAATCTGAGGAAGCGATGAAGATTAAGTACCCTTACCTATTCAACGATGAGGAGGAAGTTCATGAGACGGAAGAAGAACAATAACAAGTAAGTGTTTATTTTTATGCAAGTATGTTATGATGATGAATATGTTAATTGTAAGCTTGGACATGTCTTAATTGAGTAACTATGCTAACATTCGAGGACGAATGTTCTTAAGGAGGGGGAGAATGTAACACCCCATAAATTTTTTCGTACACTTATCGCGATTATATGGAGTCCTAAAGGCTTGCGTATGGGTTAAATTAAGTTTATGGTGTTCGGAAGTATCCCGTCAATAGTTGTATGTGTAGGTATTGGAATAAGATTTCCAACGATATAAAGTTTGCCCAAAACAGAGGAGTATTTCATATAAGCGAGCACATTCGAAATTTCAAAACGGTGGCCGGGAAGCCTGTGAACAGTAAATCTGCAGGAAAATTACTGCAGCTAGGCAATTTTTTTTTGAATCAACTTTAGACGATCATAACTCCTTGTACAAAAATAACTGTGTGAGCTTCTATATATCGACGAAAATCTCCGAGAATCTTCTTTCCGATGAAATTGGTTTCATCAAAATCCAATGTCTGAGTAAGGAGCTATACCCGTTTTACTACAGCCTATCAAAAAAAAACAGAATTTTGGGACAGATTTTTGGGTCAACTTTAAACGACCATAAATCCTTGTACAGGAAGAACTGGGTGGTATACTTTATATGAAAATGAAATACCTTTGAATTATATTTCCAATGCAATTGGGTTCACCCAAATCCGATACCGGAGCAAAGAGTTATGATCGATTTACTTCAGCCTGTCAAAACTGTCCACTGGGGACAGATTCGGATTTATTTAAATTTTTAGGGCAAAATGGTCATTTTATATTACCTCTTGGACGAAAATTGGTCTTTATAAACATAAACTTAGCCTCATATATATCATATATCATCCAATTATTAAGAGAAGGTGAAACCCTAGCCTAATTTCAACTTCAAATATTTTGTGATTCAACCGTAGAAAATTCAAATTGGTTCCGTAGTTGTGTTCACCATCTCGAAAGCTTCGAGAAGCACCCCATGGTTATGTAAGGAGGATTCTAAATACAAAAGTTCATTGTTAAGGTATGAATATTGTTTATTCTTGATTCTTATCCATGAATAAGTAGTGATAAGGGATTATGAGTATTGTCTTGATGTTGTATAAATTGTTAGTAGTAAATTATGGAAGTTGTTGTATAGGATTATGGAGGATGAATTGTGGTGATATATAATTATATTAGTGGTTATGTATGCCTAGTTATCATGTTTGTATTGGATGATGATTAAGAGGGGAAATAAAGGCCAAGAGTGATGTTGAGGGATATTGCATGAAAATGCATGATATGTGAATGTAATAAGAGTATAAGAGGATGTATGTAGAACTTTTATTGATGAGTTAAAGGATTACTTCCTAGACATTATTTGGTGAAGTTAATACCTAAATGGTAAGGTTTGGTTGCTAATACTAGTTTGCCACAAATGACTTATTGTAGATAAGTGTTCGAAGAGTACGGGAAGTCAAGTTGGACTTGTATTGAAGTGGTTATATCAAGGTATGTAAGACATACTCTATCTAATCTTTGGCATGAATAATGACCCATGGCACTCTCAAGTAAGATTCCAACATTGTCCTACGACACATGACACATAATAACATCATATGATCTTCGACACTACCAATTGAACTTGTTTTCACTTTTAAGATGTCCGGCTAGTCAAAAAAAATGTCCATATACTATTGTTGACTCCGAAATGGTTTAATGAGGTACCCATGATTCTCTACTTCATTTTCATGATATTGATTACCTATTTACATGTTTTTTCTATTGAGGTATCATGGTTTCAAGTTCCATAAGGTGTGACCACAAAGTAACCAATCTCAAAGATTAATTGAAGTAAGAAATGGAATGTTTTTATTTTAAATTGTTGATATGATGTATTGTATTAGTACCACTGATCAGTTGGCCATTGTATTATAAAGATTATGTATATACGCTATTCCAGGGGTGGTCCCTGATGTATTGTATTAGTACCACTGATCAGTTGGCCATTGTATGACATATGTTATGTATTGATAAGGAATACGGGAAGTACTGATATAAAAGTAATGTGCAGGTATCCCATCAGCTCTTTTAAGTGTGGTCTACTCATACTATTTATTCACTGGTATCTGGGTTCTGTTGATCTTTTGTATCTCATCTTGATACTCACTGCCTTACATACTTAGTATATATTTCCGTACTGACGTGCCTCACGGGGGACCTGTATTCATTCCTGCAGGAACAGGTACTTCAGGTCATACACCTCCGCAGTAAGAGCCAGGACATTCTGTTGATAGTGGTGAGCTCCAGTTGTTTTGGGGCATCCCAAGTCGTTTTTATATGTATTTTGGGTATTTGTATAAAAGTCTTTTGTGGGAGGGAGTTTGTCCCGACCCTAACTCAGTTGGGTATCTATGTAGAGGCTTTTGTAGACATATTGTACAGCCATAGGAGTGTTTGGTTGATAGACGTGATAGCTCTGACTACCAATTACTGTTTATATATATATATATGCGTGTCTGCTGGACTGATACAGGTACTGTTTTCTTCTATTTACAACGAAGTGCTGCCCAAATTTCTAATTTTCATATGTAATGTAAATGTGAAAGTATAGGTTATGAACGGGTTCTCCCGGGCCTCCTCGGCTACGGGTGCCAGTCCGCTCCAATGAGATTTGGGGCGTGACATGTAAGACCCCAAAAATTTTAATGATTTTATTTTGGAGCCTCCCTCGTGTTTAACGATGATTTTTTGGCTTGAATCATGATGAGGGATGTTAATAGGATCATTAGGGAAAGTTTTGGAATTTTTGAAAAGTGTTTGAGGTTATTTCAAAACTTTGTACTAGTAAGGATCCATAAAGCAGTGTGACATGCATTGGGCACGCCGCAATAAGAGCGTGGCATGCCATTGGGCTGTCACGATAGAGGGGTGCCATGTCCAAGGGAACAAAATGCAATTTCATATATATTTTTTTAATTTGGGGCAAGGGTTTTTGGTCCTTCACCCTTTTAAATGACTTTAAACATCCTTTAACCCATATTCTATATTAGTTAACAAGAATTAACACTGTACATTCTCCTTCCAATCCTAAAAGAAAGCTATTAAGGTTCTTCCCAAGAATTCAACTCGCATGCTCTAAACTCAACTTTTTCTCAGATTCATTCCATTGAAAGGGCATGTTGTACACTCCCTTATTCTATTTATCTTCAAATTGTGATATTTACCTACTATTGTGTTTTAATAGTTGTTTAAAACTAGGGTTGAAGTTTTTGGGTTGTTATACACGTGCATTAGTTTTTCCCTTATTTTAATGGTTTCTCTATGGTTTAAATGGTAGATTGTAAACTGAATTTGTGTTATATGATAAGGGTGGAGTTTGGTAATTGGGTTTTATGAGAAGGTACAGTCCCGGAAAGACCAACACTGAAACCATACTTGTCGATGTTGGGGATCTATGACCACTATGTTTGCTTTATACAGTATATTCTTGGGAGGCTATTGTCTTGGTGACTTTAGCCTAATTCCTCAATTCATGCGTCTAATATGTATTGGAGCCCTTCCTTCAGAGAGAGCCGAACCATATATCCGGTGGGTGCCTGAAGGTCGGTATAAGCTATATAGTTCAGGACTAAAATTTTAAACGGTCATATTTCATACTTCTTTTCCCCTACCCCAACATTCTATTACATTGTGATTGTTGTACACGTGATTTATGACTGGTTTTTAAATGTATATATTTTTTCCTTTCCTTGGGTTGCATGTCAGTACTCGCTGTACTGGTCATCCCCGAATGCTACATCCTTTCATGATGTAGGTTCGGAGGCCTTTTCTAGTGACACCGTGCAGTGTAGGCAATTCAATATTCAACTCGGATAGCTGGTAAAGTGGTGAGTCCTCCATCATTCAGAAAACATTCTTTCCTTTTAGTATCTCTACTATTTCAGTACTTTTGGTTTTCTTCTGGCATAGTCGAGGTCATGTCCTGACTTGGTTGGTATTCTATGGTTAGAGGCTTTGTGGACAAGTGTGGGGTTATTACTTTATGGATTCGATTTTCGACTTACAAATCTAAAGTATCTGGGTATTTAAATTTTTCTCATTCTATTGGTTAGCTTCCGCAGTTTATTTATTATCAAGCTCATGAGGCAACGCTAAGGGGTCATCTCAATCCTTGGTTGGATTGGGGTGCCCGTCACGGCCAGGGCCCTGGTTTGGATCGTTACATAGACCTTAAATTAAGGGTAGAATTAGTGGATTTGAATCTTCAAGATATCTATTTGAAGAGTAATTGTTTCCCTTGTTTAATTACTCTTATTATTGCTTAATTTTTAGATGATTTATTATTCCAAGGTATGAAGGAAAGGAAAGAGCATCCTTGTTCCAGCATGCTTCTTTCAAAAGCGTTACATCTAGGTAGGCTAGGTTTAATGAGTAGAAAATTATGTTACTTCATATTTTCTTAGCATAGAATTGATAGGAGAAAGCATGTCTAGGCCTGCGAGCATGATGTTGAAGTGGATAAAATATATAAACTTGCTTTAGTCCCGAAAAACTATATTCTTGATCGATTATTTGTTACTTCCATAATACTATGTGTTATGTGTTTAGAAGAAAATTATTTATGGATAAAATGCACAAGTGTGATGTCATTGAGTTGTTTTAGTGATGAATCTAGTTGAGTTATATAGATATTAAGTTGTATGTATCGTGCAATAATGTGAAGAGGAGGATTATCCTAGGGTCGATTATTGATAAGTATGGTAATATTTAAGGGATATATGACTTGATTGTATTATGTGGGAAAAGGTAGAGGATAATGATATGCTTGAATGTGCTAGTTATACGTAGTGATGTTAGAACCCAAATTACGGTATTTGAGGAGGTAGTGGTATTTTAATAACTAGTTTAACTGCACATTCCTTGCACGTGTAATATTTGATTATTTAAAATTAAATGATTTTGTCTATTGCGGAGATTTTTAACGAAGCGTAAAAAGTTCAAATCACTTTTCAAAGATCCTTCACACTATAATATAATAATGTAAACATAAATATAAATTTTACCAATAGAAGTTTGAAGTGTTTGTTGAATCATCACTTTTGCGTTTTCCATTCAGTACCTCTTTTCATTGCTGTCAGAGCTAAGAGAGACACATCAATTTGAACCATATTTGTGGTATAATTTTTTTTTTATATATTTAAAATCTTTTCTTGTTTTCAATGTCAAATCTTTACAAAATCATTGACTACATTCTTATTACGTACTTAAAACTTTTAAAAATTTGGTAATTCTTAAATTTTTCTTATTCTGATGCTTTTATATTTATTTCTAGGTTTTTCAAATCTTCTTATAATCAAATTTAGTTGATTTAGAATTCTTAAACTAATGAAAAAAGTATTAGTTGTTATTAATTCTCTTCTAATAAAGAAAGGTTTTACCATACATATATTTAATTAATTTTTAACTCTTAAATATCAAGAAAAAAATAATGAAAAGATGATTTAGTCTAGAGCAAAGACTTTTATTGAAGGGTAAAAAGTTCAAATGACATTTTTAAGACCCTTCACACTTTTAATATATTTTAGATTATAGATTAATGAGTAATGAAGGCTCCAATAATGATGTGTATTCTTAAGTGTTGCATTGTGATTTATTTTAGGACATTCTTGATTTGGTATTGATAAACATACTTTATCTATTGGCTGCCCGTGAGAGGCTAAATTGATGATAATGATGAATTATTGAATTGTTCCTATGAGAGACTTGTTTGATAATAATAACTCCTCGAATTAACGCGATGAATAACTTTTGATCATAATGAATTATTGAAATAATGCCCGTGAGAGGCTCAAACTATTGATAAATGAAAGATCTTGATTTATAATGATAATGTGGTTGAAAAGAATGTCTTGAGTAAAGAAGGCCTATGATATACTTTCATACAGGTTGAAAAGTAAAAGATGAATTTTTACTAAGAACTGAAAAGTGGAAAGATTATTAGTAGCAATTTGATCGACGTTAAATTTCGGTACTGCTACCTTATTGATTTCTCAAGTAATGTTTCCAACGTTAAATTTCGATATTGCTACCTTATTAATATCTCAAGCAATGTGACAAACGTTAAATTCTGGCATTGCTGTGAGATGTGATTGGATCGAATGCCACAAATTGATATGGTGATAACAACAACAACAACAACAACAACAACAACAATAATAATAATAATAATAATAATAATAATAAAATAACTAATAATGAAGTGATATAAGTTATGAATCCAATGAATAATTTAAAAAAAAAAAACAATTCTGAAGTTTCAATAATTGAATTCATCCTTCTTCAAGAGTATCTATAAGGTTTGCTAATGAAACTTGAGTTATCTGTTGTGTTTTACTAAGATGTGAGTTGACTTGTATTTTCTACTTTATTGTATCCTTGAGATTGATTGTGTGACATGTACTTGGAAAAGTGAAACTTGTACTTACTTGTTATATGTTTTACGACTGCTTCATTTATACTTGTTGTAATCGTAGCTTACCTGATTGACTAGTTATTATTCTTTAATGTTATAAGAGTGAGTGTTTGGTTACTAGCCCGATAGTTTAGTGTGATTTGTCTATGATAATTGAGTTGACTCTATATATATGGTAATGGAAAAGATAATCAAATAAAGGAGTGATAGTGATGGTTTAGTATGGAATTATGGTGGATGGTGTGAATTAATGAGGCTAGACTATGCTACTGGTGAATATAATCTCATTAATAGAGTTGGAAAATTATAAATTATATAGGCGATGTTACAATGATATTACAGTCTGAGTTGAATTATATTCCATTTAAGATGTTATGATAATTTTTCTTTAATTCTATTTTATGATTATGTGGACTAACACTGATCGATCGATGCTGCCTACCAGCATGTGTGTTTGTAGTGACCCTACTATTCTACATTCCTTCTTGGGATGTAGATTAGATGCATGTAAGTTTGCAGTTACTCGATGGATGGTGATATTCAGCACTAACTTTTGCACTATCTTCCTGGCAGATGTTAGAGTTTTTTTGTTATTTACTTTATCATCAGTCTATTTTATAATAGGTAGCTCCTGTACTTGTCTGATCAAGTCTTGTGATAATGAAGGAAAATTGTAAGAAGTTATTAAAAAACAATTTCTTGGTATTTAATTTACCTTATTATATTTAATTCGGTATTTCCTTAAAAACAGAAGTCTTCCACATTTCTAGTTGGGTAATAAGGATTCTCCTAACTACTTATGTTAGCATAGGTACCCGCATGGTCCATTAGTTTGGGTCATGACGAAAATGTTAATCCAACTTTGCCCCAAAATTCTTTCCACTTTTCATATAATATGATTGAGTGACAATATGAGGAATTGATTCTACATCTTTGCTTGTAAAATCAAATAATATTAACATCTTATATATACATTAATAAGTTATAGGTGTTATCTACAAAATATTCCTTTTATTGAAAGTGCAATTGTTAAATTTCAACACCATAACTCTACCAAATCCGTATTGGTGAACGTATGATCTAATTTGAGTCTTCAATACAATCCAAACGGATGTCATAATACTGCACGTTCCTTGATCAGAACTCACTTCTTTCTTGTCTTCCAAGGTTTCGAAGAAATAATAAAAGTGTAACTTCATTACTTCTATGTTATAATGATAGACTGGTGCATGAAAACTATACTCCCTCTGTTTCTTTTTATTTGTCATGATATGAACTATAACCAATATTTTTAAGATGTATTTTTTCATCATATTGATATATGAAAATTGCAACTTATGATACTTTTCATGTAGTTTTTGAATATTCAATTTTTAATCTTAAAATATTAAATTATTCAAATCTAATGTAACTTTAAAAATTAGTCAAATTAACTGTAGAGGCTCATCACATTATTCATATCTCCTTCTTTGTACATTTTTCTTATTAAATTTTATTTTTTTGAATTAATGTTTTACTTATAATATAAATATTACAATATTTAAAATATGAAAGAGATTTTAAATTCTCCAATAATGAGATAGATGCTAGTTTCTTGAGAAAATTGAAGGAAAGGTGTCTTTTAAGTCTTGAATGAAGGATTGGTGACATTGACCAACAAATAGGGTCAAACATCATTAGAATACTTGATTAAGTTAATTGTGGACTTGATTAATATTTTCAAAACTTT
This sequence comes from Capsicum pubescens, assembly GCA_030864215.1. Classification (NCBI taxonomy): domain Eukaryota; kingdom Viridiplantae; phylum Streptophyta; class Magnoliopsida; order Solanales; family Solanaceae; genus Capsicum; species Capsicum pubescens. The sequence goes on along the minus strand of CM061538.1, from coordinate 72,705,672 downwards.
CTAATCTTTTCAAAAATACAAATCAACGCAACCCACACTGCTCTTCAATCCAAATCAACCACTCTCTCCTTTCTCTCCAGCTTCTCCCAACTCTCTCCCAACCAACAGTTCTGCAAAATTTCTCCCTTCAACCTCCGACGACAAATAGTCGGGAAAGTTTCTTTTCGACTTTCAACCATCAATCGACGTGAATACTTCTCCGGCGACAACAACTTCGAGTTTTTTGTCCTCCTATTTCCTTTTTCACAGGTAAAAATTTATGAAGAAATAGAGGAACTTGAGCCAACTACTCTTCTAGTACTGAAATGTGGACTGAATAAAACCCTAATTTCTGGCATTTCTACTTCTTGTTGTCGTACTGTTAATTCAAATTTTTTGGTGATTTTTGGTCACAGTTGATGTTCTTAGTGTGTGTGTGTATGATGTGTTGGTGTTGCTGGGTTGATTTGTTATTTTTCTTGGTAGAAATGGTATTGCAACAGTTGAAACATCTAATGTAATAGATGAAACATATGATGCAACAGATGAAAAATATGATACAACTATGAAAATCTGATGCAACAGGTGAACAATTTCACAGATCATTCATCTGTTGCGACAGACGACTGTTCTGTTTGGAAGAAATCTAAACAATTTGATCCAACAGATAACTGATTAGTGATCTATTTTTATTCTTTCCAACGATGTACTCTTCATTTTGCAACAAATTAGGACTGTTTTTATTCTTTCCAACGGTTTACTCATCTGTTGCAACAGGTCAGTTATCTGTTGCAACAGATAACATACCTGGTGCAACAGATTAGTGATACGTTTTTATTCTTTCCAACGGTTTACTCATCCGTTACAACAGGTCAGTTATATGTTGCAACAGATAAAATACCTGGTGCAACGAATTAATGATCTATTTTTATGGTTTCCAATGGATTACTCATCCGTTGCAATGGATCAGTTATGTGTTGCATCAGATAAAATACCAGGTGCAACAGATAGTGCTATTTTTATGGTTCCCACGGATTACTCATCCATTACAACAGGTCGGTTATATGTTGCAGCAGATAACATACCTGGTGCAACAGATTAGTTGTCTGTTGGAACTATTATATTACTGTTATGCATTAATCAATTATAATCTATGTTATGTTCCTGTTAATTTAAGTTAACATGGCTCCCAAAAGAAAAGAAATCGAATCAAGTCCAAGTAAAGGAACAAGTGCAGAAACTCAGCTACATCCACCACTCTATGAGCTTGCTTTACAAGCGTTATCTCAATCAGGAGAAGAAGATAATGAACACGGGGAGGACGAATTTTTCAAAAGAGATGATCCAAATGCTAATAGCCCTTCTGCAGAAGAGTTGGTCAAAACCTTCAGCATTGATCGTTATCCTGTGAGAATACAGTGCGATGGTGCCACAGATTTAACAGGTGATCTCGTGGTTAAGTCAGTCATGGAAAAAAAATTTGACGCCTTCAGAAAAATACTTTGAGAACAAAAATTGGATTCTTATTTCAAGGAAAGCTGCTTTGGGCAATATCTTGATTTGCCGGAGGACAATAATGCTCGTTTTCAGATGAAAATGGTATATGATCTTCTCAAGCACAGGTTTATGTATGAAAACAAAGATAAGATGGATGAGGTATAGATAAATTAATGTGGCATGCCTGTTTTTTTTTGTTGGGAGGAGTTTGCCAAAGTTACCAGACTAAAATGTTATCCTCCTTTTTTCTCAAGTTATACCTACTCTGACCCAAAAAAAGCACCCCGCACACCCAAAAAGGAAAAGGCAAGTCGAGTGATCGTGATGACCTAGTGTCCATTGTTGGTCCAAGATCTAAAAACAAATATCTTATTGAAGCATTGAAAGGTAACGTGATGCCCCGGAAAAAATTTCCGTTTAGATCCCGGACGAAAATGTGTTGAATTCTATCCTTTATCGTAATTAATAATTTTTCTGTGTGGAATTTCTGGATAGGAGACCCATCATCACGTAGAGCATCGAATAATCTTTCCAATGATAGGTGTATCATCCAAAACGGACACTCGAGCGATGAGTTATGATCATTCCGATCTAACCGTGAATAGTGGTGAACAGTAAATGTGCAGGAAAAAAATACTGAGGCCAGGTGAATTTTAGGGTCAACTTCAAATGATCATAACTCCTTGTACATAATGATTTGGGTGAGATACTATATATCAACAGAAATCTCTGAATGTTCTCTTTCCAATGAAATTAGTTTCATCCAATTTGGCTATCGGTGCAAAAAGTTATGGTCGATCTACTTCAGCCTATCAAAACAGTCCACCAAAGAACAGATTTGACATTATTTAATTTTTAAGGGTATTTTGTTCATTCCCACTCCAATCCATCCGGGTAAACCATGGATTTAAGTCCATTAATAGCATTCAATAGCTCATTTTTCTCCAAAATTTCCTAAGGCTCAAACCCCAACCCTACTACTCCAAATTTCATCCTTCTATGTCTCTTGATTGAACCGTAGAAATTTCAAATTGATTTGGGATTCGAGTTGATCATGTTAAGGGCTTCGAGAAGCACCCTTTATTTTTATGAATAAAATTCCGGAGTCGGAAGTTCATATTCATCTTCCATTTTTAGGTAAGTGGGGCTTTGAACAAGATTATCCTTTCGATCTTGTGCCCAGTATTTTTATTGAATTACATTGACATGAGATTTTACATGTTTTACCATGAATTGGAAATATGGTTTTATATCTTATATTATTGTCCATGAGCTATGGGATTATGTCATATGATATGTGTATGATGTTGAGATGGAATTATGTCCAAAAAGTATTTGATTATGAGAGTATGATGATTTAATTTGTTAAGCCTTGATTTATACTATCATTCCACTATTTCCTTATTATGAATTTACAATTGATATTGGAAATTCTATATTCCTACTATGGGTTGATGTCTCAAGTACCTTTAAATGAGAGTTGGATGGCAAATTGAGAAATGTTGATATTGAAGTTGCAATGAGTCTTGGTATTTTTCGGATGTTTTTGATGAGTTAAATTGTTGAAAATATTATGTATTGAGTCTTCATATCCTTGTCCAAATGTCGAGGCGGTTATGGTTCAATGCATTGATACCTTGTTGATGTTGAGGAAGATTAAAATGTTTTGAGCTAAAATGTGTTGAGTTAGAAATCCACAAATTGATATGATTTGATAAATGAGAAAGAGATTTGATTTGGTCTTTATGATAGACCCTTGTGATGTTGTGGTGGATTTCCTAACGTGTTCTGAGCTTGTCGGGGAGTAGTACTTAGCACCGAGAGGGAAATTTGGTATTTCCCCAAACCTACGTGCCACCGTAGGGTTGTTTAATGATGATATTATTGGCCTCAGATCCCGATTGTGATTATTGCAGTTTTAAGGTCGTACTCCCTGGAAAAGAGTATGACGCTCCCGCCAACGGGGGTTTCAAACGTTGGCATTCCACGTAGCTCACGTGGGGTTGTCAGTTATAGGAAACTCCCCTGTCCATAAGAGTCATGTTTATTGAAATACCGAGTCACTCCGAGTTTTGATGTGGTAAGTCAAGTTGCCTATGATGATCTATAATGATTTATGAGTTTTTTCTCCTATATTTCCTATCTAAGATGGTATGAGTTGCATGATTCAATGTCACTCAAGCCAGGTGTGTCATTATGGTCCGTATATATGTTTTTACGAAATTTATGATATTATTTATATTTTGTATGCGCCCCCACTTACTCAGTACGTATCTTGTGTTGACCCACATATTTCTCTATGGGCTACATTCTTACCATGATGTAGGTTCAGGTACTCTGCCGCAGCCGCGATAGTGATATCCGAGTGTCGCATCTACGTTCCTTCAGTGGTGAGTCCTCATGGTTCAAGGACCAAGTTGCTAGTTTTGGTGCTGTTGTTTTATGATCCCTTTGGTCTTTTGAATCAGTTGGGGGTTTGTACCAATGGCTCGTTGATTTTGCTGTATAGAGGCTATGTCAGACTAGTGTATTGTTAGGTTGGTTTGTGTATAGACATTCCATATATGTACAGTCTAACAATATTCCGTGCCATGTGCGATGTGATATGATATGTACTTATATATATATCCTTAGTGTAGCGTGTATGTTATTTTATTAGAACCCAAGGGTAGTGTTTTGTCTTAAGGGGTTAGCTTGAGGCTACGTGTAGCCTTGGGCACCGTGTGGCATCTCGGGATGATATTTTGGGGCGTTACAAACTTGGTATCAGAGCCTAAGGTTGTAAAGAGTCCTAGGGAGTTTGAAAAGCCGCGTTACGTAGAGTCTTAAGCATCGGTGTGTAGCGCGCCACACCTATGATCAAGAGACTGCGGTGCGTTCTAGGAAAAGTCATTTCTTTCTTTATAAAAGAGTCTATCATTCTTAAAACTGTTTCCTTCTGCTATTAATTCGTGCGTTCTTATGACAGAAAATTCCTCCACATCGAGCTCGCGGAAACAACAACCAACCTCAACCCGTTGATCTGTTACATAAGATGGTATCCCATGCCGAATTTTGGGTAGTTTTTCAAATGTTAGCCCAGGAAGTTACCGCCAATACTCAGGCCAACGCTCAACCTCCGCAGGAAAATAATTTAGCAGCAGCACGAATTCGTGACTTTATGTGAATGAATCCGCTAGAGTTTCATGGGTCGAGAACAAGTGAGGACCTGCAGATGTATGTTGATGAAATGAAGAAAATTACACAGATTATGCGCGTGACCGAGAAAGAAAGTGTGTAGCTGGCTTCTTATCGGTTGAAGGATGTTGCCTATGACTAGGTGAAGATGTGGAATAAGGGTAGAGAGGAAGATACCGCGTCGGTGACTTGACAATTGTTCCAAGATGCTTTCTTGGATAGATTCTTTCCTCTTGAGTTATGGGAAGCTAAGATAGAAGAGTTTATGAATTTGAGACAAGGCTCCATGTCGGTTAAGGAGTATTGTCTTAAGTTTAATCAGCTATCGAAGTACGCTCCTAATATGATGGCTGACTCGAGGACTAGTATGAGCAAGTTTTGGGGTGTCGAGTTATGTGGTGAAAGAATGTAGATCTTCTATGATCAACAGGGATATTGATCTTCCTAGGTTAATGATTCATGCCCAACAGATTAAGTCGGACAAGATAAAGGAAAGAGAAAGAGTAAGAGGGATTAAGAGAGTCAGATCGGAGCAACAGGGGTCTGGTCAGACTAGATTCTCTAGAGGGAGTCGCCCTCAGTTTCAGAGACGTCCATTTATACCTGCGCCTTCCTTATCTAGTGCTCCCGTATATAGGGGCAGACAGGAGCTCAGGAATAGTTCGGTACCTTCCAGGTCTCAGGACAGTGTAAGCAACCGGCCTCATCCTCCTTCATGTTATATAGGGCAGCGGGGCTGTTTTGGTTGTGGCAAGTTGGGCCACATACTTAGAGACTGCCCATATACCAAACAACGGAGTCGTGATGCCCGTCCCTAGAGTCAGGCTACCAGTGCCCCGCCTTCCACAGCCCGTCCAGTTCCTCCTCAGGGTGCTTCATCTAGTACTGCTGGCGGTCAATGCCAGAATCGTTTCTATACTATACTACCTCGTTAGGAGCAGGAGGACTCTCCCGATGTTTTCACTAGTATGCTCCATGTTTTCTATTTTGATGTCTATGTGTTGATGGACTCCGGTTTGAGTTTTTCTTATGTGACACCTCTGGTTGCTGTAAATTTTGAAATGAATCCTGAACTAATTTCTGAGCCTATTTTGGTTTCTACTCTGGTAGGAGAGTCTGTCATTGCTAAGAGGGTGTATAAGAAATGTCCCATTACTGTCTTTCATCGGGTTATGTATGCTGATTTGATTGAGCTAGATATGGTTGACTTTGATATCATTTTGGGTATGGATTGGCTTCACTCATGCTATGCGTCTATTGATTGTCGTGCTCGTGTGGTCAAGTTTCAGTTTCCTGATGAACCTATCCTCAAATGGTCCAGGAGTTCTGTGATTCCTAAGGGTCGTTTCATATCCTATCTCAAAGCTAGAAAGTTGATTTCCAAGGGTTGCATTCACCATTTGGTTCGGGTTAAATACACTAAGTTTGAAACCCTGACCATTCAGTCAATTAATGTTGTTAATGAGTTTCTTGATATTTTTTTAGAAGATCTCCCTGGAGTACCTCTTGATAGAGAGATAAAGTTCGGGATTGATCTTCTTCTCGATACTCAGCCTATTTCCATTCCTCCGTATTGCATGGCTTCCGAGGAACTTAATGAGTTGAAGGAGCAATTGGAAGATCTTTTAGACAAAAGCTTTATCAGACCTAGTGTGTCCCCATGGGGTTCACCTGTCCTGTTTGTGTGTAAGAAAGATGGTTCTTTGCGGATGTGTATTGATTAGCGGCAGCTTAATAGGGTTACTATCAAGAATAAATATCCGTTTCCTCGAATTGATGATTTATTTGATCAATTGCAAGGTGTGAGCTACTTTTCGAAGATAGACCTCAGATCCGGTTATCACCAACTTAAGGTTAGGGAATGTGATATCCCCAAGACAACCTTCCGAACCCGTTACGATCATTTTGAATTTCTAGTGATGTCTTTCGGGTTAACTAATGCTCCTGGGGCTTTCATGGATCTTATGAACCGTGTATTCCGGCCATATCTGGATTTATTTTTAATAGTGTTCCTTGATGATATTCTTATTTACTCCCGAAGTGAGGGTGATCATGCGGATCATCTCCGAATCATGTTGGAAACTCTTCGAACTCATCGTTTGTATGCTAAGTTCAGTAAGTGTGAGTTCTGACTGAACTCTGTAGCCTTCTTGGGTCATGTTATTTCTTCTGAAGGTATTAGAGTTGATCCTCAAAAGATAGAGGCTATAAAGAGTTGGCCTAGACATATTTCTCCTTATGATATTTGAAGTTTCTTGGGTCTAGATGGTTATTATCATCGTTTTGTTGAAGGGTTTTCATCTATTGTGTCTCCTATGACCCGTTTGACCCAAAACAAAGTGAAGTTCCTGTGGTCCGAATCTTGCTAGAAGAGTTTTCAGGAGTTGAAGACTCGACTTACTTCAGCCCCTGTGTTGACTTTGCCTGACGGTGTTGATGGTTTTGTGGTGTATTGCGATGCTTTCAGAGTCGGTTTGGGTTGTGTATTGATGCAAAAGGGAAAGGTTATAGCTTATGCTTCCAGGCATCTAAAGCCTCACGAGAAGAATTATCCTACCCATGACCTTGAATTAGCTGCCGTGGTTTTTGCTTTGAAAATCTGGAGACATTATTTGTATGGTGTCCATGTCGACGTCTTCACGGACCATAAGAGCTTGCAGTATGTATTCACCCAAAAGGAGTTGAATCTTAGGCAGAGACGATGGTTAGACCTATTGAAAGATTATGATATGAGCGTGCTATATCATCCGGGCAAGGCCAATATAGTACCAGATGCCCTTAGTCGAAAGTCCATGGGTAGCGTAGCACATGTGGTGATTAGTAAGAAGGAGTTGGCCTGTGAGGTACATCATTTGGCTAGATTGGGGGTTAGGTTGTTTAGTGATGCTGAGGGTAGTATAGGAGTGCAAAGCGGTTCTGAATCCTCTTTAGTTTCGGAAGTGAAGGAGAAGCAAGACAGGGATCCTACCTTGGTTAGGTTAAAAGAGTCAGTTAAAGACCAAAAGGTGGAGGTTTTCTCCCAAGGGGGAGATGGCATTTTGAGACTCCGAGAAAGATTATGTGTTCCTGATGTTGATAACTTAAGGCAGAGGATTATGGCGAAAGCACATGGTATGCGATACTCATCCATCCCAGTGCTACCAAGATGTACCATGATTTGCGGGAAATTTATTGGTGGAGCGGTATGAAAAGGAACATAGAAGAATTTGTGGCGAACTGTTCCACGTGTCAACAGGTTAAAATAGAGCCTCAAAGACTGCAAGAGTTTAGCATTCCTACTTGGAAGTGGGAAGAAGTGAATATGGACTTCATAGTTGGTTTGCCTCCTTCTCGTCGCCATTATGATTCGATTTGGGTTGTCGTAGATCGGCTGACGAAATCAGCTTATTTCTTGCCTGTGCATTCATCATATACAACTGAAGATTATACTAGAATATATATTCGAGAACTCATCAGACTTCATGGAATCCCTTTGGCTATTATTTATGACAGAGGTACTCAGTTTACCTCAAAATTTTGGAAATCTTTCCAGAAGGGTCTCGGTACCCAAATTCATTTAAGTTCAGTTTTCCATCCACAAAAAGATGGTCAGGCCGAGCGTACCATTCAGACTTTAGAAGATATGTTGAGGGATTGTGTGCTTGATTTTAAAGGTAGTTGGGATGAGCACTTAGCATTAATCGAGTTTGCTTACAATAACAGTTTTCATGCTACTATTGGAATGGCCCCGTTTGAAGCTTTGTATGGTAGAAGGTGTAGATCACCCATTGGTTGGTTTAAAGTTGGTGAGGATACCCCGACTGTACCGGATACGGTGTTCGAGGACATGAATAAGGTTAAGTTAATTCGGGAAAGGTTGAAAACCGCCCAAAGTCGTCAAAAATCATACGCAGATGTAAGGAGGAAAGGCCTTGAATTTGATGTTGGTGATTTAGTGTACTTGAAAGTTTCACCCATGAAAGGGGTGAAGAGATTTGGGAAGAAAGGGAAACTAAGTCCCCGTTACATTGGTCCCTATAAGATTGTGGATCACATTGGGAAGGTAGTGTATAAGGTTGAATTACCCGCGGAGTTATCTAACGTCCATCCGGTTTTCCATGTTTCTACGCTTAAGAAGTCTATTGGTGATTCTGTTGTGATTGATCCTTCCGAAAGCTCGGGTATTCAAGATAGTCTTTCATATGAAGAGATTTCGGTTGAGGTTTTTGACTTTCAAGTTCGTAGGCTAAGAAATAAGGAAGTTTCTTTGGTTAAAGTGCTTTGGCGAAATCTATCCGTAGAGAGTGCTACTTGGGAAGCCGAAGCGTATATGCGCGCAAAATATCCCCACCTCTTTCCTACAAATCCTGAACATGTCAAAGGTATCTTTCTCTTTTGATTTAATCTTTATTGCTATGTTTATCTTGGCCTGTGTGTTTTCTACGATATCCAAAAAAATCTAGAATGGAGTATATGCTTGGGCAAGATGATTTTTCTCTATATACTCATTTTCATAGTATTCTTGACCTACCTATCAACATTCGAGGACGATTTTTTCCAAGGAGGAGATGATGTGATGCCCCGAAAAAATTTTCCGTTAAGATCTCGGACGAAAATGTGTTGAATTCTGTTCTTTATCGTGATCAATAATTTTTTTTGTGTAGAATTTATGGAAAGGCGACCCATCATCGCGTAGAGCATAGAATAATATTTCCAACGATATGTGTATCATCCAAAACGGACACTCGAGAGATGAGTTATGATCATTCCGATCTAACCGTGAATAGTGGTGAATAGTAAATGTGCAGGAAAAAAAAAACTGAGGCCAGGCGAATTTTAGGGTCAACTTCAAATGGTCATAATTCCTTGTACATAATGAACTGTGTGAGATACTATATATCAACAGAAAGATCTGAAAGTCCTCTTTCCAATGAAATTGGTTTCATCCAATTTGGCCATTGGAGAAAAACGTTATGGTTGATCTACTTCAGCCTATCAAAACAGTCCACCAAAGGACAGATTTAACATTATTTAATTTTTAAGGGTATTTTGGTCATTCCCACTCCAATCCATCTGGGTAAACCATGGATTTAAGTCCATTAAGAGCATTCAATAGCTTATTTTTCTCCAAAATTTCCTAAGGCTCAAACCCCAACCCTACTACTCCAATTTTCATCCTTCTATGTCTCTTGATTGAACCGTAAAAATTTCAAATTGATTTGGGATTCGAGTTGATCATATTAAGGGCTTTGAGAAGCACCCTTTATTTTCATGAATAAAGTTCCGGAGTCAGAAGTTCATATTCATCTTCCATTTTTAGGTATGTGGGGCTTTGAACAAGATTATCCTTTCGATCTTGTGCCCGGTATTTTTGTTGAATTACATTGACATGAGATCATACATGTTTTACCATGAATTGTAAATATGGTTTTATATCTTATATTATTGTCCATAAGCTATGGGATTATGTCATCCGATATGTGTATGATGTTGAGATGGATTTATGTCCAAAAAGTATTTGATTATGAGAGTATGATGATTTAATTTGTTAAGCCTTGATTATACTATCATCCCACTATTTTCTTATTATGAATTTACAATTGATATTGGAAATTCTATATCCCTACTATGGGTTGATGTCTCAAGTACCTTTAAATCAGAGTTGGATGGCAAATTGAGAAATATTGATATTGAAGTGACAATGAGTCTTGGTATTTTTCGGATGGTTTTGATGAGTTAAATTGTTGAAAATATTATGTATTGAGTCTTCATATCCTTATGCAAATGTCGAGTCGGTTATGGTTCAATGCATTGATACCTTGTTGATGTTGAGGAAGATTAAAATGTTTTGAGCTAAAATGTGTTGAGTTAGGAATCCACAAATTTATATGATTTGATAAATGAGAAAGAGATTTGATTTGGTCTTTATGATAGACCCTTGTGATGTTGTGGTGGATTTCCTAACCCGTTCTGAGCTCGTCGAGGAATAGTACTTAGCACCGAGAGGGAAATTTGGTATTTCCCCAAACCTATGTGCCACCGTAGGGTTGTTTAACGATGATATTGTTGGCCAGAGAGCCCGATTGTGATTATTGCAGTTTTAAGGTCGTACTCCCTGGAAAAGCGTATGACGCTCCCTCCAACGGGGGTTTAAAATGTTGGTATTCCACGTAGCTCACGTGGGGTTGTCGGTTATAGGAAACTCCCCTGTCCATAAGAGTCAGGTTTATTGAAATACCGAGTCACTTCGAGTTTTGATGTGGTAAGTCAACTTGCCTATGATGATCTATAATGATTTATGAAGTTTTTCTCCTACATTTACTATCTAAGATGTTATGAGTTGCATGATTCAATGTCACTCAAGCCAGGTGTGTCATTATGGTCCGTATGTACGTTTTTACGAAATTTATGATATTATTTATATTTTGCATATGCCCCCACATACTCAGTACGTATCTTGTGCTGATCCACATATTTCTCTATGGGATACATTCTTACCTTGATGTAGGTTCAGGTACTTAGCCACAGCCACGACAGTGATATCCGAGTGTCGCATCTACGTTCCTTCAGTGGTGAGTCCTCATGGTTCGAGGACCAAGTTGCTAGTTTTGGTGTTGTTGTTTTCTGATCCATTTGGTTTGTTGAATTAGTTGGGGGTTTGTGCCAATGGCTCATTGTTTTTGTTGTATAGAGGCTATGTCAGACTAGTGTATTGTTGGGTTGGTTTGTGTATAGACACTCCATATATGTACAGTCTAACGATATTCCGTGCCATGTGCGATGTGATATGATGTGTACTTATATATATATATCCTTAGTGTAGCATGTATATTGTTGTGTTGGAACCCAAGGGTAGTGTTTTGGCGTAAGGGGTTAGCTTGAGGCTACGTGTAGCCTTGGGAACCGTGTGGCATCTCGGGATGATATTTCGGGGTGTTACAGGTAAAGGACTTTCAAAGAAGCACAAGCAATCATTGTGCTTGGTTTGGTTTGTCCATAATGTTCTTTGGGTGAGAGACATTTACAACAACATAAGCCTCGGTTTAATAAATCTCTCTGAGGATCTTGAGGTGTTTAACATCTATCCTTGGGGTTATGAAAGCTTCAAAATGACTGTCGAATATTTGTTGACTCTGTTAACGCCAAAAACAGTCAACTTATATGGTTTTCCATGGGCCTTCATGGTAAATATTTTTTTTATCATGATATGATCCATCATTTTTTTATTCGATAATGCTTTTGATTTATTGGCGTTATGTTATAGTCTTGGGCATTTGAAGCCATTCCTTATTTGAGACAACAAGTGAACTACCAGGAAGAAGTTTCCTGTCCAAGAATTCTAAGATGGTTGTTGGCCAAAACCGATAAAAATGCAAAATTTCTTGATCTTTTCAATCCCCTCAAGGAAGCAGTAAGTCCAATTCTAAACAAGTTTTTGTTTTAATTAATGATTAAATGATTTCATCACCATTCTTAATATATGTACCGATTTATTTTAGATTGTCCATCCTGGCTTGTTCCGACCAACCGAGAGTTGAAGATGCCATTTTTTCTTACTTTACGGTCTGTACAAACTTTATCGGACCCTATGGTCGTTGATTGAATAAAAATGTAATTTTTTGGAGCAACAACCATCACAAGAAAAATAATTTTGGAGGGTGGGGCTAATGATGCTCCTCTTATAGTTTTTGAAACAACAAGCTATTATGATTATGATCATAATGGTTGTACAGATTTTTCTCCAGATTTTGCCGTATCTAACGAATGTTCTTCATGCAAATGTCAATACTGCAAGGCGAAACACGATGGAGTGATTAATGCTATTAATGCACTAACTGCTTTTGTAAAGAAAATGACATCTAAGAGGGGTGTCATTCTATCAAAGAGGATTTCATATCTAGACACTCCACTAGAGATCAAGGCAGCTAAGAGGAGAAGAAAAGACACTTCCAAGGCATCATCAATCATTAAAAAAAGAAAGATTACAACGCCTCTGTCTTTGTCTTGCACCGATGTTCAGTATGCAAGGGCCACAAAAGAGCAGCATGAGATGAAGAAGGTGAATGTACATCATCCGTTTCAAAAAATAAACAGGCACATATCTGTTTCAACAGATGATACATCTGCTAAAAATTATCAAACAGATATATACATTTGTTGCAATTGTTATCTAACCTGTTGTATCAGATTCATTATCTCTTTCAACAGATGAGTCTTATGTTGCAAAAGATGGGTCATCTGTTCGAAATTATCGTACTGATCTGATTTATTTGTTCGAATTTTTCCCAACAGATAATCCATCTGATGCAACATAAGACTCATCTATTACAAAAGATAGAAAATCTATTGTATATCTCTACTTAGCATTGACAATTCTAGCTTTCCAGGTGGATGTCACAGCTACTGCCGAAAAGTATAATACGACAGTTGATAATCCATTAAATGCTTCCAAAGATGAAGAAAAAGTGAAGCCTGTCAGTTTGGGAGAATGGAAGAATTACCCGTTTGAAGGGTTCAACATCTCGGACGAGGCTCCAAAAAAACTAACACAGTTGATCAACGACTATTCAGAATGGATTACCGATGGGCTATTAAGGCATCATGCCTGCAGGTACATAAATCAATTTTATGGATATTGTTTTATACAATTCTTTTTGTAAGAACCTGACATTAAAACATATAAATCATCATGTAGAAAACAAAATGATGAGCGCTACAAAGTGAACGAATCGAGTCTTGGTTTTGATATGTTCGACTTTGTTGTTGCACATCCTGGAATGAAGAATTGGTTCTATTTGATGTCACAGCCCCAAACTTGCTGGAATAATGAGGTTTAAATGCCATAAATATTACTATTAATTAATACTTTATTTAATTGCATCTGCATATTGATTTTTTCTTCACATAATCCGAAATGTTTGATAATATGTGTAGCACATCGATGTCTTTTTTTACTACCTCCGAAAGAAGGCCAAGTTGCAAACATAAGAACAATACAGATACACAACAGACAATTATTTGTACAAAGTTTACATCAATAATGCCTACGATAGGTATTGTCAACAGCAGCCAGAAATTTCCCGAAATGAGGAATGCTTAATCAACATCATCAAAGGTTTTAACATTTCGGCTGGCTTACCTTGGTATTTGATCGACGAAGTGTACATCCCAATCAATTATGGTGATGAATTCCATTGGGTGTTGGCTGTCGTCATTCTAAAAGAGAGGTGCATCCGAGTTTATGACTCGATGTCACGAACGAGATGTTTCGGGCCGTCGTCTGAGATACAAAAGTTGGCCAAAATATTGCCTACTTACCTTGATATGAGTATCTTTTTTAATCAAAAAATTTGTACTGATTGGTCGATGATTGAAGCATACCGAGATAAAATGGCTAATCCATTTGAAGTACAATATATTGACGAAATTGCTCAACAAACCATTGGTAGCCTGCAAGTTTAAGTGTCATGATTTAGTTTTATTTCACAAATTTCACAACACTTGCATGAACTACAAGATATGGATTATCTGTTTTTTTAAAACACAGGGATTTCGGTCTTTTTGTTGCCGCCTATGCCGAGTATTTGAGCGATGGATTACAAGTACCAAATTATGGACTTAATGCCGGATTACTCCGCAAAAGATATGTTGCTCTTTTATGGAAATATAGAGAAGCGAAAGCTCAGAAGCCGTACGCAACTGATGTTAAAGATCCACGACGACCAAAGCCAAATTTCATAGCACCTGATGAAGAACAACCTGTCCATATTGATTAGATCTTTATAGCTTGAGTCCGTCAATGTAATAACCTATCCTCCTTGGTTTAACTTGTTGATTTATTTGTAGAGTAGATTGTTTGTACCCATAATGATTTTTTTATATTTCATTTATTTGTTGAGTTAATTCATGTAATTTCTGAAGGCTTCGATTTATTTTATTCTATCTATGAATATAATTAATTCTAAGTTTTGAGCATGTTAATAGAAATAGAGTACTAGATTCAAATATCACAACAGATAATACATCTGCTGCAACAGATGACATATCTTATCAGACAAATTTAGACATATGTTGCAACATGAGATGCAACACGTAGGTCATCTGCTGGAAATTATGTAACAGGTCTTTGTACTTTTTTTATTTGCTCCAACAAATTACTGATTAGTTGCAACAGATAAGTTATATGTTGCAACAGATCATAAATCTGTTGCAACAGACAGAAGGGAAAATTTGCATAACGCAAAATATGACCAACCTATTCCAACAGATAATCAATCTGTTACAATAGGTACTATATCTGTTACGACAGATATAAAATTTATTGCATTATAAAAATTCAACTTTGCCAGACATAAAAATTTGTTATCGTGTTCGTCTCTGTCTTTGTACATGTTCTTTTTTATACACGGGATCCAACCATTTAGTTAGTACCCCATATGGCAAGACCCATTTCATCTTTTCCACAACGGTGTCGCACACACCGATCATTTGTGTGCCGGTCAGCAAACACTCGATATATGCAAGCGAGTACGGCCCGTACGCTGCACCGTTTGTATTTTTTGGGAGCTGGATGTTCTTATTTTGACCTTCAAAAACCCATGATTCCTTCGCCAAGACATCAGCCGGCAGATGATCCATCAGCTTACTCTGCATCAACAACTTGGGTAACAACTTTAAGAGTGGCTGCATGTGGGTTAAAAATGTCTTCTCGCTGAACACAGGTAAGTTGCAGTCATAAACCTTAATATTTCCCTCGTATAGTAGTATCTCAACGGTGAGAAAATGGGTGACATCCACGTTCATGACTGCAAGGATTCTCTTTGCCTTGGTCCAGCTCTTGTCGTATGGATATGGCCTCTTCCCTCTAACATATTTAATCGCTTCTTCATCCCATTGGAACGTAGAAACTAACTGATCAAATCCCAGGCCACCGGAATCAGCTATCTTACAGAGTTTAGCGTACCTATCCTTAAAATTATTGTAGAATTTGAGATCCATTATCCTATCGGCAACATCATAAGCATCCGGGTACGCTAATTGCCTGCCCCTCATGAGGCAGAGAATTTCATCAACATACTGTGGTATAAGAAGATAATTTTTAAATAGGTTAGTAATTGTAAAGAATAAAAACACAGTCGAAAATATCTGATGCAGAGGGTTCTCTAAATTAGTTCACAGATTACCCAGCCAACGCAACTTATGCAACAGATGTGTATTTTGTTGCAACAGAATACCAAGTTTTCCCAACAGATTACACATTTGTTGCGTAGATTCTTCTTCATAGAGTATATTGGAAGGGTAGGTTAGCAAAAGTAAACTTACCTTGTCCTCATACCACACGCACATATTTTTCATATTCGAGAAGTCTTTGGCAGCAAATGAATGCATGGTGTATTCTTTTTGAACCTTCATCTTGATGAATTCTTCCAGTTCCTTCCTCTTTTCCTTGACAAGTGTCGTGAATATGTCCACCTTCTTCGGGGGCCCTTGAACTTCAACAACTATTGGAGCGGGGGGAGTTACAATTTTTACTGATTTCAAAACAGAGAGAATTTGTCTAATTTTTCTTATTTTCCTCCTAACCTCCACTATTGGAGTGTATGGCTCCCTCACCTCGTTGGATGGTATGAAACCCCTCCTGTATTCAACTCCTTGGAAGCTTCACCAATATCCTCTAGCTTTTTGAGGATTTTATCCTCTCTGTCCTTGCACACTTTGCATTTGCAATGAGAACATGAGGGTAAGGAGGGGTGAGAGGAACCACTGTAAGGGTGGGAGAGACCGGTGTAGGGGTGAGAGGAAGGACCTGTGCAAGGGGTGTTTTCAAACTTTTTTTTTAGCACCAACATGCTCATAATCATGAATGGCAGCATAAGCAGCAGCAGGATGGCCGCCACCATCACAAATAACTCTACCAGCAACACCCCCATAAGAAACACCTGGATCTATTACAGTTTGAGTTTGGTCATGAAGAGCTTCAACATTAGACTGACCTTGCCTAACTGCTCTTCTTATGGATGTTTCTCCATCCAATTCCTTCTTTATTAACTCCACCGTTGGGTCTTCTTTTGTATCAACAAGACCCAAAGTAAGAAAAAAAGTCATCCCCAGCTCATCAATGGTAGGCACGATCCAAGGATGCACAACCTATAAAAAAATGACAGGAGGAATTTAAATCATATAATAATACTTTGCAGTCAGTTAGGTTACACTGGGATCGGGTTATGTTAACACAGCCAACTTATGCAATAGACGATCTAGCTACCGCAATAGCTGATCTATATGTTAAAACAAATTGATAATATGTTGCATCAGAATACCCATCTGTTGCATAATTTACAGTAGATGGGTAATATGTTGAGTAGGGTTCAGAGAACAGAGCAACATATGGTTAATCTGTTGTGAAATATGGATCATCTGTTACAACAGATTACCCATCTGTTGCACCAGTTGCAGTTGACGGGTAATCTGTTGCAACAGATGGAACATCTGTTTCAATATCTTTCTTTGAGGAAAATTATTTTAGATGAAAGAAGATGTACTGCATCATCCGGAGGGTTAAAGAGATCAGCCTCATTAATATTTTTTTTGCTGCTCTCTACTACAGCCAACCATCTAAGGATCCTTGGATGAGAAACCTTATCCGGGTAATTCGTGAAATGCTTTCGGAGGGGAGGAATAGCTTCACATGCCCAAGCCTAAAAATTGTAAACAGAAAGCAAGCAAAAAAAAAGTCACAAGTATATTCAATATAAATTAATGAATGAGTAAAAATAGTGATCAATTTTACCATGAAAGCCCAAGGAAAGCCGTATAATGTGGTCATCTTTGGCTTTAGCTCTTTCAGTAAATATTTGACAGTCAAGTAGTAGCTGTCGTAGCCCCAGGGATAATCGTTAAATTTCCCAAAATCATCAGCAAGCGCCAACAAATCACGTTTTATGACTTTCTTGATGTCTCTTGCCAATAAAATGGAATGGACAAACCATACTAAGCATAATTTCTCCCTGTAGTGCTTTGGTATATCTTTATTCTTGAGATCCTCTATCAAATCCTTCACTTTGTACCTAGGTACAACAATGCCCAACAACCCATCTTTTTTTACCTTGCATTTGTTGGACCCTTTGTGGGGTATTTTCTTGATGGCAGGTTCTTCTAGACGATCGCATCTCAAGCCGGTCACAATGGAAAACTCTTTCAATCCAAAACTAACCGACATGCCACAGTAGTTGATCCAAACTTCATCCATCTTATTTCCGACCTCCTTCGGACCTCCATCATCCCCCGCATACATGATCCTGCACTTGAGAAGTCCATATATCATGATCATTGGGAAACGGAGAGGGCGGGGCCCAGACAGCTCAAGAAAGTGTGCAAAGCAGATCTTCTTAAAAAGTTCATCTATGTTTTCCTTATTCATAATACTCCTAAGTTCGTCAAAAGGTTTCCCCAACTGACATTTAAGTACAAGATCACCAAATACTGCATTAGGATTATTCATCGGCATTGCAACTCAAAACTTGTCAATACTAATCGTTTTAACAGAATCATGTTAGAATTTCAATATTAGTTCACGCCCCATTGGTGAGGAAGAGTTATTACTTTCCTCGGCTTCATTTTTCCCTGACTGAGATTGTTCTGGAAGTTCCTCCGAATCTATCTGTACTCTAACCTTTTTTGTTTGGTGATCTAAAGTTGATCCACTTTCTCCACTTTCAATTTCTTTTCTTTTGGGAGACATCTTTTAACTACAAACAAAAGAAAAACAAAAAATACATTGGATTTGATGTCTGTATAATTTTTTTTTAAAAGGTGAGACAATTTTTAATAAATTATTCTTACCACATAACTAAAAAAATATACTCCAACGGACAACCTATCAGTTAGAACAGATGGGGAACCTAAATCTGTTTGAAGACCTATTTAATATCTTCCCACAGATATTCCACCTGTTGCAACAAGTGGAGAAATTTCAATAAATTATTCTATGCCACATTACAAGAAAATACTCCAACAGATAACCCATCAGTTGGAACAAATGGGGAATCTGTTTGAAGACATATTTAATATCTCCCAACAGATCTTCCACCATTGCAACAGATGGACCACCACCACCACAACCAATGCCACAACCAATGCCACCAAGACCACCACCAATTCCACCAATACCAACACCAAGACCACAGACACCACTGTCAAAAATCACAAATACCAACACCATAAACAACAGGCACCAACAACACCAAAAACACCATCCAACAATACCACGACAGTCAACAAAACACTGAGAGAAAAACTAAAGTTTTCTCGGGTGCTTCCTACTTCTTTAGCATCAAAACTCAAAATTGTTAACCCATTCTCGAAGATAATACAACTAAAAGTCTTTTTTTTTATCATTAACTAAAAAGACCTATTTTTTAGAATAAAGAACAAATGTAGAACTCTTCTCGAACTCTGTTACCTGTGAATATAGAGAAAACAATGAATACAAGCGGGAATGAATTCAAAAAAACAACTATATGTAGTTGTAAATAGGAAGAAAATTGACCTATTTTGAAGGGTTGAGCAATATGTTGAGTAGTTGTTATTTGTATTGTTGAGAGGGAGAAGACACCCCGAGAGAGAGAGAAAGAGAGAAGAGAGAGAACTTAATATTTGAAATGAAAAGTTTTTCGCGCAAATGGATGATTTGTATGGGTTAATTTATAATTTTGGAAAAGAATGACAAGTTTTGAAATTGCTAATTTGGTCCGAATTGATATTAATTAATTTTAAAAATTTTAAAAGATATAGTTTTTAAAACATTGAGTTGATGAGAACTTATTTCAACTCAGAGTGATCGATCGACGACTCGGGTCGCGATGAACGCAATACCAACGCCATGCAATTGCAAAGAGTTGATTGGTTATGTAGTTGACCCTGCGAGCTCATTCATTCATCCCTAGTTCCCCCTAAATCAAATTAGGTACTATCACTATCCTAACATTGAGTTGATGAGAACTCATTTCAACTCAGAGTGATCAATCGATGACTCGGGTCGAGATGAATGCAATACCAGCGCCATGCAATTGCAAAGACTCGATTGGATTTATAGTTGACCCTGTGAGATCATTCATTCATCCCTAGTTCCACATAAATCAACTTAGGTACTATCACTATCCTAACATTGAGTTGATGAGAACTCATTTCAACTCAGAGTGATCGATCGACGACTCGGGTCGGTATGAACGCAATACCAATGCCATGAAATTGCAAAGACTCGATTGGATTTGTAGTTGACCCTGCGAGCTCATTCATTCATCCCTAGTTCCACCTAAATCAACTTAGGTACTATCACTATTCTAATATTGAGTTGATGAGAACTCATTTCAACTCAGAGTGATCGATCAACGACTCGGGTCGGGATGAACGCAATACCAGCGCCATGTAATTGCAAAGACTCGATTGGATTTGTAGTTTACCCTGCGAGATTATTCATTCATCCATAGTTCCACCTAAATCAACTTAGGTACTATCACTATCCTAACATTGAGTTGATGAGAACTCATTTCAACTCAGAGTGATCGATCGACGACTCCGGTCGGGATGAACGCAATACCAACGCCATGCAATTGCAAAGACTCGATTGGATTTGTAGTTGACCCTACGAGCTCATTCATTCATCCCTAGTTCTACCTAAATCAACTTAGTTACTATCACTATCCTAACATTAAGTTGATGAGAACTCATTTCAACTCAGAGTGATCGATCAACGACTCGGGTCGGTATGAACGCAATACCAATGCCATGCAATTGCAAAGACTCGATTGGATTTGTAGTTGACCCTGCGAGATCATTCATTCATCCCTAGTTCCACCTAAATCAACTTAGGTACTATCACTATCTTAACATTGAGTTGATGAGAACGCATTTTAACTCAGAGTGATCGATCGATAACTTGAGTCGAGATGAACGCAATACTAACTCCATGCAATTACAAAGACTCAATTGAATTTGTAGTTGACCCTGCGAGCTCATTCATTCATCCCTAGTTCCACCTAAATCAATTGCAATGAAATCTGTTGCAACAAACGACTAAACTATTGAAAATTTTCAAACAGGTACATATATGTTGCAACAGATGACATATCTGATTTAATTATCAAATAGATATTTGCATCTATTATGACAGATGACTGAGCTGTTGGAAATTTTCAAACAAATATTTATATCTGTTGTAACAAATGACATATCTGATTTTATTAATTATCAAATAAACTTTTTCATCTGTTGTCATAGATGACTGAGTTTTTGGGATTTTTAAATAGATATTTATATCTATTGTAACATATGACTGAGCTATTTGGATTTCTCAACAGATATTTATATATGTTGCAACAGATGACATATCTGTTTGAAAATCTTTTTTTTCTTTTAATTTTAAAGCAAGAAGCTTCTGGTCCGAGTAGATAATATCAAGTAGTAGTAGTTACTACTAAAGGCGGTAAAAAATATTTATTGGATATCTCAAAAGTGAGTTCATTGAGCAGTCTTGTCTTGTCTTGTCTTTTCAATGTCAGTAGTCTTAGTCTTCCTCGTGCACCTCAAATTATTAATGAAATTAATGAATATTAATTAATAAATATTGAAAACCACCACGCCTACGTACACAATACATCTATAGAAATTATCTTATCTCTTTCTTCAGCTGCAATTTATTTTATTCAACTCTCATCTTTTTCTCTCTCCTCTTTAGGGTCACAACCTTTTTTCTCTCTTTTCTCTTCTCTTCTCATAAAGATCTTTTCGGATCTAAACCCATCCATATCTTTCCTCGACTTAAATTTCTATTTTGATCCCCTTTTTGATATTAAGGTATGGTTCATTATTGCTCTTTCATTCTCGTCCTCTTCTTTGCAAGTTATTTACATCTGTTTTTTTTATTTAATTACTATTTACCCATATCATATTTCTTAAAAAAAATTTAAGGAACTTGTAAGTGTTGAATAAACAATCCAAGAATTTTTATTACAATATGAGAAAAAAGTCATCTGTTAGGAGAAGTTTAAAAGCCTTGTTGGTAGTATTATTTTTTTTGTATGTATTCTGTTTGTTTCATTATTGTTGATGCAGTTATTGATGTTGTTGGTGGGGTTGGCGTTGTTGGAACTTGTGGTGTGGTGTTGTTGATGGTTCTGGAACAAAGGATGTTGCTTCTTTATTGTTGATGATGTTGTTGGAACAAATGTTTTTGTTTCTTTTTTATTGATGTTTATGCTGTTGTTGATGTTGCAACAGATGGAGAAACTATTGGAACAAATAAAACCACCAGAAAGGCTGGTTTAATGTATTTCATCAGACTCCACATCTGTTGCAACATACTCCACATCTGTTGCAACAGATGGATAATGTTCTTTTTGTGACATCAATTTTTTTCCTCTTCTTTGTAGATATAAGGAACTAACAGTTGATCAAATTTTGATGGACTATCGTAAGAGGCTACAGTAAAGATGAGATTAAAGGAATAAACTGCTTGCAGATGGAACCACTTCATATGTGGGAGGTATGTATTACTGATAATGTTATCATGGAAACACACACAGAGTGCACTGATTTTGTGAATGATGTTTTTAGTGATTAGTCATAGATCGTTCAAACAAGATTTCTGTAATTTTACAGTTAAGTTTGGTAGGTCCGAACTGATAAGGCTGAGGGACCATGAATATGGTTCTGATAGCCTGTTAAGATTTAATGTTGGTTTTTGCTCATGTTTATTTGTCAAGCATTGTGAAGGGATCTAGTTTTTGTGTCATTGTAAAGAGATTCAATAGCGATTGGACTAACTTTTAGGGTGCATTGGACCCTTAGAGGGCCTTCGAAGCTTAGCACTGCATCTATCGGGATTCACATACTACAACAAGCATCTGATCTTCTCCAAGAAATGTTGAAAGAATGCTAAGGCAAGAAAACACAATTAATTAATCCATATTGCTAAGGAAGTAATTATACTCTATTTGTCTTTCAATCTCGTTTGTGGTTCTGATCAAGTTAACGGCAGTGGACCTGATCGGAAACACATACAAGAAGGCATGGCATGAAATTTAAAATTCAGAAATTGCCGCCATCGCTTAGTTTTCTTATTTCAACTGCAGTTGTTGTTGGTGTAAGTTTTCTAGACTTGCTGAACATCATTTCTACCCTTGATGCCCATGAGAACATCATTTCTACCCTCGATGCCGACCATGCAACTCCCTACAAAAGTGTCCAGCTGTATTGTTTTTCTTTCAGAGGCGCAATAGACAAAATTACATTACCGGATACACTTTCATATTTGCACTTGATTCAGATTTCCCATCTGTTAAGATAATTCCATCGGCCAGATTCGTTAGAAGTTACTTTCTACCCTATGTCGCTTCTTCAATTAGCTCTCAGATGATATAGTCTTTCATCAACCACCCATTTTTCCTCAAAAGCATTCTTCTACCGCACCTTCTAGCATATAATCATCACCGCGAGCGAGCAACCCAACCATATAAATTTTGGCCAGGGCAATAACTATATTGGTTTTCCATTCTTGTTTGATGTAATGTGAGGCTTTGAGGGACCTCTAAGGGTACAATGAACACTTAAAGTTAAGTCTAATCGCTATTGGTTCTCTGCAGTGACGACAAATATTGATCCCTTCTCAAAACTTGACACGCATAAACATGAGCACTAACCGTCAGTAATTCGTAACAGGGTATCTGCACCATCTTTATTAGGTCCTCAGCCTTATCAATTTCGAACCCATCAAACTTAACGGTACAATGCAGGATCTTATTTAAATGATCAATGCCTAATCGATTAAAAACTGCATTCACAAAAATATTATACTTTGTGTGTGTTGTCCTGGTAACCTTATCAGTAATACATACTTAACTCCCACACATAAAATAGTGGATCCATTTGCACGCACCTTATTCTCCTAGCCTATCTATGGCTTAAATTGAATAAACAGATGACTAGCTTGTTACAACAGATGACACATCTGTTTATATTGTCAAACAATTGGAGATATCTGTTATGATAGTTGATCAACCTGTTGCAGAAATCAAACAGATATATACATCTGTTGCAAAAGATTGCCAGTATGTTGTAAGTTATCTAACAGACAAAAAATATTTTGCAACAGATTACCCATCTGTTAGATTTATTTTAAAGCAATTTTCTTTTCTTTCCGAGATATAATAATTTATAAATAGGTCCCTCCTTACAAATATGGATGATCCAAATTCGTACAAGAATATTCATATCGAGTCCTTGCGTGAACTTCAAAGGCAGTTTGATAAACTCCAGAGAGATTTGGCTGACTTTGGAGCAAGGCTACCAAATGAAAAATGTCTGATTGATAATAATAATAATAATAATAATAATAATAATAATAATAGTACCAATAATAATTAGGTAATATTTTTTATTTTAGCGATTATTTTCCTCCTTTTGTATATCAAATCTACCCAAGGGATTCAAAAATCTATGAACATTCATTTCATTTTGTTGTCGACTTTGAATTTTTTATTCTTATTTAGTATTTAATAATAATCATTTTGTTTATTCCTTGTTCTCAACATGTCGATGGTTGGTGGTAGGGATTGAGCAACAATTTGTGTCAACAGTTAGAGGTTAATCTACTATGACAGATCGATCATATGTTAAACTTGGCGGTTATTAATAAAAAAGAGCTATTGTTATTGAGAGGGTGAAAAGAAAAAGACATGACTTTCCATTTCGATTATTCAATATGAAAAATATTTCGTAAATAAATAATAAGAAAATAAATGA
Source organism: Capsicum pubescens (assembly GCA_030864215.1). Classification (NCBI taxonomy): domain Eukaryota; kingdom Viridiplantae; phylum Streptophyta; class Magnoliopsida; order Solanales; family Solanaceae; genus Capsicum; species Capsicum pubescens. Next base: position 72,681,240 of record CM061538.1, on the reverse strand, counting down.
TAAACACAATTTTTAACCACAATTTTAATAACTGATCGTGACTTTCACCATTTTTGTTTTTGAATTTATTTTTTAAATTATTTATAATATAATAAAATGGTTATTATTTTATTAAGGAATTTGAAAAGGTATTTTTTTTATTTATAAAATAAAAAAGTAAGCAAATTTGGATTAATGATATGATGATAGTTATTTTTTTTTAAAAAAGTAGATTATATGTTGCAACAATTAAATTACCTGATGCAACAGGTTCACTATGGTTGCAACAGATGATATATCTGTTGTCATAGATGATTTATCTAATGCAACCTATATCGAGTCACAACTCAATAAAAGCGGTTCTTGGAAGAACTAATTAATAATAATAATCTGAAAAGTCATGACTTATCACAATATTTCTTAATTTAATTAATTCATTACTTTTCACATTAATAAAAAGTATAATTAATAAATAGAGGTGAACAGTTAGATTATATGTTGCAACAGATATGTTATCTGATGCAACATATTTTATATTTGTTGTAATAGATAATATATATGTTGTCACAGATGTGTTATCTGATGCAACATATATAAAATCTGTTGCCACAACTTAATAAAAATGATTCTTCGAAAGAACTAATTAATAATAATAATCTGAAAAGTCATGACTTATATCACAATATTTATTTTCTTAATTTAATCAAAAATATAATTAATGTATGGAGGTGAATAGTCGTGCCTTTTTACCTCTCATTCAAATTCAATCCTCTATAAATAGGTCCTTCCTTACTCAATCGTTCATTCAAATACACTCTATTTATTTATTGTGTCTCGTCTTTCATATTACACTCTAGAAGATAAGATTATGGCTGACCCAGTGTGGGATGTTGCTTTTCTGCAAGACACCATAAATGAACTTTGAAATCAAGTTCGTGATCTGTAATGAGAACTGGGAGGAGTTAGATCAAGAATGCTCTGCAAGATACGCAGGGTGAGGAGGGCCTTGCTACTTCCGGTTGAAGATTGGTTGGTTGGCAATGATGATGATGATAATAATAATAATAATTAGACTATTATTTTTTTTAGTCTATTATATGTATTTTTATTTTTTATTTTTTAATAAATAAATTATGTTTGATCTTTGATGTTTTAATCCATAATTAATTTACATTCTGTCTATTATCTTCTCAACAAACATGTCGACGATTCAACGTAAAAAGGAATAATTTATAATCCAGTAGCAATAGCAAGATTTATCTGTTAGGTTTGTGGCAGGGGTTGATGTGTTGTTCAAAATAGATTACTCATGTTGCAACAGATAAGAAGTTGATGCCACAGATAAATAGTCTGTTTCAACAGATGACTAGTTTGTTGCTTTGCTTGGCTCTGACGTTTTAATTCCTACTCCCTCCATCTCAAATTATCCGTCCCAAATTGAGATGCCACATTGATTAAGAAAAATAATTAATAACATGTCTAGTTTACCATAATCCACTGATCAGTTGGTGGAATATTAGTCGTGTTTGAAATAACCATTGTTTGCTATTCAATCGAAATTTCATAAGAGAAGAAAGCTTTTAACGTCGGTCGGCGTATAGTCCCCCTATTAAATGATGTTTCCATTTTAATTTGAAGAAAAAGTTATTAATGCAAAGGGTAAAACATGAATTTTTTTAATCTTTTCTTGATTAATAAAAAAGACAAGTAAAATGAGAAATCGAATTAGAAAATTTGGGATGGGTAATTGGACGTAAGAAATAATTTTGAATCCAGTAGCAATAGCAAGTGTTGAAAACATATTGGTTATCTGTTGGGTTTGTGGCAGGGGTTGATTTGTGTTGTTTCAAACTCATTAATCATTCGTTGCAACAGATAATTAGTCTGGTGTAATAAATAAACATTCTGATGTAACAGATAATTAGTATAGTGCAACAGATAAACATCCTGATACAACAGATAATAAGTCTGATGCAACAGATAATACGATGATGCAACAGATAAACAGTCTGATGCAACAGATTACTCATCATATGCACCAGATGATTGATTTTTTTTTAAATTGTGGGCGCTTATGCTGGATTCATAATCGGGGTTCTATCCATTGTTGGAAAAATAGAAGTGTACCCAAATGACAAATACGAATAAAAATCATAATTTTACTTACCAAAGTCACCTATGAAGTAATGCCAAAGTGGAAAGTGATGTAGTAAATAAAATTTGACCTAAGAAATTGGTCAGATCGCAGCAGTAGCGTTGTACCACCACCACCACCAACAACAACAACAAATGGTCGACAAGAAGAAGATGAAGATGATAATCAAGTAGAAGATGATGATAATGAAGCAGAAGATGATGAATAAAGCAGCAGAAACAGAAACAATTAACAACAAAAATCGCTAAGAGAGAGAAAACAACAATAGATGAGAAAAGAGAGAAATGCGCCTTTTTCCCTCCGTTTCCCGTTATTTTAGGTATACATTGGGATCAAAGTGTAAATTTAAAACTTGTGGATTATTTTCAAACTTCCCCAACTTTCTTAATCCATAATAAAGTAATTGTCACCTCCAACTAATAATTAAGACTTGTGTCACTTACAACTCATTTTAAAACTCTTTTGTCACCTGTGGCCCAAACCCCCTAGTTTCTTTGACAAAACCTAGGTGAACAACAAAACTTAAATATTGATCCATGTTTTTTTTCCCAGAAAATATTGATCCATGTTTAATGTTGAAGAGGTCCTTTCTTTTGGTTGGTAGAATAACCATCCTATGAATTTTTCTATTATCAACTATTGTTTTTTCTAATTGAGCATGTACACATTGAAATATTAATTGATTCTCCTAATATTATAGTGTGTTTGTGCACCTTTGGATTTTATTTCTTATGAAATTATTTGCTATTACTCATTAGAATTTAGTTCACTCATTTTTTTTTAAGAGGTATGATTGTTAATTTAATTAAATGGACTTGCAGCGCTGTAACAAAGATATACTATCGACCTTATTTCTTTATATTAAACTAGTTAATTTATTTGTGCTTCACGTGGTTTTAAATTATTCAGTGAGGCAACATTTTTATTAATTAGACAACATAAACGGAAAGAAAAGGAAGCGCACGGTTCCTCACTTATCAAATTCTTTTTTCACATAATCGAAAACACCGATAATTAACGAAGGATGAAAAATAACATTTCCTTTTAAATTTAGATAGACAGAAAATAAATCTACAAACTCCCAATCACAAAACAAAAACAATGTGCATCTATCTCTCTCTCGATTAAATTTATATCATGTGTGGTACTATAAATGATCAAAGATGACCAACTGAAAATTTTTAAAATACCAACAATGTTTTTGCTATATAAAAAGAAACAAAAAGTTTATTCTAATCACTTACCCTTTCTTTTACTTTTGCCAATTCTAAAATACTAACGCATCCTCACATATAAAGTTATCTGACTATTTTCTTCCTCCGATTTCTTTAGCCACTTCAACATCTGGCATATTTGAAAAAGTTTGCTTCGTGGTGGAGATTGTGAGGTCCATCTTCATAAATGCCATTGAAATATTGTATTCATGGCCGTCCATGATATATGAAAAATATTTTCTTCCCTATGACTAGTTTTTTCAAACATCTGTCAGAGAAGAAATCAACCAATAATCTCCTTAGTTGCAAATATTAACATTGCAACGTTTGCTTATGTTATCAATAACCTACAAATGCTCTTTATTTCTCTATAAAGGAGAGCATTCACTCATTCGTAGACACATCAAACAGAGAAAAAATAATATAAAAAGAGCAGTAAGGTATTCTACAGATTGTGATAAAAATAGTCTGTAAAGGAAAAATTAGAGTAAGCGATATTTTAGTAAGGTGGGAATCAAAAGAGGGTTATTTCTTTTGAGTGTATAGTAGTCACTTCGAGCATTATACTTGTGACTATACTGTGTAAAATTACTTATTATAATAATAGTAGTTATTCCTCTTGGTTTGTGATTTTTCTCTTATTTAAAAGGATTTCCACGTAAATTCTTAGTGTCATTATTGTTTTCATTTTATTTTTCATTATTTTGCTACAAATATTTTTGTTGTTGTTTCGCTTTTACCCAATAAACTAGTATCAGAGCCCACGATTTGCAATATCCGTAATATTTTGATAAACGATGAAAGCCAACAGAAGTAGAATAATTACTTTGAATGGAGTTAATTATGTAATTTGAAAGAAAAAAAATGGAAGATCTGTTAAGAATTTTCATCAACCATTTTTTGATACTATAAAACCTGAAAATAAAATCGATGCAGAGTGGAACTTGCTTCATAGACAGGTTTGCAGTTTTATTAGGCAGTGGTTTCACGACAATGTGTTAAACCATATTTTTGGAGTGACATATGCTCGATTCCTATGGGATCATCTTAAAAGTTTATAGGGAAACTGTTAAAAATAATCTAGGTTTCAGCAAAATAAGAGTGTTCTTAACCTAACTTTCAAATTACAATTTATAGTCTTTCTTTCTCTTTTTTCTTATTTTCTTTTCTTTTCCATTTCCTTCAAAGACAATTCTCTCTTCTATCTCTTTCCTCTACTTCTGTTTCTTCTTCTTTTTTTCCTTTTTGTTGCATTTTATGTTTTATACTTTCAAAAAATATGATTACGTTGAGTACAAGTCATGGATGATGATCACTGCGTGTGTTTGTATTCACCATCATTTTTTTTATTTTTCTTACTTTTTTATTTTTCTGTATTTTTATTTTCTTTTTTCGTTCTTTCTTTTCATTTTTTTCTCTTTTATCTATAACTTTTATTTCTCTTTCTTACTTTTTTTCTTTTTTCTTTTTTTTCTTCTTTGTTTTTCTTTTTCATCAACATCAACAATATTGTGTGTGTTCAGGAGACCAAGTGGGTAGGGTCTAAGGCTAGGGATGTAAATGGATACAAGTTGTGGTACTCAGGAATTGAGAGATATAGGAATGGAGTAGGTATCTTAGTATATGAAGAGCTTAGAGGAAAAGTAGTGGAGGTTAAGAGCGATAAATTGATGACAATTAAGTTGGTCATTGGGGGTTTACTCTGAACGTGTGTAGCGTTTATGTACCGCAGGTGGTCTTGGACAAGAAGAAAAAGAAGAGGTTTTAGGAGGCTTTGGACAAGGTGGTGATAAGCGTGCCTATCTTTGAGAAGATAGTTGTAGCAGGGCATTGTAATGGGCACATCAGGCTATAACCTGGACGCTATGGCTAAGTGCATGGAGGTTTTGGTTTTGGGGAAATGAATGAAGAGGGAGCTACTCTATTGGATTTTGCGAGGTCCTTTGGGACGGTGGTAGAATTCAAGCTTTTCAAAGAAGGAGGATCACCTGATTACCTTCCGAAACACGGTAGCCAAGACTCAGATTTACTTTTTTCTGCTTAGGAAGGGGGGTAAAGCATTGTGTAAGGACCGTAAGATCATTCGGAGTGAGAATCTTTTGACCCAGCACAGGTTTTTGGTGATGGACTTGGTTATAAAGAAGAACAAGAAGAAAAAAGGCGGGGGGGGTCGATCCAAAATTAAGTAGGGTGGCTTAACGTCGGTGAATGCAGTGCAGATAGGGGAGAAAGTGGTGGGAATGGGGGGGCATGGATGGTATGTGAGATAGGGATGCTATGCATCAAGAAGACTGCTAGAGAGGTGTTGGGTGTCTCGAGGGGCCGGTCTAGACAACATCGGGAGGATTGGTGTTGAAATGAAAAAGTTAAGAAGATAGTGGAGACTAAGAAGGGGACATATGCTAAGTTAGTTGAGAGTAAGGATGATTAGGAAAAATGGGTAAATAGGAAGGAGTACAAGTTAGCTAGGAAGGAAGCTAAGTTAGCAGTTACGGCTGCTAAGACAGCGCTGTTTGAGATCTTGTATGCGAGGTTAGATGAGAGAGATGGAAAAAAAGGTTGTATAGGCTTGCTAAGGCTAGGGAGAAAAAATGTCATGACCTCAATCAAGTGAAGTGCATTAAAGAAGAGGACGGTAGAATGTTGGTGGAGGACGTTCACATTAAGAGAAGATGGCATTTGGATTTTCATAGACTCTTAAATGATGAGGGGACGGAGACATTGTGTTGAGGGAGATGGAGCACTCAAAGTAGTGTCGTGATTTCAGTTATTGTAAAGATTTTAAGGTGGGGGAGGTTAGAGAGGTTATTCGCAGGATGCAAAGGGGTAGGGCGACGGGGCCGGATGAGATTCTAGTGGATTTTTGGAAGTTTAAAGGGGGCTAGTTTAAGGTGGTTGGCTGAATTGTTTAACGATATTTTTAAGACTGCAAAAACACCCGAGGCTTGGATATAGAGTACTATGATTACTTTATATAAGAACAAGGGTGACATTCAGAGTTGCAACAACTATAGAGGTATTAAGAAGTTGAGTCACACTATAAAGATTTGGGAGAGGGTGGTCGAGTAGCGGTTTAAAAGGATAGTGTCTATTTCAGAGAATATGCTTGGATTTAAGCCCAGTCGCTCAACTACAGCGGCAATTCACCTGGTGTGGAGACTTGTGGAGTAGTATAAGGAAAAGAAGAGGGACCTACATGTGGTGTTCATCAACCTGGAGAAAGTGTATGATAAAGTCCCTAGGGAGGTTCTTTAAAGATGCTTGGAGGTGAGTCGGGTCCCAGTGGCAAACATCAGATCGATTAAGGACATGTATGATGGAGCAAATACTTAGGTGAGGACGGAGGGAGGAGATTCAGAGTATTTCACTATCTTGATAAGGTTGCATCAGGGATCGACTCTTAGCTTGTTTTTTTTGCATTGGTGATGGATGTGTTGACGTGACATATTCAAGAAGAGGTACCTTGGTATATGATTTTTGTAGATGATGTAAATTTGATTGATGAGACGCGGGGATGTAGAGGAAGGGTGGAGGTGTAAATGATAAATTGAAAGTTTGGAGACAAACCATTGAGTCTAAAGAATTCAGGTTGAGTAGGACCAAGACAGAGTATATGGAATGCATGTTTAATGACTTGAGGCAGTAGAACAAGGTGGTAGTAAGGTTGGATTCTCAGGTTGTTTGTAAGAGATATAGTTTTAAGTATCTCGGGTCTATAATTTAGAGGAATTGAGAGATTGACAAGGATGTATCCCACCATATTAGGGAAGGATGGATGAAATGGAGGCTCGCCTCGAGAGTGTTATGTTATAATAAGGTACTGCCCAAGCTTATAGGCAAATTCTATAGAGTAGCAGTTCATCCAGTCATGTTGTATGGAGTGGAGTGTTGGTCAATCAAGAACACCCATATTTAAAAATTGAAGGTGGAAAAAATGCAGATATTGCGTTGGATGTGTAGGCTTACTAGGGGAGATAGGGTTAGGAATGAGATTATCCGAGAGAAGGTGAGAGTGGCTTCGGTGGAGGACAAGATATGGAAAGTAAGGCTGAGATGGTTCGAGTATGTAATGGGGAGGGGCACAGATTCCCTATTTCACAGGTGTGAGAGGCTAGCTTTAGATGGTTTCAGGCGGGGTAGGGGTAGGTTGAAGAAATACTGAAGAGAGGTGATTAGACATAAAATTGAGCAGTTACAACTTACTGGGGACATAGCCCTAGATAGAAAGGTATGGAGGACGCGAATTAGGTTAGAAGGCTCGTACATATGGGTGAGTCGGAGCCAATAGTTAGGAGAGTTTTAGGGTAGCCGGGCTGGTAGTCTTAGGGCTGTATCCGTAGGTTGTAGGTACTAGTAGGAGGGTATGGGGGCAGTGGGTGCCTTTAGTTCGTTAGTGTAAGGTATTACTTTGTGGGTGTCTTATTTCTATTATTCCATCTTGTTTCATGTTTTATCACGACGTTGTTTACTATTCTTTGTCTTAAGCTCGGGGTCTATCGAAAACAATCTCTCTACTTCTCCGGAGGTAGTGGTATGGATTGCATACATTTTACCCTCCCTAGACCCCTCCTGTGTGGGAATACATTAGGTTTGTTGTTGTTGTTTTTTTCATTTTTTTTCATTTTTTTCTTTTTTCTTTTTTTGTATTTGCTTTCTTGTTTTTTTTCTTTTTCGTATTTCCCTCCTTTTGGGTTTTTTTCTTCTTTTTCTTTTTCTTATTTTGTTTTTTCGTCTTTTTTTTTATTTTTATTTTTCATTTCTTTCTTTCTGTTTTTTTTCTCTTTTCTATCTGCAACTTTTGTTTCTTTTTTTTTGTATTTTTTATTTTTCTTTTCATTTAAGTTTATTTTATAATTTTTGTATTTCTGATAAATATGGCAATGTCAAGCACAACTCAAGGGTGATAACGACAATACCACAATTATTTATTATATTTGTATTTGTATTTTATAGTTCACATTCGTATTTGTAGTTTGTAATCCGCACTTGTACTTGTATTTTATATTTCATGCTATTATTTATACTTTTGTATTCGTTGATACAATTATATTTTTATTATAGTTTGCGCATGTATTTGTATTTATATTTATAGTTCATATTTGTATTTGTATTTTATAGTTCACACTTGTATTTGTATTTTATAGTTCTCGCCATCATTTATATTTTATAAAATTGGCACGTGTATTTTAAAGAACTATTTTGTATTTGTATTTTATAGTTGACTGCATATTATATTTGTATTTTGGAATTTTATTTTGTTTATATTTATATTCTATTTTTGTCGATGCACTTGTAATTTTAAATAACTATTTTGTATTTGTATTTGTAAATTGACCACTTATAATTATTATATTTGTATTTATAATTTCACTTGTTTTCTTTGTTTATATTTGAATTTATAGTTGACAACACCATTTGTATTTTTAAATAATTAAAAAAAAAAAAAAAATCTATCTACGAACACTTGTATTTATATTCATTGATACAAATTGTATTTTATTAATGCAAACTAAACAATGCAAATATAATTGATAAATTATAAAAATACAAATGTTAAATTATATAAATACAAATGTTACATTTGTATCAAATAATAAAAGTTTTATACAACTTGAACCATATGCATACAAATGATACTTATTTATATACAAATACAAATGATAAACTTGACATACAAATACTAGCAATACATTTGCATAGAATAACACATTTCATATTTATATATTTTAGAATCAAGTAAATACAATTAATCCATGTATTTATTTGTATACAAATAATAAATTGTATTCACGACTGAACTATTCAAATACAAATAATAAATGTATTTAAAGTATATAGTATGATACAAATAAATATAAAATAGGACATCACCAACAAAAAATGAGAGAAAAGAAAAAGAAAATACAAAAAATGAAGAAAAAAAAGGAGAAAAAATGAAACAAGAACAAAAACAAAAAAAATAAAAATTCCGTAAAAAAAGAAAGAAATAAAAACACAAAACAAAATAGATGATTTTGTTTTTCTCTTTTTTTCAATTTTTATTTTTTTCGTTTCTTTCTTTCTGTTTTTTTCTCTTCTATCTCTAGCTTCTATTTTTTTTTCTTTTCTTTTTTCTCGTTTCTCCTTTTGTAATTATTTTCAATATTTTTTTTTATATATATATTTTTTATTTTTTTAAAATATGGATATTCGAGCACAATACCTCATTTTGTGGGAATACACTGGGTTTGTTGTTGTTGTTGTTGTATGGCTATTTGAGCACAAGTCATGAATGATAACGTAAATACCACAATCTTATCGTATTTGTATTCACACCATCATTTATATTTTTATATTCATTGATATAATTATATTTGTATTTGTATTTAAGGTTTGCGTTTGTATTTGTATTATATAATTCACATTTGTATTTTATAGTTCACACTTGTATTTTGTATTTGTAAGTTGACCGCATATTGTATTTGTATTTATAATTTTATTTGTTTGTATTTGAATTTGTAGTTGACAACATTATTTATATTTTTAAACAATTAAAAAGGAATTATTATTTTTCTTTCTATGAAAACTTGTATATATATTTATTGATATAATTTGTATTTTATTAATGCAAATTGAATAATAAAAATATAAATGATAAGTTATACAAATACAAATATTACATTAGTATCAAATGATACATGTTTATATAACTTGAACCATACACATACAAAATGAAACTTGTTTGTATACAAATATAAATGAAAATTTTGAAATACGAATACTAATGATATATTTGCATTGAATGACACATTGTAAATTTATATATTTTAGTCTCAAGCAAATACAATTAATCAATTTTCTTATTTGTATACAAATATAAATGATAAATTTTATATATTCACGACTAAACTATTCAACTATAAATAATAAATTTATTTAAAATATATAGTATGATACAAATAAATATAAAATATAAAATACAACAACAACAATAACAAAAAAAAATGAGAGAAAGTATATAAAAATAAAAAAAGAAAAAGAAAAAATGAATCACAAAACGAAAAAGAATAAAAAAAAATATAAAAAAAAAGACCGCAAAGCAAAAAGAAATTAAAAGAGATAAAAAGAATGAAAAAAAAGAGAAACATAATATAAAACAAAGAGATAAGAAGAAAGGGAAAAAACTATAAAAGAAAAAAATGAAAAGAAAAAAATAGAACAAAAAAAGAAAGAGAAAATGAAAAAAATACGGAGAAAAATAGACAAAGAAAAAAAAGTAAAACGAGAAATAAAAGGTAGAGAAAGAGAAAAAATAAAGTGAGAGGCTATAAATTATATTTAATTGGTAAGATAGGCTAGGGGTGGTAATTAATTTAAACTTAGGCTAAATAGGATAATTAAAGTCTATGTTTGCTAAGCCACGTAGTTATCCCAAGTTTATATGCTTGAAAGACTGGAAATAATAAGATGTTCTTGATAAAACAAATGTTGAGGATAAAATGCCATGATGGTTCTCTGATTTTAGGGCACCTGAATAACTTTCAGGGGGATCATGAACCAGTTATTCACTGTGGGCCTTAGGTTTGATAAATAAATTCAAGGATTGCTTCTACTTGGTGCCCTACCAGGCTCTTGAAAAATATTTAGAACTTCATTGTCAAATTCTTCTCCCTCCATCTCTGTGAATTTTGTCAAGAGCAGGATTCTTAATAAATAGATGAAATGAAAGTCTTAAGGTTTCTCTTTGTCCGATGTCTTGGTGACTGACACTAGGGGGACAAGCAGGAATCGTGGTTCTCAAAATAGAGAACTTTATAAAAGAAAATCTAAAGGAAACTTTAAAAGATATTGAGTTCTATCATTGTGGTTTAAAAGGGTGCACAAAGAAATTTTTTCAAAAGTTGAAGAAGAAAAACAAAGACAGGGAGAAAAAAGAAGAAGATGATAATGAAATTTACTTAGCCACCGTCACCACTGAAGATCTTTTTACTGTCCTTGATGCAAATTTAATAAATATTACTTGTGATGAGTCAAGCTGAGTAATGAATTCTGGTATCGCATCTTTCACGATATCAAAACGGGATTTTTTTCTCATCTTATACTCCATATGACTTTGAAACCTTGAGTATGGACAATGAGACTGTATCTATGATGATTGGTATTGGTACAATTAATTTAAAAACTAGTACTAGATCTAAACTAATTTTAAACAATGTAAAATATACACCAGATATTTATTTGCATTTGAAATTTATCGGTGTACTGGATGATGAGGGATATGTTAGCACCAATGGTGGTAGAATATGAAAAATCATTAAGGGTTCTTTAGTTATGTCTCGTGGTGACAATTGTCGTAGTCTATACTACACTATGACTTCTGCTTGTGCTAATATGGCGAATGAAGTTGATATTGCTAGATCTTCAACATAACGACATAAGAGGCTTAGCCACATTAGTGAGAAAGGACTTAATGTTCTAACCAGAAAGAAATTACTGTCAAATTTTTAAAGTGATAAATTGGAAAAATATGAGCACCGGTTGACTGGAAAACAAAATAGAGTTTCTTTAAAGTTTATCCTCCTTCAAGAATGACAAAGTCGCTTGAATTTATGCATTCAAACTTATGTGTTCCAATGAAGACAAGGACTTTGGGTAGTGAACTTTACTTTGTTACTTTTATTGATGATTGCTCAAGAAAATTTTGGATCTATGTACTAATGACCAGTGTTGAGTGTCTTTAAGCAGTTTCAGGCTTCTATTAAAAGATAAATAGGAAAAAAGTTGAAGTGTATTCGTACAGATAATAATGGTGAATATTATGGATCGTTTGACGAATACTGCAAACAACAACGTATCAGATACCAGAAAACTCTTTAGATTAATGGATTGTCGGAGAGAAACTGCAAGCAACAAAGTATTAGATACCAGAAGACTCCTCCTAAGACTCCTTATCTTAATGGTTTGACGGAGAGGATGAATAGAATCTTAATAGAAAGAGTCAAATATTTGCTTTCTGAAGAAAAGTTTCTGAACTCCTTTTGGGGTGAGGCTTTATTGACCGCTACACATATTATTAATCTATCTTCTGATATTGCTTTGGAAAGTGATATACCAAATAAATTTTGGTATGAAAAGGATGTTTTCAATGACCATTTGAGAGTATTTGGTTGAAAAGCTTTTGTAGATGTGGCCAAAGAAGAGGTCAAAGTTAGATGTCAATACAAGGTAGTCCATCTTCATTGGTTATGGATTTGATGAGTTTGGTCACAGGCTATATGATCCAATTGAAAAGAAGCTTATAAGAAGTCATGATATTTTTTCATGGAGAATCAAACTATTAAAGATATTAACAAAGCAAAAATGCTAGAATCTTTAAGTTCTGATGGTGTGGTTAATCTTGATCAAGTTCCTTCTACAAGTGTGCATGATGTTATTGGGCTTGATAATTATGGAGATGCCTTGAACCATATTCCAAATCATCATGTTGATGTTGATAATGACAATGATGTTATTGTTGATGATGCTCATATTCATAAAGTTGTAAATGAGTTAAATTCTCTACTTAAAAGGTCTACAAGACAACATATTCCTTCTTTTTGTTATTCTCCTAATCCTAACTGTTATGAGGAGGTCATGAAGATGAACATAGGGATCGGTGGATTGAAGCAATACAAGATGAGATGAAATCTCTGCATGAGAACCACACATGCGTTGGTGAAATTGTCTAAGGGAATGAGAGCTTTGAAGAATAAGTTGGTGTTCAAAGTTAAATTTAAAGAACACAGCTTGAATTTCAAATACAAAGGCTGGTTGTTTGTTAAAGAATTTGATCAAAGAAAGGTTATTAACATTAACTACATATTTTCTAACATCTTCAAAATAACCTCTATTTGTACAATTTTTTGTTTAGCTGCTAGTCTTAATTTAGAAATTGAGCAGATGAATGTGAAAATGTTTTTTCTTCATAGTGACCTCAAAGAGGAGATACATATGAAACTACCTGAGGACTTCAAGGTAAAAGGTAAAGACAATTATGTGTGCAAATTTAAGAAGAGTCTCTACAACTTGAATCAAGCTCCTAGATAGTGGTATAAGAAGTTTGAATCTATCATGAGGGAGCATGGATACAAGAAGACTTCTTTAGATCATTGTGTATTTGCATAATTTCAGATGATGATTTTATCATCCTCTTTCTATATGAGGATGATATATTGATTGTGGATAAGAATGCTTCCAGGACTGGCGAGTTAAAGAAATAGTTATACAAGTCTTTTTCTATGAAAGACATAGGTCATGCTAAGCAGATTTTGGGCATGAGGATTACTCATCTCAAAGATGAAAAGAATTTCTAGTTATCACAAAAAAAGTACATTGAACGTGTACCAAAGTGATTCAACATGAAGATTTCTAAGGTTGTTAACACACTCTTTGCTGGTCATATGAAGTTAAGCAAGAAAATGTATCCTGCAATGAATGAGGAGAATAAGATCATCTCTAAAGTTTTATAATCCTCCATAATCTTAAGTTTAATGTATGCAATGGTGTGTACCAGATTTGATATTGTTGGTGTTGTCAATAGATTTCTTAAAAAATTAGGAAAGAGGCACTGGAAAGAAGTCAAATGGATATTGAGATATCTAAGGAGGAACCTTAGGTGATTGTTTGTGTTTTGGAGGATCTGATCCAATCTTGAAGGTCTATACAGATGCTGATATGGCGAGAACCTTGATAACAGAAAATCTATTACTGAATTTTTGTTTAAATTTTTAGGGAGAGTTATATCATGACAGTCAAAGTTGTAGAAGTATGTCACACTATCTACAACTGAAAATGAGTATATTGTGGCTACTGAAGCTGACAAGGAAATAATATGGCTTAAGTTGTTCCTTCAAGAACTTGGATTATAGCAAATGGAGTACGTTGTCTATAGTGATAGTCAAAGTGCAACAGACTTAAGCAAAAACTCCGCGTACCATACAAGAACAAAATACATTGATGAGAGATATCATTGAATTCGTGAACAAGTGGAGAACAAAGTGTTCCACGTTAAGAAGATTCTCACAACTGAAAATCATACAGATATGTTGATAAAGGTGATGCCAAAAGACAAGGTTGAATTGTGCAAAGAACTTATCGGCATGAGCACTCTTTAAAAAAATAGGGATACCTCATTCAGATACATGGAACTGGAGGAAGAGATTTATGGGGTCCACCCCATAAATGCCATTGAAAAATTAAATTCATGGCAGTCCATGATATTGGGAAAATGTTTTCCTCCCTATGGCTAGTTTTTTCAAATATTTGGCTAAGAGGAAATCGGCCAATAATCTCCCAAGTTGCAAATGTTGACATTACACCTTTTGCTTATGCCATCAATAACCTACGCAGGCTCTTTCTTTCTCTATAAAAGGAGAGCATTCAGCTCATTCATAGACATATCAAATAGAGAGAGAAAAAATAATATATATAGAGAGAAATGAGGTATTCCACAAACTGTGATAAAATAGTGTGTGAAGAAAAAATTAGAGTGAGTGATATTTCAGTAAGGTGAGAGTCAAAAGAGGGTTATTTCTTTTAAGTGTGTAGTAATTATTTTGAGTATTATACTTGTGAGTACACTGTGTAAAATTCTTTAATATAGCAATATCAGTTGTTCCTCGTGATCCGTAATTTTTTCTTTATTTAAAAGGATTTCTGCATAAATACTTGGTGGCATTATTTTTTTCATTTTATTTTCATTTTTTTTGTATAAATACTTTTATTGTTACTCCACATTTATCCAACAGAGATACATGTAACAAGTTATAATTATCAGATAATATGTAAACTAATATGTAATGATTAGAGAATTAGATTGTATACAAAAGAAATACTCTCTCCATCTCATATTACTTGGCATATTTGTCTTTTGCACAACTCTTACAGAGAAATTATTAAGGGATGTAAATTGACTAATATGAACCTATTAGATTTACATTAAATATTATCATTACCAATTAAAGTCAATTACTCTTCCATTAAATTATTAAGGGTAAAGTTGGAAAAAAGATGTCCAATTATCTATTGATTCTTTCAATATGCCAACTATTTTGAGACAAAATTATTTAACAAACACAACAAGTAATTTGAGGTGGGGAAAATGCTTACAAATAATATATTGTTAACGTTTCAAGTGGCCTTGGGCTCTAGGTGACAAAAGAGTTTTAAAATGAAGTGTGGGTGACACATGTCTTAATAATTGAGTGAAGGTGACAATTACTTTATTAAGGATTAAGAAAGTAAGAAAACTTTGAAAATAACTCACAAGTTTTTTAATTTACACTTTGATCCAATGTAAAACCTAATATAACTAGAAATGGAGGGGGGAAAAGGCACGTTTCTCTCTCTTCTCATTTATTGGAGTTTTCTCTCTCTTCATGATTTTTGTTGTTCATTGTTGTTGTTGCTTTATTCATCATCTTCTTCTTCTTCATTATCATCATCTTGTTCTTCATTATCATCTCTTCTTGTTCATCATCATCATCTTCTTGTTGTTGAACATTGTTGTTACCACTACTATTGCTACTTGATCAAATTTTTTTAGGTCAAATTTTATTCGTATATCACTTGGGAATTACTTATAAGTGATTTTAGTAAGTAAAATTATAATTTTTAGTTGAATTTCTCATCTGGGTGTTCTGCTACTGCTGTTTTTTCAACAGTAGATAAAACATGTAACGTGAATCCAACATATTGACTAATCTGTTGCAACATATTGACTAATCTGTTGCAACATATGAGTAATCTGGTGCAACATATATGACTAATCTGTTGCAACAAATTACTCATCTGTTAAATTTATATTATAGTGTTGTAACATGAATCCAACATATGGGTCATCTGTTGCAATAGATTAGTCATATGTTGCAACAGATTACTCACTTGTTGCAATAAATGACTCATATATTGGATTCATGTTGCAGGTTCTATCCATTGTAGCAGTAGCAAATATACCAAATAAAATATTCAACAAAAATCATAATTATACTTACAAAATCACCTATGAAGTAATTTCCAAGTGATATACGAATAAAATTTAACCTAAAAAAATTCTAAAATTTTCAACAAGGGAACAACGAATAAGTGAAACACATGAAAAATTTCATGAAACGCGTAAAGAAGACAAAAATAGTGTATCATACATCAAATGCAAAAGGATCGAGGGGACAAACGTTTGAGTTCTCCTAAAAATATTTAAGTTACCTAGTATTTTAATTTCTTCCTAATGGATAACCAATCTATTATAACAGATTTTCTATATGTTTGATAATTTTCAACAAATGAATCATCTGTTGCAACATGTCAGTTATCTGTTGATTCAAATTAAGAAATTATTAGTAATAACTAAATTGATTTAGCTAAAATTAAAGACAAGTCTTTAAGACAATGGAACAAACATTTGAGTTCTCCTAAAAATGTTTGAGTTCCCTAGTATTTTAATTATTTTCCAACAGATCACCTATTTGTTGCAATAAGTTAGCCATCTGTTGCAATAAATGCTTATAACAGGTTAGTCATTTGTTGATTCAAATTAAGAAATTATTAATAATAATTAAATTGATTTAACTAAAATTGAAGACAAGACCTTAGACAAGGAGGAAACCATTTGAGTTCTCCTAAAAAATATTTGAGCTTTAGTATTTTAAATTGTTTTTCAACACATATTTTGTCTATTTAGTAATTTCCAACAGATGAGTCATATGTTGCAACAACTTAGTCATCTGTTGCAACAGATGTCTATATTTGTTTGATAATTTTCAATAGATGAATTAGTTATTGCAACAAGTGAGTCATTTGTTGCAACAGATGTCTATATCTGTTTGGTCATTTTCAACAGATGTTTTTATTTGTTTGGTCATTTCTAACAGATTACTCATCTGTTGTAACATGTTAGTCATCTATTGATTCACATTAAGTCATTATTAGTAATAACTAAATTGATTACTAAAATAAAATATGAATTAATAAGTTCAATTATAGTTTCAATTAATCTCATGGTAATTACACGATCAACTAAGTATGTTCGTCCTGAGTATAGTGATCAATTGACCAATTTTATTTGAAATAATTCAAACTAAGTCATCATTATAAATAACTATATTGATTTAACTAAAACTAAAGATGAATTAGTAAGTTCAATTATGATTTTAATTAATTTCATAGTAATTACATGATCAATTAAGTGTTTCGTACTGAGTAGAATGATTAATTGACAAATTTTATGTGAAATAATTCAAATTAAAACATTATTAGAAAAAAAAACATTGATTTAACTAAAATTAAAGATGAATTAGTAAGTTCAATTACGATTTCAATTAATCTCAATAATTAAATGATCAATTAAGTGTTTCATCCTTAGTAGAATAATTAATTGACCAATTTTATTTTAAATGATTCAAATTAAGCCATTATTAGTAATAACAATGTTGATTTAACTAAAATTAAACATGAATTAATGAGTTCACTTACAATTTCAATTAATGTCATCGTAATTACATGATTAACTAAGTGTATTCGTACCGAGTAGAGTGATCAATCGACCAATTTTATTTGAAATAATTCAAATTAAGATATTATTAGTAATAACTAAATTGATTTAACTAAAATTAAAGATAAACTTACAATTTCAATTAATCTCATAGTAATTAAATTATCAACTAAGTGTATTCGTCATGATTAGAGTGATCAATTGACCAATTTTATTTGAAATGAATCAAATTAAGCCATTATTCGTAATAACTAAATTGATAAAACTAAAATTAAAGATGAATTGATAAGTTCACTTACAATTTCAATTAATCTCATAGTAATTACATGATCAACTATGTGTATTCGTCTCGAGGAGAGCGATCAATCGACCAATTTTATTTCAAATGATTCAAATTAAGTCATTATTAGTAATAAATAAATTGATTTTGACTAAATTAAAGATAAATTGATAAGTCCACTTACAATTTCAATTAATGTATTCGTCCTTAATAGAATGATCAATGGATAAATTTTATTTAAAATGATTCAAATTAAGCAATTATTAGTAATAACTAAATTGATTTAACTAAAATTAAAGACAAGAACTTAGACAAGGGGACAAACATTTGAGTTCTCTTAAAAACATCTGAGCTTTACTATTTTATATTATTTTCCAACATATATCCTATATGTTTGATAATTTTCAACAGATGAGTCATCTGTTACAACAACTTAGTCATCTATTGCAACAAATATCTATATTTGTTTGGTAATTTTCAATAGATGAGTCATTTATTGCAACAGGTTAGTCATCTGTTGCAACATATGTCTATATTTGTTTGGTCATTTCCAACAGATGTATTTATCTGTTTGGTCATTTCCAACAGATGTCTTTATCTGTTTAGTCATTTTCAACAGATTACTCATCTTTTGCAACATGTTAGTCATATATTGATTCATATTAAGCCATTATATTAGTAAGAACTAAATTTATTTAACTAGAATTAAACATGAATTAATAAGTTCAATTACAGTTTCAATTAATCTCATGGTAATTACACTATTAACTAAGTGTGTTCGTCCTGAGTAGAGTGATCAATTGACCAATTTTATTTGAAATGATTAAAATCAAACCATAATTAGAAATAACTATATTGATTTAACTAAAATCAAAGATGAATTAGTAAGTTGACTTACAGTTTCAATTAATTTTATAGTAATTACATGATCATCTAAGTGTTTCGTCTTAAGTAGAATGATCAATTGACCAATTTTATTTGAAATAATTAAAATCAAGAAATTAATAGTAATAATTAAATTAATTTAACTAAAATTAAAGATGAATTGATAATTTTAATTATGATTTCAATTAATCTCATTGTTAGTAATTACATGATCATCTAAGTGTATTCGTCTTGAGTAAAGTGTTAATTGACCAATTTTATTTGAAATGATTCAAATTAAGATATTATTAGTAATAACTACATTGATATAACTAAAATTAAAGATGAATTGATAAGTTCAATTACGATTTCAATTATTCTCATATTAATTACACGATCATCTTAGTATGTTCGTTCTGAGTAGAGTGATCAATTGACTAATTTTATTTGAAATGACTCAAATTAAGCCATTATTAGTAATAGCCAAATTGATTTAATAATTATAATTTCAATTTCAATTAATCTCATAGTAATTACATGATCATTTAAGTGTATAATCTATTGCAACAGATTTAATCTGTTGCAACAGATGAGTCATTTGTTGAAAATTATCAAACAGATATACACATATGTTGCAATAAATTAGTCATCTGTTGCAACAAATGTCTTTATCTATTGATCATTTACAACAGATGACCAATCTGTTGCAACATATGACTTTATCTGTCTGTTATTTCCAATAGATTACTAATCTGTTGCAATAGGTGACTAATCTATTGCAACAAATGTCTTTATCTGTTTGGTCATTTTCAACAGATTACTCATCTTTTGCAACATCTTAGTCATCTATTGATTCATATTAAGCCATTATATTAGTAATAACTAAATTGATTTAACTAGTATTAATAAGTTCAATTATTGTTTCAATTAATCTCATGGTAATTACACGATCATCTAAGTGTGTTCGTCCTGAGTAGAGTGATCAATTGACCAATTTTATTTGAAATGATTCAAACCAAGCCATAATTAGAAATAACTATATGGATTTAACTAAAATTAAAGATGAATTAGTAAGTTCACTTACAATTTCAATTAATTTTCTAGTAATTACATGATCAACTAAGTGTTTCATCTTAAGTAGAATGATCAATTGACCAATTTGATTTGAAATAATTAAAATTAAGTAATTATTAGTAATAACTAAATTGATTTAACTAAAATTAAAGAGTAATTGATAATTTAATTACGATTTCAATTAATCTCATAGTAATTACATGATCAGCTAAGTGTATTCGTCTTGAGTAAAGTGTTAATTGACCAATTTTATTTGAAATGATTCATATTAAGACATTATTAGTAATAACAACATTGATTTAACTAAAATTAAAGATGAATTGATAAGTTCAAATACGTTCAATTACGATTTCAATTAACATGTTGCAATAGATGAGTAATCTGTTGGAAAAGATCAAACAGTTAAAGACATTTGTTGAAAATAACCAAACATATATAGACATATGTTGCAACAGATGACTAACCTGTTGCAATAGCTAACTCATCTATTGAAAATTATCCAACAAATATAGACATATGTTGCAACATATGACTCATCTATTGAAAATTATTAAATAGATAAGATATATGTGAACTCAGAACCAAAATGAGCCACAAAATTTAAAAAGTGACCAAAATAGGTCACCTATTTAAAAAGTTACCAAAATAGGCTAAACGTAATAATTTATTACGTTTTTATTTTTTTCTTAACGATCAATTAACGAAGTTGACTTTTACAATTTCTTACGTTTTACATTTTTTTTTTGTAAAATGTAAAAAATTCTTATATTTTATAATTTTTTTTATAAAATGTAAGAATTTCTTACATTTTACACGATGATCGAGGAAAAAAATACAGTGAATTATCAAATCAATTAAAAGGATACTAAAAAATGAGTTGTTCAACATAACAAAAAGTTACGTTCTTAACTTTTTTATAGCAGTGGTCCTCCACCCACAATTTCTTTTTCCACAAATGTCCTACCACTTCTACTTTTTCCTCTTTTTACATATGATAATTATGAATTTTTTGATTAATTAAATTTATTTATATTTTACATGTAGTTCAAATAATTTATTTTTTCTCTATGTAATAAATTTTTACGTTTTACATAAAAAAATTTAAAAAATAGAAGTATCAATTACCTCATTAACTTAACAATTTTCTTATATTTATTCTATATCAAAAATCAATCACTTCTATCCTTAATTATCCGATTTCTCTCTAAAAAAATTATACTTTTGAGTTTTTCTCTACTCCAAAATAGTGAAATGTTGAATTATCGTCGATCAAACATGCTACTATATACAATAATTATAATTTTTTGGTGTGTTAAAAATATGAAATTAATTTTTTCGGATAGTGATTCATCGTAGTTTTTGATTAGTGTTTCGATTAGGATATTGAGGAGACTCACATACACAAATACGTTTCATATTATAATTAATGGAGTAAAAAATCACAATTTAATTTCGGAACACTCCTAAATTAATATAAGAAAATATATTTTTTTAGGAACACTCCTAAAAAAAATATAATTCTTGTATATAGTAGCATATTTGATCGACGATAATTCAACATTTCACTATTTTGGAGTAGAGGAAAACTCAAAAGTATAATTTTTTTAAAGAGAAATCGGATAATTAAGGATAGAAAAATTAATATAAGAAAATATATTTTTTTAGGAACACTCCTAAAAAAACATAATTCTTGTATATAGTAGCATATTTGATCGACGATAATTCAACATTTCACTATTTTGGAGTAGAGGAAAACTCAAAAGTATAATTTTTTTAAAGAGAAATCGGATAATTAAGGATAGAAGTGATTATTTTTTTATATAGAATAAATATAAGAAAATTGTTAAGTTAATGAGGTAATTGATACTTCTTTTTTTAAATTTTTTTAATGTAAAACGTAAAAATTTATTAGAAAAAATAAATTATTTGAACTACATGTAAAATATAACTAAATTTAACTAATAAAAAAATTCATAATTATCATATGTAAAAACAGGAAAAAGTAGAAGTGATGGGACATTTGTGGAAAAAAGAATTGTGGATGGGGGACCACTGCTATAAAAAAGTTAAGAACGTAACTTTTTGTTACGTTGAACAACTCTTTTTTTAGTACCTTTTTAATTGATTTGACAATTCATTGTATTTTTCCTCGGTTATCATGTAAAACGTAAGAATTTCTTACGTTTTACAAAAAAATGTAAAACGTAAGAAATTCTTACATTTTTGTAAAAGTCAACTTCGTTAGTCGACCGTTAAGAAAAATGTAGAAAACGTAATAAATTATTACGTTTAGCTTATTTTGGTAACTTTTTAAATAGGTGACCTATTTTGGTCACTTTTTTAATTCCGTGGCTTAATTTGATTCTGAGTTAGATATATGTTGAAAAACAATTTAAAATACTAAAGCTCAAATATTTTTAGGAGAACTCAATCATTTGTCCCCTTGTCTAAGGTCTTGTATTAAAGACCTGTCTTCAATTTTAATTAAACTAATTTAGTTATTATTAATAATTGCTTAATTTGAATAAACAAATGACTAACCTGTTATAAACATCTGTTGCAATAGATGACTAACTTGTTGCAATAAATAGATAATCTGTTGGAAAATAATTAAAATACTAGGGAACTCAAATATTTTTAGGAGAACACAAATGTTTGTCCCATTGTCGTAGAGACGTCTTTAATTTTAGCTAAATCACTTTAGTTATTACTAAGAATTGCTTAATTTGAATCAACAGATGACTAGCATGTTGCATCAGATGATTCGTCTGTTGGAAATTATCAAACAGATAGAAAATCTATTGTAACAGATGGGTCAACTATTAGAAAGAAATTAAAATATTAGGGAACTTAAACCTTTTTAGGAGAACTCAAATGTTTGTCCCCTTGATCCTTTTGCATTTGATGTATGGTATATTATTTTTGTCTTCTTTACCTGTTTCATAAAAAATTTCATGTGTTTTACTTATTCGTTGTGCCCCTGTTGAAATTTTTTAAAATAAATTAGGTCAAATTTTGTTCGTATACCACTTGGACATTACTTCATAGCTTATTTTGTAAGTAAAATTATAATTTTTGTTGAATTTCTTATTTGGTGTATCTGCTACTGCTACAATGGATAAAACCTGCAACATGAATCCAACATATGAGTCATCTATTTCAACAAGTGAGTAATCTGTTGCATATATGACTAATCTGTAACAACAGATGACCCACATGTTGGATTAATATTGCAAGACTATAAAACGAATCCAACAGATGAGTAATCTGTTGCAACAAATTAGTCATATATGTTGCAACATATTACTCATTTGTTGCAATAAATTAGTCATATATGTTGCAACAGATTACTCATTTGTTGCAACAAATTAGTCATATACGTTGCAACAGATTAGTCATATATATTGCAACATATTACTAATTTGTGCAACAGATTAGTCATGTATGTTGCAACAGATTACTAATCTGCGCAACATATTAGTCATATATGTTGCAACAAATTACTAATCTGTGCAACAAATTAGTCATATATGTTGCAAC
This sequence comes from Capsicum pubescens, assembly GCA_030864215.1. NCBI lineage: Eukaryota > Viridiplantae > Streptophyta > Magnoliopsida > Solanales > Solanaceae > Capsicum > Capsicum pubescens. The sequence goes on along the minus strand of CM061538.1, from coordinate 72,657,628 downwards.
AAATACTTATCTGTTGGATTCACATTACATGTTTTATCCATTATTAAAAAACAACAGTAGCAGATACATCCAGATGAGAAATTCAACTAAAAAATAACAAACATTAAAAAAATAACAAAAAATATAAAAAATAACAAACACCAACAAATCAAGTTCCTCATTTTTGTCATAACTTAAAAGCCCTAATTTTTTACTTGTGAAAATCGAAAAGAAACGATGAGGAACTAGAAGTTGTTGTCATAAAAAAATATTGTCACGTCGACTGACGGTTGAAAGTAAAAAAAGAACGGGCAAGAACTCAAAATTATTTGTTGCCAGTGGTTGAAATTGCACAAGATTGAAGGGAGAAATTTGAAAAGTTGTTGGTTGGGAGAAGTTAGAGAGAGAAACTATCGAGAGAAAGAGAGAAGAGAGAGAGAGATTGATTTGCAGAGGGAGGGAAGTTTTGTGGGTGTGGGTTAATTTGTATTTTTGAAAAGATTAAAAAGTTTAGAAAATATTAATCAAGTTCACAATTAACCTAATCAAGTTTTTTAATTATGTTTGACCCTTTAAATTGGTCAATGTCACCAATCCTTCATTCAAGACTTAAAAGACATCTTTCCTTCAATTTTCTCAGGTTTCGAGTAGTGGTCAAAATTAAAATTACATAATTAAAATCTTGACTACTAATTACCAAACAAATAAATTAAATTATTGTACCAAAAATAAGTTAATCATGTGTTAGTTATAAATATCATAGTCATTCTCCAAAAGTTGCAAAAATATACACCTTTTGCTCTTGGTAAAGTTTTTCAAACCCTGAAATTAACATCAAATTCACGGGAAAAGAAGAAGAGAATATTAAAATGAAGAAAATGAAGATAGGACACAATTGTCTGCCAAAGTAGTCAAATATGATGTATTTATCTCTATAATCTATAATCTATATCTATAATCTATCTATAATCTATAATATATTAAAAATATGAAGGGTCTTAGAAATGCCATTTAAACTTTTTTTCCTTCATTAAAAGTCTTGCGGATTAGGCGCGGTAACTTTACTAGGAAATAAATAGTTATTAGGTAATAAGTATCTATTTTTATATAATGTATTTTGTGAATATTATCGATTGAAATATTTTTCATTTTTATCTTCTTGACTTAAGATGTTTTATTAATTCATATTCTAAATTAGATATTATCGTAATTAAATTATCTAGTGTTCTAGGATCCTCGTTAGTACTATGTAATCTTTTGTATTCTTGGTATAAACTATATAGTTGGGTTTTGATTTCTTTTAATGATTTATTCTTTTCGTAAGATGTATCCATTAATTTATGTAATTGTTAAATGCTTTGTAGTAATATTCATTAAGTGTTTTTCTTCGTTCTTGTATTTTTTATTTTCACATATTTTATTAATATATTCAATTTTACTGATATTCATATTTTGGGGGGTGATTAAATGGTAGTTGATTAAATGCTTTGCTATAATATTCTTTAGTTTTTTTCTCTTAGTTTTTGTAAGTCTTCTATATTATTTTTAAGATATTCTAAATATGCTATGTCTTTTGTTTTAAAATATTCAATTAAATTCGTTTTTATAATTTTTTTTGTTAATCTTATTTCTTTCATTTCTTGTTCCCAGTATTTTAGATATTCGTAGTTTATCATTTTATTCTTCTAAAGTAAATGTATAATAATCTATTCTACTTGTACTATATTTAATATCTTGTTTGAGGTTATTAATACTACTAACTATTTTTTTTTGTTCTCTTCTTAATGAATTTTTTAAACTATCTAAACTTTTATCTTTGCTTTTTTCTAAATTTTTCAAGGTTTCGTCTATCTATTTTAATTTTTCTATTAGATTTTCCATTATTTCTCTAATTTATTTTCTATAATTAATTTCTTTATGTAGGTCTTCTTGGTTTTCTCTAATTTTCTTAATATATTCTGACATTTTTAGTCTGTATAATATCCATCTGAATCTAAATAGTATTGATGTTCATAATATATGCGTAAGTTTTCTATACTGTTTAATAATTCTTCCTCTTCATAATCTTGTAATGTTTCCCATATTATTTTCTTTATGTCTATGATTTCTATATCTCTAAGTATATATAAAACAAGTATTTTAATATCATCTATCATTTAAACTTGATTAAATGCTTTTTCATAATATTTTTCAGTTGTTTGTTTTAGTCTAAGTAGTTCTTGCATATTTTCATTAAGGAATTCTATATATTTTATATCTTTAGTTTCCGTGTATTTGTCTAAATTTACTTTCATCTGTTTTTCTACTAATTGTATGTTTCTCATATCTTTTTCCCAAAATTCTAGATATATGTAATTTATCATGGTAAGTATTTGTAAGAGTAGTTAGGTAGGTATGATATGTAATTTATTCTAGTCATATAATATTTACCAAATGCTTTTTCTAATATGATTTTTCTTATATCTACTACTTTTATATCCTTAAGTGCATACAAAATAAGTATTTTAAATTTATCTACCATTTCGTCAGATAAATAATTATTCATTTTTTATAAAATTGCTATTTTCAAAATATTCCCTTCAATCATACACATAACAAAATTTGATCATATTAGATTACTATATACTAGATCATTCTTAAATAACATGTTCGTCGATCACTATTAGCATGGTAATCCAGATACTTTTCCCTTAAACAGTGCCTCAACTCTGGCTACTCCCCACCACGGCTTCTTGTCTTATTGGTTTCACCTTTAGGATGACATAGTTCTTAGGGATTTTTCTCCGTTTTCACTTTGCTAATAAACTTCTTAACATGCTATTCTTCGAATAATTCTACTATAAAGTAACTAACATAAACTTATCTTATTATATCATGATTGTTAGGAATTATGAATTTATCTATTCATAATACTGAATAAATATACCTGTTCTGGTAAGTTTGATAATCCTAAGTTTTGTTCCTCCATAGATTTTTTCATTGAAATATACCTGTTTTTAAATAAATATGTAAAATATTTATTGTGGACAAGAGAGAGAGAGAGTTTTTGCTTCAACACATGAAGGCCTGTTCTTGCACTGCCTTCGGTTCTTCTATTTATAACTGAAATTTATAGATGATTTCTTTGCACGTTTCCTAAAATGACTTGAAAAATCAAAGCCTATACTAGTCTAGGCTAGACTAATTAATGCTTACAAAAAAAGTCTTCATCTTTTAAAAGAAGACTTTGACATAAAACACTAAATGAAAAAAAACTTTAAATGCCTAAGACTTTACATCAAAACTTTGTACAATATTTTATGTAAATTTATGCTAATTTATTCACATGTCTTTTGTCTTTATCTCTTTCTTCCGTATCTGCTTTGGTTATCTCCTCTATTTTTTGTCAGTATAGCATCACATCTGGAATAAAGTTGTGCTTGCCACTACATCTGCTGCATATGTGGTCTTAGTATTTTTGGAAAACTTTTTCACAAAATTGATCCATAGCTTCTTCTGAAATAATTCCCTTACTGATAGATCTCGTTAATGGTTGTTCTTCTGGTCTGAAGAGTATTAATCCCCGTTTTCTAAGTTCTTCCATGTCATGGTCTCTAACTTCTTTGCAAGTTGAATAAATCAATGCTTGATTCCTTGAATTATATATCCAAACTAGCTTTTTATTTGAATAATTATTAAGTAACTCTGATAATATATTGCTTATTCTAATAACTCTTTTGTTGCGGTAAAATGCTGGTATCTGCGTTTTTGGTATCTCGGTCTGTTCACATATTTCTTCCGGAATAATATAATCTCTGTTCATACCTATTTTGACCACATTAATAGTCTGTTTAATTTCGTCAAATAATATTTCTGCTAGTGCGGAATAAAATCAAACATAGAATAATTGTCTGTTGGTAATTCTCTTGTAAGTCATAAATTCTTTGTGAATTTCTGGGACTCCTGCTAACTATTCTCCATTGGTTGTGTAAACCGTAGATAATAATCCATAATAGTAACATGATTTAATAAAATTTGGGCTTGTACCTGGTAAGGCAATAAGTTTATTGTAATTTTGGCATTTCTGGGTAATATATCCTTTTTGTTGTGCGGCTAGCTCTTCACTTTGAATAGGTTTGGTATTTAATAAGGTTTGTAAGGTGTGTATGTTGTCAATGTATTTACGAGAAGAATAATTGTATGTCTGTTTTTCTCTGTTAAGTGATTCAGAATAGGTATGTATCTGGAGAGGTGCAAATGCTTCTAAATTTTGTACATTTGGTGTATATGGTTTTGAAAATATTTGGATGAGGTTATAATTCTTTTTCTTTGGTATTTCAGGTCTATTTTGAGTGACTATATTTTTCCCTTTAGATGTTCCTGCAGCTGTAATTGAAGTTTCGGCAGCAATTCGAGTTTTAAGGTGTTTCTCATCGTCACCTTCTAGGTCTAGTTTTTTAATGTGCTCTTCCTGCACAATATCTTGTTTTTTATAGTGCTCGACTTGCACTTTTACATTTGTAACTTCAGTAGTTAGTGTAATAACTCGTTCTTGTAATAACTCCATTTGTTTAAACATTTCGAGCAATAAATCAGTCTGGGTATCTTTGGCATCAGCCTCTTCCATTGGTAAATCAGTTTGAGTAGCTTTGTCTTGATAAGTAATCTGCAATGATATTTTTGTTAGTATTGATTACTTCAATTGTAAATGTAAAATTAAGTATATTTAATACTAGTCTCCGAATTTCCTTTGTCGTAACTGAATTTTGTATTTTTCTTGTTAGCCACCATCGTACCTGTGTATTATCTGTTATAACAATAAACTTCTTATACACGATATATGGCTCAAATTCTATTAAACATTTATATAAAGAACATAATTCTTTTCTATTTATTTCCCATTTTATTTCTGTTTCGTTAAACGTTCCTTAATAATATCTACAATGATGTTCTAATTTTTCTTCTTTATACCTATATTTGAGTACTCCTCTATAACTATATTCACTTGCATCAACTTCTACTATATATGTAAATTTTTTATTTTCATCTGGAAATTATAATTTTGGTAACTCTTTACAAAGTAATTTTATTTTCTGTACCTGTTTTTTGTCTTCTTCATTATATCTATATTCTACATCCTTTTTAAATTTTTTCTGTAATGATTTTAAGTTTTCTGCTAATTTTGGAATATATTCTCTTACTTGGTTTACTAATCCTAAAAATGATTGTAATTTCTTTTTTTGTATCTAATTGTTCTTCTGAATTTATTATTTTTTGGACTATATGTTGTTGCATTTTGACTCCACTTTTATCTATTTGTATTCCTAAAATTCTATCTGAGTTTTCATAATTTCTGCTTTCTTCTCACTTAAACTTATTCCTGATTATTCTATTATATCTGTAAATTGTTCTAATAATTTTAAATGTTCTTCTTTAGTTTTTGTATATAATAGTATATCATCTATTTATACTATACCATTACGTAATTGTTTAAAATAACTATCCATAAAATATTGATATCTACCTGGTGCATTTTTATATCCAAATGGTAGTACATTCTATTCATAAAATCCTTGTGGCACCACCGTAAATGCGATTAATTCCTTAGATTTTTCTTCTAACTTTAAATGGTAAAATCCTGATTTACAATCAAATTTACTAAAATAATTATATCCTTGTATTTGCCTTATTTTTAATATCTTGTTTGACATTGGGTAATTATAAGTCATTGTTTTTGCATTTAAATTTCTATAATCAATAACCATCCTACTTTTTCCTCTTTTTTATTCACTATGTTTATTTACTATAAATGCTGGGCTATTATGTTTACTATTATTTTTTTGTATATATTGTTTTTCTAATAATTCTTCTATATGCATTTTAAATTCTTTTAAATCATCAAATTTATATGTGAATGGTTTCTGGGTTATTATGCTATTTTTATCTATTAATTCAATTTTTATTGTGGTTTTATGTTTTTTTCCATCCTTTTAATGGATCTTCACTATATAATTGTTCTAATTTTTTCTTAATTATTTCTATCTTATTTATTGAAAATATAGTTATTTCCTTTTTATTTATTGAAAATACGACCAGTTCTATTGTATCTTCAGTATTTTTTATATTTTCTAATTTTTGTGTAATTTTTTCACTTCCTTCTATCCAATCAGTTTTCTTTCTTATTTTATTAATAACTCTTTTTGCTCTTACTTTTTGTTTACATGGTGTTGTAAACCACCAATCAGTTCTAGTTATTATATGTGGGTATAATTTATCTAAAAATGGCATTCCTAAATGTATATCTTTTGATGTTAGCTCATAATTATAGATTTCTTCTATTGTTAATATTTTATCCCATACTTGTGTTTTTACATTCTTAGCTTTATAAGTAATTAAGCTTCCTTCATTATTAAATCCTTTAACTATTATTGGTGTTTTTAATTTATCTCATTTACTTTCTGGTAAACAATTATATCTACATAAATTAGCTTCTGCTCCTATATCTATCATAGACGTATAATATCTACTGTAATATCCTTCTACTACTATCTTCATTAATACATATATTTTCATATCATGTTAAAGCTCTTCTTAGGAATAACCTTTCTCTATTATATGTTATAGATAATTGTGTATGTTCTATATTGTATGGTTTTACTTGTTCTAGCCATTTAATTCCTAATATTATGTCTGCTTTTTGCATTTCTTCCTTTATTTCAAATTCTATTTTCATTTTTCTAACTCCTATTGTTATTTCTTTTTCTGCTATATTTTTAGTGTTTATTAAGCTTCTTGGTAGGTCCGGGCTTATATTATTATCAGATTTTATTTCCTCATTTTTTACTAGATATTTTGCTATATAATTTTCTTCTTGTCCTGTATTTAAGAGTATTAAATATTCCTTTTCATTTATTGTTCCTGTTATGTAATATTGATTTAAATTAACTATTGAACTTGTTTCATAACTTGTTCTTTTTGACGAACTTGATGATTCTGTTTTTTCATAAGCTATTCTTTTTGTTGTACTTATTCTATCATTTATTATTTCTAAATCTTCTTCTATGTCTATATTTTTGTAACTATAATCATTATTATCAATTGTTTTTACGAATTGTTCAAAAGAACTTTCTATTTGTATTTTATTAATTTTATTTTTTCCTGTTATTTTGTGTTTTGTAGTTAATACATATAGATTTTTACATCTTGCTGTAAATATTTTACTTCCTGGGGTTAGTTCTATTCCTGATATTTTCCAATATAATACCAATGATTTATCTATATTTTTATCTGTTATTGCTACTGAATAATTTGCACTTATTATTAATTTAATTTTTTGGTATATTAAATTTAAATTTTTGGTATATTAAATTTCCTTTTATGGCGGTTATTATACTTTTTTCTATAGGTCTTATAATCCTATCATCTGCTAAATATAGTTTTATTGGTGTATCTATTCCTTCTCTAAAACATGCTTTTATCAATATCTCTATACCTCCAAGGTGTACATATTTTATTGGGTCTCTACTTTTTATATCGTTTATTTCTTTATTTATTATCCTTTTTGTTACTAGTGGTATACTAGCTTAACCTTTTGCATATCTGCAGTCTATCACATGTTCTTTTTGGCTTACTATATAATATTCTTCCTTTTCCCTAGTAAATATATTTTTTATTGTTGGTATTTTAAATATTTTTTCTACACTTAAGTCTAACCCTTTTCCTTTTATTTCATCAAATACATTGTTATCAAATATTATTTTTTGATCTGTTCCTTCGTCATTTAAATATTCTTCTTTTGTTATTATTTTTATATCTTCTTCAGTCATTTGGTTTATTTGTATATCTTCTTCAATCATTTAATTCGTCTAATTCACTATCTATTTCATTATCTTCTATTTCATTATCTGTTTCATTCTCTGAAATTTCATATATACTGTCTTCACTTTCTAATTCGTAATCTATATAATCTATTTGCATATATTCTGTATTCTCTATTTTTATTTCTGATATTTGTTTATTTTTTGGGTTTTTAGGTAATTTACAATCTCTAACTAAATGTCCTAATTTTTCGCAATTATAACAAGTACATTCCTTTATAGATTTCTTTTTCCTATATGGTCTTTTATGTTTATAATTTTTTACATAATATCTTTTTCTTGGTTCCTAATTTGTAAGATTGTTGTTGTTTAGTACTGATTTGATGATTTGAAATGTGAATTAGTAACTTGAAATTAGTTACTTGAAATGCTTTAACAATGGTATTTTCTTATAATCATTTTGTAAGGACTAACTACTTGTTAACTTTGCATAATTTAGATGGAAGGTAAAGGTGACAAAGGTAAGCAAAAAGTTGATCCTATAAAGACAAAAAAGAAAAAACAACCTCCGCCTTATAGACGACCGTCGGGTATTCATATATCTGAGGGTCGGTGTGATGACGTGCCAGCACGACCCTCGTATTCTAGGTCGTCGCAATATTCAGTTCCTACTCCTACGCACATGGGTCCACTTCATGGGTCTACAACGACTCATTCTGCTCCCATCCCCGTGCCACCGCTTTCACAGTACTATCAGACGATCGTTGGCACACACGGTCATCTATCATCGTCTGCAGTACCCTCTACTAGTAGTCACCCATGTTCTCACAGTGATTCTGTTGGATCTATTGGGTTGACGGATCTTCCTCTTGGAGGTACTCCATCTGGTGCTTTAGATCCGCCCACGCCAGTGCATTCACCAGAACTTGTTCCGCAGCCCGGAGATAGAGATGTTTTTAGGAGGCGGTATATTATTCCATATGGAGTATGTTAAGATTTCTAAATATAACATTATTCATTTTTCATCTACTATACTATTATGCTCTATGAAATTAATATTTGATCTTGTGTTTAGGTTTTTGCCCGATGATGGAATTAAAAAAATTACGACTAAATGCATTACTCGGCACTTCAACTGCTATTGGACCAGTTGACAAAAGGTTTCAGAATTTGATAGAAATGCAATATTTAAAGAATTTCAGGTAAAGATTTAACTTATTGACTACTTAACACATTGTTAGAACAAAAAATTGAATATTATACTTTTATTTTTTGTAGAAATATTTCTGGTAGGATGACGCACGTGACTGTGCTATACGAAGGAAATTTTATAAAAGAGCTAGAGCCAGAATGAACGGTCTGTTGGATTATGCCAGAACGAACAGGGTACGACCAGGGTTTATACTCGAACTTATGTGGCAAGATTATCTTCGCTATTGGAGTAGCGAAGAATACTAAGTGTTGAGTGAGAAAGGAAAGAAAATCAGGGCATCATCCAAGGTGGCTCTCCACATACTGCGGGAGCAGTTAGTCGGATTACTGTGGAGTCAAAAAATGGTATGTAACTTTTACGGTTTTAATTATTTGTTTCTATTTAAATTTTTAATTATTTGAAGATTAATAATTTTATCATATGTAGGCAAAAAAATTGGGTAAGAAGATACAACATGAGGTATTCGAGGAGACCCATAAAAGGAAGAAAAAGAACCCAACTGATGAAGATTTCTGGGTTGAGCCTCGTGCAAAAGCTACCCATGTAAGAATCAAATTTTGTATTTATGAATCTTTTCCTCAAAGTTGATTTTTATTCAAGTACGAGTAGTTTAATATATTTTTACTAATAACTTTAACTTTACTTTGAATATAGGACAAATATATTCACCTTGTTAATGAGTATCGTAGTACTCAGCCTCCTGAAAGTCAGGGTGACACATTACCTGAAGATGTAGAGGAGGGGTTATGGAAACAAACCGTGGGTTCTCCAGTTAGAGGACAATACTACGGGTACCACAAAAAATATTTTAGCTAGAATGTTAGGTCTTCATCCGACCCTACATCCTAACCCTCATCAGTTGATAGAGAAACCGTTAATTTACTAAAGAATAAGATTTCTTAACTCACTAAAGACCTTTCTACATAGACTGAGAGGGCGAAGGAGGAAGAAACAACAAAACAAATGAGATTGATGCAGGAGTAGATCAAATTTTTTATTCAATCTGCAGGGATTCTTCCTACTTGTCCTGGTGATGTAGTTCGGGTTGCAAAAGGTCTAGGCCCACTAGATGATATCACCACATATGAGGAATCAGATCCTGTGTGAGGTTGAGGATGTAGATGATGAAGAGGATGGTGGACTTGTAGTTTTTAGACTATAGTATGTTTTGTAGTTTGGATTTGCAGACTTGATAAATTTTGTAAATAACTTGATTTTAAAAGTTTGTATTATTTATGCTGGTTGTTTGTATTGTTTTACTGGTTGAAATGTTATGCTGGTTGATGGAATGTAGCTTATAGATGCTGTTATTTTAAAAAAAAAATTACCAAAAAACCGACCACATGTTGTCGGTTTTCTAAATTCTTTTACTAAAACTATCCACATGTGGTCGGTTTTTTAAAAAAAATTCCAAAAAACTGACCACATGTCGTTGTTTTTACTGGTATTTTTCTAAAAATCGACCACAAGTGGTCGATTTAACATAATTAATTAAAAATTATTTTATCAAATAAATTATTTAAAGTCACTCCCTTGATGTCTGTGACTTTTTGAACCTGATCGAGGAACTCCTGTAGATCCTCTTCAGACTTAGAACTAGAGAATAGAGGAGGATTCATTCAGGTGAAGTCCCAAATCCTAGTTGCAGAAGCATTGGACTCTGGGTCAGCTGGAATAGCTGCTGGCCGTTCGTTCTAAGCTGCGGCTGAACTGGCTAGAGTAGTGAATACAATCATGAGTTCTGTATGAGAGACAGGTTCGTCCAGGGAATCTTTTTGGACGGGCTGAGGTGCTGACTAATTTTTGGTTCATCTTTCGTTAGTTCTTTCTGAAGACATGTTCTGTAAATTAAAGGAGGAAGTGAATTAGACTGAAAGTTTAATTAGAGATTTTGTTCACTGGCACAACATGAATATTGAAAGAAGGGAAACTGTTCCTAAAACGTCACATAGCCTCCTGCACATAAGTGTGGTTCACAATACACATATGTACAAGACTCTACTAGATGTTTCTTTTAGACTTCCTAGGACACTATTGAACCTTAGGCTCTGATACCAAGTTTGTAATGCCTCGATTTTCTGAACCGGAACACTAGACGATGCTCATGACCCCGAAGGAACATAAGCTAACCCATGACTGATATTTGTACCTGTATACTGCATAAAAGATTGAAAATTATGGAAACGTGAAATAAAGGCCATAAGGTTCAAACTGGATAAACATCTGATAAGAGAAATGTTTGAAAATGGTATAACAATACCAAAAAACTGAGATAACTATCTAAATATTCTATAGTCTGAAAGCCTCTAAAATGTCTGAATAAGGAGTTGATGGGACATGACCCCAACTAACTCTGACTTGGTACTAAGTACTCTTGCATATTCAGTCATGCATTCATATACCTGTTTGCTTATGTAATCATGCATAAGACATGCATTCTCACTGCAAGAAATGTAGTTTATCAGAATAGTCAGTCATGTACTCATAAGTCAATTATCAGTTATGCATCAGATATAGATGAATTCAGCTTATCAGTCATGCATCAGATATGCATGTTCAGTATGTTATATTAAGATCTTCAGTCATGTTAGTCATGAGATCATGTTTTAGTTACTCAGGTTCAATATGTATGTCGGCTTATGTTCTTCCCCTCACTCTCAGCCTCATTCGAGGACGAATGTTCTAAAGGGGGAGATATTGTAATACCCGCACTTTTTTTAGCTTGAAAATTTCCCCCAAGAATGTTAGAAGCTTTATTTGAAAGATGATCCACTTTTATAAAAGTGGTATTTTCAATATTTTCACTTTTTATCATGTGGGGAATCGAATAAGCTTTCCATCGATACCAAATTCACCAAAATTTGAAACCCTGGTGAAGAGTTAGAGCCTTTTTAGTGAGATAGTGTATCACCTGAGCCTTCAGCGCATCGTGGAGATAACTCAAATGGAATTTGTCAAATTCTAGTGATTCTCCGCAATAGTGGAACATTGCGCCAAACTTACAGTTCTCAAACAATCTGGAAACGCTATAGCTCCACGTCGCGCCACCATGCAGATTTCTAATTGTCCATTCCAATGACTTGGCGCGATAGTGGTACGTCGCGGCAAGGATAAAAATTAGAAAATTTTCTTAGAAATTAAATACGTGTCCTAGGGTTAAAAGGGTCAGTCAATTTCCCACCCTATATAAGCCTTATTACACGAGTTTTCACCATAATTCAGTAGCTTATACTCAATTACTCAAAAAAACTCTCAAGAACAAGCCCTAGGGGTTTCATAGAAGGTTTAATTCCAAGGTAATTCACCATCAAATTTAAAGAATATCTCCGTCAATCTTCGTAGAATCACAAACTAAGGTATGCGTAGTGTTCATTCATGGACTCCTTTCATCCATGAAGCCCAACAATCTCTTTTCTAAGTTTAAGTTTATGGATTTCTTTATCTATTTCATGTTGGGTTTGTTTTGTTTATGTTGAGGATGATTAATTGAATTAAAATTCATGTTGGGTGATCAATTTATGTGGAATTGATTTGTATAGACTTATATTCATGTGAACCTATGAATAAACCCTAGATGATAAAATTAGAGATGAATCATGATGATTAATTGTTGAATAATGTTGTCTGCATGTGCTATGCCTACCATGTGTTTGATTAAATGCCTAGATAAAGGAACAATGCCCAACTAGTATGATATCATGAAATCCCCATGTATGTACAAACTTATGCATATCACATGTTTGATGAAGTGCTTTAATATATGAACTATGAAATGTGTTGTTGGTCATGTGTTCAAGTAAGCCATGCTATGTCAGTTTCTTCTCATCGAGTCCTGGGGGTACTTGTACCCGAACATTTAGCTGTGTGCCTAGATCCATGTCATGTTTTCACGATCTCCTCAGTCAAGCTATGATCCATAGAACTCAGTCAGCCATGTGACTCAGGAAATCTCAGAAATCTTAGTAATCTCAGTAGTTCAGTAATCTCAATAATCTCAGTAACCTCAGTATTGCCAGTCAATCTTAGTAACTTCAATAGTCTCAGCTAGTCCTCAGAACTTAGTAAATTCCGTCAGTCAATGGAACTCAGTAAACTCAGTTTAGCTTCACTAAATAATACAATTAGTATCAGTTCAGTTCAGTTAATTAGTTTAGTGTTTATTTAGTTGGGAGTAGGATTCAACACCGAGTGAACCCAAGGATGGGGACTCACCTATTATTCAGTGGAGGGTGTGATCCTTAGAAGAAATCCTTGTGTTCCAGAACTACGTAACCAGCGTAGGTTGAGATTCCCCTACACCTAGGGATAATACATCTTATTTGAGTTTACTTAATAGCAAGGACAGGCAGAAAAAGGCTCCCAAATAGAATAGGGTTTACTCACATGTTGTCTTTACCCGTGGCACGGTATTGACACGCTTCCAGCTGGGGTTACAAGTTGGACCCCACTAGTTCAAATTCGGGGCATGTCAGTTAGATGATTACCTCCCATTGTCTCAGTCTATGTCTCAGTAAAAGAACTCAGATAGTTCTCAGATTCGATAACTTTCAGATACAGATAACTCAGATACAGTACAAAACTCAGTTAGTTCCATCAAATTTAGGATTGTCAGATACAGTCACCTATGTATTAGTTATATCAGTTATAAAAACTCATGTTATCATTATTCAACTTCTGGACTGTCAGATATAGTCAACCAGACCAGTTCTTCATAATCATAACTATTAGACACTGTTATTCATGTATCAGTAACATAGTATCTGTCCCGCAGTATTCAGTAATGCAGTATCAGTTTTTCTCACTTATTAGTGACTCAGATGTCTATATCAGTAAACTCAGTATTCAGTCCTATCACGATATCAGTTACAGTTACGTAGTCTTGTATGTATTCTCATGTTCATGTTAGTCACTCAGTTAGTATTGTTCATGCATATGAACCATTTGTATTTAGCCTACCTCACTTGCATACTGGTATATTCAAAGTACTGACGTATTTGTGCTATGTTGTCTTATACCATAGGTTTAGAAACACGAGCTCCAGAGCATCAGTAGCATCCTAGTTCAGCGATCAGAGTTAGCTGTGAGTCCTCATCCTTTGAGGACATGATGATCACATTACTATTTCAGTTTTTAGTTTATTTCAGTAGTCGGAGTTAGTTGGGGATATGTCCCATCAACTCCTTATTCAGACAGTTTAGAGGCTTTCAGACTAAAGTATGTTCAGATAGTTATCTTAGTTGTTTTGATATTATTATACCATTTTTAGATATCGCTTTTATCAGATGTTTATCCAGTTTGAACCTTATGGCCTTTTAGTTTATGTTTCTGCATTTTCCAGTCTTTTATGTAGTATACAGGTAAAGATATCTGTCATGCATTAGCTTGTGGTCCTTCGGGGTCATGAGCACCGTGTAGCATTCTGGTTTAGAAAATTGGGGAGTTACAAGCAATATGTACAACTCATCATAAGTTAGCTCCAATGCTTGACCACCTGCGACTGAACCTAGTAAAATCTTTGTATTATGATCAAGAGCTTCTACAGAAGTATGAGATAGTACCTCATTAGACTATTGGTGATGTGGAAACTCCCAAAGAAGATCCTTGAAGCATTCCCAAGCATGATAGAGTTTTCATCATGCTTTTGTTTGAAGCTCACTATCTCACTGCGTAGTATTGTTGTCTTACCTGATGGAAAGAATATGATGAGGAGTTTTCTAGATAAGTTGTCCAATTATGTAATTGAATTTGACAGTTCTGCATTCAACCACCTTTTAGCTTTCCCTAAAAGTGAATAGGGAAACAGTGTCAGCCTCACATAATATGGAGTCACTCCAGTCGGAGTGAAAGTATCAGTAATCTCAATGAAGGTCTGCAAGTAGTCTTGTAGATCCTTATGTGAAAGCCCCACAAACAGTCCACTACTAATAAAAAGCTGCACCATATTGTGTTTCAACTCAAAATTACGCCAAATATCGATCTTTGAATTGGGGAAGTCAAGTTTATTGGAATTGGGACTGCCACTTCCCTAAATTCCCTACTAACTGCTTGCTGTTCAACCATAAGAACAATTTTCTGTAAGCCTTCTTGGATTTGTAGAATTCTAGGGAGAAGGATTGCTTCTCTTGTGTTGATGGTAATGTTATTCGGGTTTCAAGCTTGGTTCTACCAACTCCCGATACCTTTCAAACTTATAAACTTAGGAACCTGATTTCTTCAAATACAAAAACAAGACCAAGTGTAAAAACACCAAATAAAACTAAAACTAAAACTAAAATAAACAATTTCCAATTTCAAGTCCCCGATAACGGCTGATGTGTGAGCTAATGCTAACATATTTGAGGCTTTTAACTAAGAATAATTGTGAAGTCTTAAGAAAATTTGTCGTTTTTAATTGCTTTATGGTTGATTTTGTAGTAGAAGCTAAGATACTAGAGAATCAACAAGAATGGAAGTAAATGAGCCAAAATATGAAGTAAATAGAGGCAAAGTGTGGCTGACAACATTTGTGATAAGTCGTCAGCCTTGTGATAAGCTATCAGCTTCATCGTCTACCATAGATAGAGAATTGGCCTAAGTTGAAAGCTATGACAACATTTTGTAATAGGTCATTAAGGAGCTGATAAGCCATCAATAATGCCGTCAGCCTAAGGAAACACATGAGAACTGAAGTAGATACTTGACGACATTTGTGATAAGTCATCATGGAGCTAATAGGGCGTCACTATTTATCATCAGTGTTAGGAAGCAAGTATCCAAAGCAAAGAGCAAGCTGACGATATTTGTGATAAGTTGTCAGTATCTTGATAGGCTATCACAGATGGCGTCACATAATCCGAAGAATGTATGAATTTTATTATTTTGTTTCCATAATTAGGGTGAACTATTTAAAGAATTGTTGAGGGTTTTATTAATTTTTTCCAAACCTTGAGTTTTGAGACACTATACTTTGATATTTTCTCTCTCTAACTTCTTGGCTTGAAAAAGTAATTATTTTGAGAGAATTTAATCATTATTTGGTGATTTTCTGTTCTGATCTAATTTGCGATTCACTAGTTATTATTCATCTTATGGTAAGTTTATCTTTCAAAGTATGAATTCATCTAGTTGCTTTGATTATTACATCATGAGCAGCTAAATTCCTTTAACCTGAATTTGGGATCTAGGGGTAGGTCTTGATAAGGTGCTGAGTGTTCATGATTCAAAAGGTGGTTGGAATCCTTGATAATTCTGATGTTTTAATTATTGTCTGTTGGTTGCAAACGATAGATAACACCTGCTTTGATTTTCTAGAGAAGGAAATCAAATATAATAGGAAGTGAATTATCAACAGGGACTTGGAAACACTAAACTTCCGTTTAATAATCAGCGTTGTTACAAGGTTGGTTAACCTGAGGTAAACTCTGGGTAGTGAAAATAAATTCCCTAAGTCCGTGAGGATTAGGTAATTAAATGGTTAAGTAGGTCGAGAGACATTTAAAGTTATTATAAAGATAACTTATTGTCCTACCCACCGTGAGAATCTTGAACCACTAGTAGCATCTGTCAAGTACCAACATCCTTAGTGAACATAATTCTGTTTTTTCATAAACTCTTGATTATGAACACTGATTAAAGTGATCAACAATTATTTTTTAAACTCAAAACCCCCATTTCAGGAAACATCAACTATCAGTTAATTAAATTGCAAACAACTTAAGTTCACACCATATTCCCTGTGGGATTCGACCCCAACCTAGTTGGGTTTTATATTGACAACGATCGCTTACATTCTCGTTGAGATGTGTAGTTTGAACGTTATAAAAAATGGCGCCGTTGCCGGGGAATATGGTTGAAAACTGAAGTTTGTGTGCCCTAATTAACTGTTAGTCAAGTTTCCTAGTTTTACGTTTATTTGTTGTTTTTGTTTATTTGCAGGATCTTTATAGTGTATGCTAAGACCAAGAAGTTTTGGAGAACCGTTGTTACCACCTAATTAGGAACTGCAACGAATTGGAAGAATGGCAGAACAACAAGAGGCTAACAGATTGGCTGCCTTAGCTAGAGCTTAGGTGAATGTGCAAAATTTCGGGCAACAAGTTTGACATCCAAATCCTAAGGACGAAGATTTGGGAGACGAGGAGTTGCTGAATCCTTGTAAACCATGGAATGCAGAACAAATAGCTACACTAGTATGGCGTAATGTTAACAGGAACCATCTGTTTCGACAAAAGCAAGAGAACCAGCCGGTCTAGTATGATCTCAATGATGATGATGATGGAATAAATGGAGCAGGTGCAATGGGTGCAATTATTCCTCCACCGTTGGCACCTGGGGAAAAATTTAATATTACGATTACTATGATTCAACTCCTAAATCTGAAGGGGTTGTTTGGTGTCCTTCTTGGGGATGACCCGAACTTGCATCTGGTGAATTTTGTCACCATCTGCAAATCTTGTGATAAACCCAGAAGTGGGCCAAAATGCTATCTGGTTGTGATTGTTTTCGTTGTCTCTGCCTGGGGAGGCAACATTGTGGCTAAATGAGATGACATCTAATTTTATAACTAACTGGAGGTAGTTGAAAGAAGCTTTCCTGGAAAGGTTCTTTCTGCCTTCCAGGAGGGTAGAGTTGAGGGACGAGATCAACAACTTTAGGAAGCTCCCGACTGAAGCCTTGCATGAAACCTGGGAAAGATTCAAGAAGAAGCTGACACAGTGTCCGAACCACAACATGAAGGACATACATTTGATGGAGACTTTGTACAGGGATCTTAACTCTGTTACAAAGCCAATTATAGACAATGCTGCTGGTGGTTTGTTTGTTGTTATGACATTCCTTGAGGCTTCAGAGAAGCTAGACAGAATGACCAAATAGAGTCGGGCATGGCATACCAGAGAATCTGTGGTGGCCAGCTTCACTGCTTCTATAGGTATTACTATGAAACAATGCAAAAGAGAATAAAAGCGTGACCAATACATGGATCACCTTAAAACACAGATGGACTTACTAACCAAGCACTTGCTATCATCCAATATTGAAAAGGTGAAAGCTGTGGGATATCAGGATAGAAGTGAGGCTGATACAAATGAAGAGGCTAACTATGTTAATAATCAGGGGGGTTTCCAAGGAAATAGCCAAGGGAATCAAGGTTGGACTTACTATGATAAGCCTAGTTATAAAGACAGGAAGCAAAGAAATTGGAGGAATAATAATGACCGAAGTGGGCTATATGTTCCTCCTGGAAATTATGAGGTTGTTTCAACAAGTTATGAAAAGATATCCATGGAGGACATGATGGCTAAGTTGTTTAAGGGAGTGAAAGCTACCAGCTCTGGTGTGACCACCATGAAGATCGATCTGACATCCATCAGTGAGTTGGTGCACTCACACTCTACTGCAATCAAACAGTTGGAGAAGCAAATGAGCCAACTCTCTGCAATATTCAACTAGAGGAAGAGCGGAACATTACCAAGTGATACTGTCCAAAATCCACAGAATGATGGCTCATGTATGTATATTACTAATAGAAGTGGTAAGATATTACCTGGCCCTTCTATAGGCAAACCTGTAGTTAATGAGGTAGTTGATGTTGAACCGAAAGAAAGTGGTCCAGTAGAGTCTGAGAAGCTGGATAATTTTGATGATGCTCAGGATAAATACAAAGAGAAAGAGAAGGAGGTAGTGCTGAAAACTATCTCAAGACCACCACCTCTATTTCCTCAGTAGTTGAAGAAAAAGGTTGATGATGCAAAATTCAACAAATTCATGGGAATGCTCAAGCAATTAACAATAAATGTGCCTTTTAGGAACTTGAGTAAATGCCAGGATATACGAAGTTCATGAAAGACCTTGTGACTAAGATATGGAAGGTTAGCCATGAGCTGGAGGAAAATCTCTTTCATTGTGGCGCTATCTCTATAAGGTCTTTAGTGTAGAAAAAGCCAGACCCGAGAGCGTTTACCATCCCGTGTACTATTAGGTCCCTGAAATTTAGAAAAGCACTATGTAATTTGGGAGCCAGTATAAACCTAATGCCACTCGCTGTGTACAAGTAACTAGGTTTGGGGGATCCTACCCCGACGAACATACGATTGGTGATAGAAGATAGGTCTGTAAAGCGGCCAGTGGGTATATTACATGATGTATTGGTAAAGGTGGCCGACTTTATTCTACCTACTGATTTTGTAGTCCTGGACTGGGAGGTGGACTTCGAGGTGCCCATCATTTTGGGAAGACCATTCCTTACAACTGGAAGAGTGATGTGGTTATGGAACTGAATGAGCTGAAGTTCAGGTTCAATGACAAGGAAACAAGATTCAAAATACACTCATTCATGACACCGACAAAGGAGATGAGTGTTTTCTCAATTGTGGACGTATTCTATGAAAATGGTAAAGGGTATTAACAGGATTTCTTGGCAATGTCTGAGTAGTCAAGATAACCAAGTCGTGCCGCGACAGAAAATTAGGTGCTATTAGGAGGCAACCCAAAATTTTTATATCCCAGCAAATTATTTATTTTTGTAGTTAGGTTCTAGTTCAAAGAAGCTGGAATCGATATATCCAGCCAAGTTCTCCTGATGACATTTTTGACGGGCTGTCATAATTATGATAAGCCATCAGCTTTGTCATCAGAAACAACAGCTCTGAGGCAATTTCTGTTATGGATGACGACATTTGTGATAAGCTATCAAAATTGTGCTGGCTTATCAGAAATGTCATCACAAAAAGCCCAATATTAGCTGAAACTGTGGGCCAATTAAAAAGACCCGACCTAGCTCATAGCTTGGACTTTCCACCTCCCCGCTTAGTTTTTATTACCTTTAAGTTATTCTCTTTGCATCTTTGGTTTATTTTCTTCCCTTTTCAAAGTTTCTCCAACTAAAACAAACGAAAGTTTCCTTGTATGTGTAGGTTTGCAATCAAAATCAAGAACCTCTCTTTATTTCCGCTTGCTCGTGTAACCACATTGAAGGCTTCCATCAGGTATGCTTGAAACCTAGCCTTTTTTTTCAAGTGGAAAGTGATAAATTTATGAAAACCCAAGTTCCCAAGAAGCTTGAACCAAGTTTAGCTTGAAAAAATGGCTAAAAATCAGAACTAGGGTTTGCTGTGCAAGCTTAAGGTTTAAAAGTTCAGCTCAAAAATAAAAATCGAGTCAATTTTAAGAAAAAAATGGGACCAAAAATTGAGTTAAAATCAAGTTGGGGTTCTGTTTATAGCTGATGATATTTGTGATAAGCTATCACAACTATGACGGCTTGTCAAAAATGTCGTCAGAAGCTGATAAGAATTTTGTGTGTTAGTTTAGGGTTGACGACATTCACGATAAACTATCAAAAATGTGATGGTTTATGTGAAATGTTGTCATACCTGGGACATGAAATATTACTAAACCCTTTCAAGGGGTGTGAAATTTCTATGATCAATGTGTTTGTGTTTATACTCTTGAGGGTCAACTATTGGTTTTTCTCTTGCTATAGGTCTTGAAATGGTATTGAAAGGAAAGAACACAAAATCCAAAAAGAAAGTGACCAAGGGAAGTTTACCTCGGAGACTCTTCAATGAAGAGGAAGAGCCTCTGCTCAGGAAGCAAAAGAAGAAGCAAAGCACTTAAAAGACTCCACTATCCTTACTAGTTGAGGTGGAGGAGAGTGAAGAAAGTGACACTGAGCCAACAACATCCGAGCATACAACTTCTGAGCAGACGGTGTCTGAGCAACAAGAGTATGAACATGCTGAATCTGAAGAGCATAATTCAGATCATCCTGATTCTGAGAGGCATGAGTCTGAGGGACCATCAACAGAGTCCCCTTATGCTGAGACAAAAGATGATGAAGACTCTCCAATTTGGGGAACAATGTTCAAATGCAAAAATCTTAAAGTCCGAGATAGCACTAGATGGCAGATTCCCAAAGCTCAAAAAATCTTCTTTGATGGGCTTCGTAGAACCAATAGAAGAGCTTTCAAGCGGACAATCTTTGAGGAGAAGAGAATCATCACTAAGGGGTTGAGCAGGTACCCGGAGGTGGAGAAAAAATTTCATGGATATGATTTAGAATGGACTACATGAGAAAGAAATTTATTTTTCCCTACACTAGTTAGGGAGTTCTGTGAAAACTACCAAGCTCGCTTGGAAAACATGTGTAGAGAAGGAGAGAAAGCAACTGACCAACCTTTGTTGGATAAAGTTCTAGTACAGGCTGTAATGGTGGATGTTTCTGAACCAACAATCAACAGATTCCTTCATGTCCCAAACTTCACACCTCAGGACACTTCACCTACTTTCTATGCCCGGTTAAAGCATTGATAAAATCAGCGAAATTAGTTATCCACACTCATAGTTGATGGAGAACCGGAATGGATAAAAAATTCGAGTGATAGGATCTTCAAGGCCTCCCTGACTTCAGAGATAGGATTTTTGTGGGGTATTATACGTACGTAGTTTATGCCCACAGATGGTGATTATATCTTTGGGGATGACAGAGCAATATTAGTCGCAATTTTTGTGGATAAACTCAAATTAAATTTTGGAGATATTATCGTTGAAGAGATAAAAATTCAATTCTCGAGTTTTGATACAACATATCCCTTCCCTTGGTTAATTACAAGGTTGTGTAGGGCAAAAAATGTGCCAAAGATTGTGGGGTTAGAAGAACTCTTTGCCAGGAAGACCCACAATCCGATCCAAAATAAGGAAAATCAGCCAAGGCTAATGCTTGACAAGGACGCAGAGATTCCAACTGATCCACCGATTACAGACTCTAGTTCAACACCTAATGCAGATGTTCCTTATTTTAAAGATATACCTCCAACATCTGCAACAATGGCAGAATCAACAGTGCCTAGAACTGAGACAATTCCTCCCACTGTAGTGCCTACAATAGAATTTGACTTCAACCCTATGAATTTTAGGAGAGTAGCAAAGCAGTCCAAGTGGTGCAAGGCTCAGCTTAAACTGTTTGACAAATAATTTGTAGCTGCAGTTAAAAAAAGAGTTAAGGCTGTACTTGAGCCTTACAAGGCTCTGCCGGGCTGGATTGATGAATTGGAGAACCGCTTCAATGCACAGTCGAGAGAGAGGTTAGATCCAAAGATGGCATTATTCAGATCAAACCTAGACAAAGTAAAGGTGGAGGTTGTAAAGCTACAGAAGCATCATTTTGTAGTGTCAATAGATCCAGTAGATAAGGAGTTTGAGGGATAAATCCTGATGCTTGATCTCACGGAGGGGACAGTAATAAAAAAAGAAGAAAGATGAAAAAAAAGAAAAATAAAAGAGAGATAGTCCCGAAAATAATGAAGAAAGAAAAGAAAAAAAGAGGGCAAGAAAGAAGTCTAAAAAGAAAGAGATGAAAAAAATGAGAATTGAGTCCTTAGTAGACAATGAGAGATGGGAGGCAGCCATCCGAGCGAGAGTCGCAGGTGTCTCTACTAGTAGGCCTTCAAAGACTGATAGACCAGCTACACCAGAACAGAGAGAGGCCCTGATGGAGATTCAGCAGCATGGTCAGGAACCCATGACCCCCGAGATTGATCTATTCCAGGTATACTCTAATCCTTAGTTTATATTTTCTTTAGTTTTAAGTTGAGGGTGTAGGGTAAAGTTGTTGTTGTAAAATTTTGTAGTCAACTAGGAGAAATACTTGTACTTGAGGCAGTTGAATTGTTTTTATGATTTTTGTACACCTCTTCAAGTGGTTTACTACTTTAAACTTAGTGATTTGCATTTAAGTATGATCACCGTGCATCTTTGTATGGCATTAGTTCTAGTAACATAATAATCTTTGCTAAATAATTGCACGAACTGAATGAGTAGTTGTGTGCGATATACCTATGCGCCAAGTATGTGTGTGAGATGCTACTCAATTCCCTTTGTATGCTGAAGCCAGAACTTGCCCATTTAGTCTTACCTAGGTTGAAAGATAGGGGTTAGGAAATGATCATAGGCCATTTTAATATTAGCTCACTTTAGCAAAAATGACCTTCCCTATGTGTATCATGTCCCTTGATCCCTGTTTTGAGCCTAATTAGCCTATTTCTTTGTATGACACCTGTCACCTTCTCATTTAGATCATAATGAACCTATTTTGGCCCTGGCCTCCTTGGACACTCTGCACCTTAACTTAGGCAAATTCCCTAAGTTGAGGGTGGCTATCATAAGGGTGTGTGATATAGAATAAGTATGGAGAAAGGTAGCATAAAAGAAATGAATAAAAAGCTGGGTGCAGAGGAAAAGAGAAAGAAAAAGAAAAATTGTGAAGAAGAATAAGTAATTGAGAAAAGACTGCACCCATCCTAAATAATTATGATCAAGAAAATAGAAGAGCGGAAAAGGCTAATGAGTGAAACCTCAAAAAGATAGTGTAGTGTCAAGGAGGCTTAGTCACTTTAAATACCATCAAGTATCATACCAGACCCTAGCCTACATTACAAGCCTAAGAGAAGTCCTATAGTGATCCTAGTTGACCTATCTAAAGATCTGGATAATGAAAATAAGGGCAAGCCTATGGTACTTGGCATATACTGATTGGTACTTCATTCTGAGAGTGAGTGCTTTCATTGTCCCCATGGTTACATATACAATTCCTGATATGAGATAAGGGGGATTTCTTTACTGTGAGGTCACACTAGTTACATTGCTAGTTACTAACTTTTTCGGGTAGTGTAATACTGGTCTATGCATGGTTATTATAACTGAATTGATGCCATATATTGATTCCTATGTGTTGCATTGGTGTTATTCATTGTACTTAAATTGACTGACTTTGGAGATGGTGAAAGTGTTTTGAGATGATATGGACGATTGACTGCCAAATGTGCTTTGTATTCTCTTAGTTGTGCTGAGTTTCTTGAGGACAAGCAATTGTTTTAAGTTGAGGGTCTTGATGTGTGAGCTAATGCTAACATACTTGAGGCTTTTAAGTAAGAATAATTGCAAAGTCTTAAGTAACTTTTGTCATTTTTGATTACTTTATGTTTGATTTTGCAGTAGAAGATATGATGCTAGAGAACCAACAAGAATGAAAGCAAATGAGCTGAAATCTAAAGTAAATAGAGGCAAAGTGTGGCTGACGATATTTCTGATAAGTCGTCTGCCCTGTTATAAGCTATCAACTTCATCGTCATCCATAGACAGAGATTAGCCTAAATTGAAAGCTGTGACGACATTTTGTGATATGTCATCAAGGAGCTGATAAGCCGTCAAGAATGTCGTCAGCCTAAGGCAACACATGAGAACTGAAGCATAGACTTGATAACATTTGTGATAAGTCATCAAGGAGTTGATAGGCTGTCACCATTTGTCATCAGAGTTAGGCAGCAAGTGTCCAAAGCAAGGAGGAAGCTGACGACATTTATGATAAGTTGTCAGCCTCCTGATAGGTTATCACAAATGGCGTCGCCTAATCCGAAGAATTTCTGAATTTTATTATTTTGTTTCCATAATTAGGGTGAACTATTTAAAGCCTTGTTGAGGGTTTTCTTAATTTTTTTGAACCTTGAGTTTTGAGACACGATACTTTGATATTTTCTCTGTCTAACTTCTTGTCTTGAAAAAGCAATTATTTTAAAGAGAATTTAATCATTATTTTAGTATTTTCTGTTGTGATCTAATCTGAGATTCACTAGTTATTATTCATCTCGTGATAAGTTTATATTTCAAAGTATGAATTCATCTAGTTTCTTCTATTATTACGTCATAAGCAACTAAATTCCTTTAACCTGATTTATGGGATCTAGAGGTAGGTCTTGATATGGTGCTGAGTGTTTAAGATTCGAAAGGTGGTAGGACTCCTTAATAATTCTGATGTTTTAATTATTTTCTGTTGGTTCCAAATGATAGATAACACCTTCTTTGATTTGCTTGAGAAAGAAATCAAATATAGTGGGAAGTGAATTATCAACAGGGACTTGGAAACACTAAACTTCCATTTAATAATCAGCGCTGTAAAAAGGTTGGTTAACCTGAGGTAAAATCTGGGCAGTGAATATTTAATTCCCTAAGTTCGAGAGGATTAGGTAATTAAATACTTAAGTAGGTTGAGAGACATTTATGCATAACTTCGCTAAAGATAACTTGTTGTCCTACCTACCGTGAGAATCTTGAACCACTAGTAGCATCTTTCAAGTACCAACATCCCTTGTGAACGTATTTCTATTTTTTCATAAACTCTTGATTACAGAAACTGATTAAAGTGATTAACAATTACTTGTTCAACTAAAAAACCCCATTTCAAGAAACATCAACTATCAGTTGATTAAATCACCAACGACTTAAGTTCACACTATATTCCATTTAGGATTCAACCCCAACCTAGTTGGATTTTATATTGACAATGATCGCTTACATTCTCGTTGAGAGGTGTAGTTTGATATTTGTCAATAGTTCCAAAAACTTGACAGAGTCCAAGTGCACACGCAAGTGTACTTGGTCTACCAAGTAATATAGTATCCTTCAAGAAAGCCGAGTTATCAATCCCATAGAGACTAGATTTGGCAACGATTTGATTTCAGTTCACAATTTAGATTCACTTTATACGAGAGTAACCAAAAGAGAGAATTGAGTTTGTATATTGTAAGTAAATTAAATAACGCGTAAAGTAAAGATCTTGTAACAATCAATAGGAGAAAACCCAGGGTTGAAGAACTCTGAACAATAATATTATGCTATTGTATTTCATTTATTAACTTTCTTATCTTGGTCGTTGATTCGTAGGGTTAATTGCGCGATAATGGTTTCCCAACCTCTAATATATTACCTAAGTTGAACCTTACACCTACATCATTGAGCAGGGATGTAATAATTCACTTAAGTTCTCAACAAATATCATCCTACATATGAATCAAGTAAGGTATCTAAGTAAATCCATGTCCTAGATATTAATTCAAGTATCTAATTTTATAATGAATCAAGAACCATACTCTGCGTGTTCTCATGTTCAATCTCCTTATTCCCTCTCCTAAGTTCACAAGGTTGACAATGGATGTATTATAAATGTTGAAAATCCTTAAAACAGTTAAAACTACACCCAACATCATCTGCGGAGCATGACCCATAAGCCTAGATAGGATAAAAATCAGCTGATTGTTCTGAGAAGCTATTGAATGGGCTAAGGCAGTGAAAGAAGCTCTAAACTAAGCGTGAGAAACATGCTCATTCTGGGGATTTGCCTAAACGTGTGAAGGGGTTGACTGGTTTTCGTTACTTCTTTCATTAGCTTCCCTAGAAGCCATGTTCTTAAAGCATAAGGAAGAGATTAATTAGATTGAGATTTTAACTTTAACTCATGTTCACTCGTACAACATGAATACTGCAAGAAGGGAAACTTTTCCAAAAATATCTCGTAGCCTCCTGTCCATAAGTGTGGCGAAGTATACACACATACACAAAACTCTAGTAGATGCATCTTTTAGACTTCCTAGGACTTTGTTGAACCTTAGGCTCTGATGCCAAGTTTGTAACGCCCCGAGTCTGTATCCCAGATGCTACATAGTGCTCATAATCCTTAAGGACCACAAGCTAACCCATGAACGGTACTTGCTGCAATAAATGAATAATAATACTGTAAAAATGCAGAAATTAGGCAAAAAACTAGCCATAAAGTTTAATACTGTAAATAAATACTAAATACGGTATATCAATAACAAATCTAAAAATCTGTCTAAAAAATACTCTATTCTGAATAAGCCTCTAACTGTTTGAATAAGGAGTTGATGGGATAAGTCCCCAACTAACTCCAAACAACTGAAATGAACTGAAATGCTGAAGTTGTAAGGTACTAATTGTATGGTGACCAGTGTACTTACCCAATGATTCTGTCTTGATTACGACTAGGACACTACGAGTCATAGGGTCACTTGACGAGTCATGTGGTATGAATCGTAGGGTCACTAGAGGGTGGTACTTTTTCTACTGTCCTAACTATGACTCATGGTGATAGGTCATAGTGTGTCCACGTGAGTTGTAGGGAGACTGATAATAGGCGAATTTACACGCCTATAGCACTATATTTTGCCCATATTTTAGCCTAGTTTCGAGAACAAATTATATATTTTATGCACTTTTAGTCCTTTTTCCTGTAACTGAGCTAACGAACATGATTAGCAAAGTTTCAGGTATAAATGATGCAGAATTCAGCATTTTATGGATAACTTGACACCAAAGAAAGCTTCACTAAAGGAGAAAAGCCAATCTTGGACGCCAAGGACTAAAAATGGCGCATGGAAAATCTGTCCCGGGCTAAAACAACATTTCTGAAGACTTTGGGGACTATCAGTAATTTAGTAGGATTAGGATAATGATACATTAACCTAGTACAATTGGGTTAAGTATTTCATTAGCTTATTAGGATTAGGATAATGATACATTAACCTAGTACAATTGGGTTAAGTATTTCATTAGCTTAGTAGGATTTGGTTAAGCATTTCATTAGCTTAGTAGGAATAGGATATGGGTATTATAAATACCCTATCTTGCTAGATATTTCAAGACATCTTCTGACATCTTCTTACATCTTCTTACATCTTCTTACATCTTCTGACATCTTCTTACATCTTGTTACATCTTCTGACATCTTCTTACATTCAATTCTATTCTATTCTATTTCTAAGACATTCTAGTTCTAAACAATCATTCTTCCATTGATTCTATTTTCTTCTATTCATCTATTCTTAAATTCCACAACAAGAGAAACGTTACTTTGCTAGGGATTCACGCCTAACGCCTACCACAACATTACAAACGTGAAATCTTTATTATGGTATAACAACAATGTCAATTGTGATTTCCTTCGCACTCATGGGTAACTAAACTTCTCTGTTGGGGTTATGGAAGCCGAATGAGATA
Organism: Capsicum pubescens; assembly: GCA_030864215.1. Classification (NCBI taxonomy): domain Eukaryota; kingdom Viridiplantae; phylum Streptophyta; class Magnoliopsida; order Solanales; family Solanaceae; genus Capsicum; species Capsicum pubescens. The sequence continues at coordinate 72,629,815 of CM061538.1, read as the reverse complement.
CTATCTATTGCTGTGAGTTTGTGAGTTCGTGACACGTATGTTGCTTATATCATTATTCTCTTCATCTTAATCTAAATTCTTTGTGGTTGCAAATGCAAGAATACGCCAGTATAACATTTAACTTGTTTGAAAGAAAGGTTATCTGTCTGGAAAAGAGATAATGTCAAGGTAGTAGGGTCCCATCCCCTATTAAAAAGTTAGTGCCATAACTGGATTAACCTCTTGGAGAATTCGTACCGTTAGACACGCTTTAAGCTCGAAAGAGTTAAAGTGAAATAATCCTCGAATAGGTCAAAAGACGCCTGGATTTACCATCGAATACAATTCTCTATAAGCACATGCATGTCTGAATTCAACACACTCATAGTCAATAGAGACGTATAACTCAGAAGGTGGACATAGCCCCAACTCCTCAATTCTCATTGTTTCACATCCTACTAAACATTCTTTCTTTTTACTTTGCTATTTTCTTCTTTACTCTCTTAATTTGGTTACACATTACAAACCCCCCTTCTTACGAGACTTGCACTAAAAGTCTAGTAATCATTGCTTACTTGTTGACCAAGCTATTCCCTGTGGGATCGATACCCAACCCAGGTTGGGTTCTATATTTGCTAACGACCGCTTTACACTCCTACGAGAGCTGTAGATTGAGCGTTATCAAAAATTGGCACCGTTGCCGGGGAATACAAGTGTCAATTAAGTTCGTAATAATTACTAGACCCTTTGGTCAAAGATTCTCGTACTTTTACTTTTAGTTTTTGTTTTTGTTTACTGCAGGTTTTTATTCAGTGCATGCCCCATACCCGAAGTTCTGGTCAACCGTTATTACCAATCAATCCTGAACCACAACGTATTCACAGAATGGAGGCACAACACGCAATTGAAAGGATGGCTGCTCAACTGGAACAGGCGAGACTGGCTGCGCTAGCCGCCGCTCAAGTGCATCAACAGAATATTGATAACCCTCGGCGAGAAACAAATCCTGACGATGAAGATCTAGGTGATGACGAGCTACTAAACCCTAGGCATGTCGCTGAGATCGCAACACCTGCCAATAGAAGAGATCGTCAAGCTAGGTTTAGGCCTGAACGCCAAGCTATGCAACCAGCTTTCGACGATGATGATGATGATCTTGATGGAGCCGGAGCCACAAAAGCCATTATTCCTCCACCATTAGCGCCCGAAGCCAAGTTCAACATCACAAGCACCATGATTCAGTTATTGCAACTCAAGGGATTATTTGGTGGACTAGCAGGCGATGATCCAAATATGTATCTCATCAACTTTATTTCTACATGCAAGTCGTTTGACAATCCTGGTGTTGGTCAAAATGCAATTCGATTACGTCTATTTCCATTGTCTCTGTTTGGGGAGGCAACTCTATGGTTGAATGGGCTAGCTCCTGATTCTATTACAAATTGGAGGCAATTGAGAGACGCTTTCCTAGAAAGATTCTTTCCGCCATCCAAAAGAGCACCATTGAGAGATGAAATCAGCAACTTTCATCAGCTTCCCACTGAAGCTCTTCATGAAACATGGGAGAGGTTCAAGACGAAGCTAATGAGGTGCCCAAACCATCACATGACTAATGTTCACCTAATGGAGATACTATATAGAGCCTTGAATTCAAAAACTAAACCAGTGGTGGATAATGCGGTCGGAGGATCTTTTATGGATCTCACCTTTGGTCAGGCAAGCAATATGCTAGATCGTATGAAGAAACAATGTAGAGCTTGGCATACCAGGGATTCTGAGGTAGCAAGCCCCACTTTATCTATTGGCATGACTGCAGACCAAAGAAGAAGACAAGAAGAACGTGATCAAGATATGGCGCACATGAAAACACAAGTGGATCTTCTTACAAAGCATTTATTATCAGGGAAGACTGAAAAAGTGAAAGCTATTGCGTCAAAAGGAAGAGACGAATCTGATTCGGAAGAGGAAGCCAACTACTTAAACAATCAGGGGGGTTTCCGAGGCAATGCCCAAGGAAACCAAGGTCGGAACTATTATGATAAGTCTGGAAACAAGGACCAAGGTAGTTGGAGGAAAAACAATGAAAAAAGTGGTTTATACGTACCCCCTGGAAGACGTGACACCACCACATCTAGTTCTGGAAGTATAGAAGACATGATGGCTAAACTACTGAAAGGAGTGGAAGCAACGAGCGCAGGAATAACGGAGGTAATAAATGATTTGTACTCTATGAAGCAATTAGTTGATTCTCATTCCACTTCAATCAAGCAAATAGAGCAGCAATTGAGCCAACTTTCAGCAATACTCAATCAAAGAAAGGCTGGCACTTTACCTAGCGATACTGTGCAAAACCCAAGGGATGATGGGTCATGGATGGCCATCACTACCCGAAGTGGTAAGGTGCTGGAAACTTCAGAAAAAGGCAAGCAAGTGGTTGACGAAGAAGCGGAAATTGATGAATAGGCGAAAGGGGAAGATGCCGCAGCAGCCGATCCTAACGTCCTTAACGTCACTCCTCACGACGTGCAGCCTGGAAAAGCTGAAAAACGGAAGCAAGAGGAGAAGAAAGCCGTGGAGAGAACAATTCCATACCCACCACCACCTTTTCCCCAAAGATTGAAGAAGGTGGCGGATGATACGAAGTTCAGCAAATTCATGACTATGTTAAATCAGCTGACCATTAATGTTCCATTGGTGGAAGCACTTGAACAAATGCCTGGGTATGCGAAATTTATGAAGGATCTTTTGACAAAGAAGCGGGCAGCAAGTTATGAGTTGAAAGATGATGTCCATCACTGTAGCGCAATCGCTACCCGATCAATAGTTCAGAAGAAGGCTGACCCCGGAGCTTTTACTATTCCTTGCACTGTTGGATCTTTGAATTTTACCAAAGCATTATGTGATTTAGGAGCCAGCATCAATTTGATGCCATTATCTATCTATAAAAAGTTGGGGTTGGGTGATCCTACTCCAACCAATATGAGGCTCGTCATGGCGGATAGGTCGGTAAAATGACCTGTTGGTATCCTATGTGATGTCTTGGTAAAGGTTTCTTCATTCATCTTTCCAGCAGATTTTGTTATTTTGGATTGTGAAGCGGACTCAGAGGTTCCCATAATCTTGGGACGCCCTTTCCTTGCTACAGGAAGTGTGCTCATTGATTTGAGATCTAATGAGCTTTCATTCTGAATAAATGACGAAGTGGTTCGCTTTGATGTTTGCAAATAAATGAAGAAACCCAAAGATCCGAGTGTATTTTCGATAGCTGATGTTCATCATGAGGATAAGAAAGCATTATCTGTAGAGAAACAACTTACTGTTGAGCCATTGCCTGCTGCGCTACTGAATGTTGAGCATGAGGACGATGAAGATTATAAAGAACTTATGGGTGCTCTAACAGAAATAGAGTCCTATTCCCATATTACTAATCAACCGGACCTTGATCTTAAGAATCAACCGTCACCAACAGCGAAGATTTCTATTGCAGAGCCACCAATACTAGAATCGAAAGAGCTCCCTGATTATCTAAGGTATGTGTTCTTGGAAAGTGGAAATATACTTCCGGTGAGTGCGGATGATTTAAGTAAATGGCACGTAGAGGCTCTCATCTCTGCTATGAAGAGATACATGAGAGCTATGGGTTGGACTATTGATGATATAATTGGTGACTCTCCGGGGAGATGTATGAGTCATCTCGAAAAAGATTGCATGCCTACAAGTAAGCCTCATTGTCGTCTGAATCCATTCAAAAAACGATCCACCATCTATCTCGACGAAGTCTAAGTACTCGAGGTAACTATGTCGTGCCGCAACAATAAATCAAGCGCTAGATGGGAGGCAACCCATCGTTTATCGTTTTTCATTTTTCTTTCACGTGTTTGATTTTGATAAATAAAAAATCCAAAAATAAAAGTCGTGCCACGACCAAAACTAAGGTGCTTGATAGGAGGCAACCCATCGTTCTAATCGTTTTCATTGTTTTTGAGCAAATGTAGGTGCAAGAGGTATAAAATGAGGAGATTGGTTTCAAATTTCGATTTGGACGTATTGCATGTTAAAGGTGGTAAGTTAGGAATGAAGAAGCAAAAGGCTATGGATTGGGCATTGCTTATGAAAATATAGGCAACAAACAAGGCTAGGCCTAGGTAAAACTAGGCCACGAACAAGGCAAAGCCTATACTATGGCCTAAGATCTCGGAATCTAGTGTGCCATAGCTTATGCGCCGCCCATGCCCAAGTATGCCATAGCATAGGCGCCGCCTATGCTAATGACTTTTGTCTATGAATCTCATATGCCATGCTAAAGGCACTGCCTATGCCTAGGAATTCCATGGCATAGGCGCCGCCTATGACAAGATTTGGCAAAGCTAAAGGCGCCGCCTATGGTCACTTTTTGTCTCCAAAACCGATTTTAAATGGGTCAAAACCCGACCCATTCTTTTCCTATATAAAGGAGACTTAGTCTTGAGGCACAAACACTTTGAAAACCTAACATAGGCGCCGCACATAGCATCCAAATCTTCTCAAAACTTTTGCTCTTCCACTTCACAAGAACATCTCCAAAGGCTTCAATCACGTAAGTACTCTTGTGTTCTTCATTTATATTCCGTAAGTACTACATTACTACGCCTATTATGAATTGATAAATCTTGAAGTAGTATTGATGATTTGAAAGTGATTGAATTGTTATGATACAACCAAGTGAGTGAATGAATACGTAAGGATGATCGTAACTTATTTCCAACTTGAATTTGAAGCACTGTCTTACTTTTGCGGAATTGATATGGTCACAAAAATTGCATAATCTTGTCACTTGAATACTTATATGTTGGAATGACTTGTTCATCGGGATAAGAATTATAGTTGCCTACCGACATAGGAGGTTGTGATTATTTCTAGATGTTATACCTTGATTCAATCTCTATGTAGTAGTCTTGATATCTCACACATGAAAGTATTGCCAAGATTACAAGAAGTATGACTGCACTGATTTTATTGTTGGAATAGAGCACCTAAAACGTATGTCAATGAAGTCTAAGTAATCGACCACTTTCACTTCACTAGTCTGTACCAACAAACTAAGTGTGGGGTGGTGCCACTACTGCTTGTTTATAGATTGTATCCATCGAGATGATGCTAACATGAACATTGTTTTAAGTCTCAGGTACAATGGCGCCCAAAGAAAGGCAAGGCAAAGATAAGGCTACCACTTCACAAAAAGGCAAGAAAAGAGGCCGAAAAGAGCAAGGAGAACCCTCCTCGCTGCAAATACCTCAACTCACTCTTGGAATTAAGTGGGATACTTATGAGGAACTTCTGAGGATGACGACTCTGCTGATGATTCCGATGCAAAGGGTATGACCCCAGACATAGAGGATGAGTCCGACTAACCAGGTTCTTCTTATTTATTTTCCACTGAGGACAGTGTATCCCGTCTAAGTGTGGGGTGCTGGTATTTGCATGCTATACTTCTCTATCCACATTTGCATTTATTTATGTTTGTTTGTTTTGTTAGTAGTTAATTGTTTTTTTCAGTAGTTAATTTTTTTTTCGCTTAGCTTCGCATGAAATTATTCTAATAGGCAGCATGAGATTATGACAAGAGTTTGTGCTAAAATCATGACTATTGAGACATTTAGGATCTAATTGTGACTCACTATGTGATATTGTTTGGTTTAATTCCTTCATCTGTTGGGTCAAGAGTCTATACTACTCCCAATAAAGTCGACCATGTGCCTTGTGTGTGTGAGATAATAGTATATTCTGTGCTTGTGGCTAATGCTAGAACTTGCCTGGTATGTATGTAAAGCGAAAATAAAGAGTGCAAGTCTAGGAGATGATTTAGGCATTTCTTTGGCAACCTATGATTATTTACCTTCTTTTTACCTACCCATGGACATCATCCTAGTTAAAACCTTTTGAGCCTTTAGCCTATTTTCTTTGACAAACCTCGTATGTAAGCCTAATCCATTTTTTCAAGACCATAATTTGATCCAAATTCCTAGGTGCTTTAAAGTGAAAAAGTCATGTCACAAAATAAGAGGAAATTGGGTGAGTATGATGCTTTAGAATGCATTGGTGCTTGAATGAGTATGAAAAAGAAAGTTCTATCATAAGAGGTATGTTATCAAAAGAAAAAGGAAAGGAAAACTGAAAAGTTAGTTATGTTTAAAATTGAAAAACAAAAGAGGAGAAAAAGAGTGGTAGAATAAAAGAAAGTAGAAAGGTTGTTTGAAAGAAAAGTGTTAATGATACAATGTGATGTATTAAAGCGCTTAGGAACATAGTCACTAGTTCTGGCTAAAATAGTCCTACCTGTCCCTTAGCCTACATTACAACCATCAAAAGACCTAGTTGATCCTAAGCTTGGCATTCTGACATTTAGTGGAGCATTACACTAAGGGCAAGCCTATGGTCATCAGTTGCTGCATATGAATTCTTTGTGAGAGTGAGAGCAAGGATATTTTGATACCCATGTTTGAAAAATATTCTATACTTGTGAGTGATTATGGGTAATATATTGTGAGACACACATGGTTGATGAGTTTTGGGTAGTTGTGTATGATTCTTTGTGCCTTGAATATTGAATATGAGTTGACCACCATCACGAGTCTATGTTGGAGGCTGAATTGTTTCTACTAATGATCAGAAAACTACTCTTTGTTGATAATTGTTGTGTTTGTCTTGACGAATATTTTGTGTTGTTGCTGTGAAACCCTAAGTTGATGTTTAGAGGGACATGATATTTTGTTCGAGGACTAACAAAGCTTCAAGTGTGGGGTGTTGATGATAGGAGAATTTACATGCCTATAGCACTATATTTTGCCCATATTTTAGCCTAGTTTCGAGAACAAATTATATATTTTATGCACTTTTAGTCCTTTTTCCTGTAAGTGAGCTAACGAACATGATTAGCAAAGTTCCAGGTATAAATGATGCAGAATTCAGCATTTTATGGATAACTTGACGCCAAAGAAAGCTTCACAAAAGGAGAAAAGCCAATCTTGGACGCCAAGGACTAAAAATGGCGTATGGAAAATCTGTCCCGGGCTAAAACAACATTTCTGAAGACTTTGGAGACTAGCAGTAATTTAGTAGGATTAGGATAATGATATATTAACCTAGTACAATTGGGTTAAGTATTTCATTAGCTTATTAGGATTAGGATAATGATACATTAACCTAGTACAATTGGGTTAAGTATTTCATTAGCTTAGTAGGATTTGGTTAAGCATTTCATTAGCTTAGTAGGAATAGGATATGGGTATTATAAATACCCTATCTTGCTAGAGATTTCAAGACATCTTCTGACATCTTCATACATCTTCTTACATCTTCTGACATCTTCTTACATCTTGTTACATCTTCTGACATCTTCTTACATTCAATTCTATTCTATTATACTTCTAAGACATTCTAGTTCTAAACAATCATTCTTCCATTGATTCTATTTTCTTCTATTCATCTATTCTTAAATTCCCGTAGTCACTAGCGATAAATTTTCCGTTTTTAATTAAGGGCACTATAAGCATTTCCATCTTTCCCCCCTTAGAACCCACAATATTAAATCATACTGGGGACCCTATATTTAACACTTATCAATCATAAACACTCTCTCAATCTCTTTGAAATTCCCTATTCAAAGACAAGACTAGTGTTTCAAGAAATTGGTCATCTAGGCTCTAAGGGTGATCGCTTCATCAAATTTCTTTGGGATTATGATAACGCTCAAATTACACTCTTGAATGGGTGTAAGCGATCATTGTCAATATAAAACCCAACTAGGTTGGGGTCGAATCCCACAGGGAATAGGGTGTGAACTTCAATTTATTTACAAAATACTTTACTGGTAGTTTAATGTTTCCGAAAATGGGGGTTTAAGTTTCACAGAGAATTAATTGTCACTTTCAATAGTTTAGTGTTTGTAATCAATCTAAAGGGGAAACCTGAGTTATGTTCACCATGGATTTTGGGAATTGACAGATACTAGGTAATTCTTGAGATTCTTGAAGTAAGTAGAAACAACAGAATATCCCTAACGATGATACTATCTGACTTATCTTTCGACCTTACCAGACAATTTATTATCTAATTCTCTCGAACTTAGATAACTTATGTATTTCCAATAGGATTTTATCTCAGGTAGATTAATTCAATTACAACATTAATCATTAAACAGAAGGTTGGTATCTTCCGAGTACCTGTTGATAATTCACAACCTCTAGTCTATGTCTCCGTTAGAAGTAAATAAAACCTAAGGCGTAACCTAATGTTTGTAACCTCCAGATTTCAGTTAAAACAACAGAATTTCAAGACGTCTTACTACTCTTTGAATCCATTAAATACCTAGTAACCTATCAAAACCTAATCCATGGATCCTATAACTTCGGCTAATGAAATTAGCCGTTCATGATTTGATGAACGAAATAACAAGTTGCATTCGTCATAATATGGGTAAACTTACAAACGTATGAAAAGCAACAAGTCATTCCTTCAATTGAATCACAAAAAGGAAATCCACAAATAATTGATAACTGTAAAATAAAACAAGAACTAATTGGTGAAAATGATGAGGCAATATGTGTCTCCAAAGTTCCCCAAAAGATCTTGAATAAAACCCTAAAAACTCCTATTTATACTTAACCCTAATTATGGAAATAAAGTAACAAATCAAATTAAATCTATTATTAGGTGACGCCGTCGCTGACGCCACATCAAGGGTATGATGACTTATCACGGATGGCGTCAGATCAGCTCCAATTGCCTTCATGTTTTGCTTAAGGTTAATGGTATCGCTGACGCTGCATCACAAATCTGATGGTGTATCACCAACGTCGTAAAATGTCTTCTTCAAGCTCAATTCTCTGGTTTATGCTGACACCCTTCGTGAAGCCTTATCAGCTCTTTGACGCCATGTCACCAATGTTGTCAGAAATTCCCCTCAGACTTCAGCTCTCTGGATAAGGCTGACGCTAGTTCTGATAGCCTATCACAAGGCTGACAATGTATTAGTGATGTCATCAGCCATGCTTCTTTCTCCTTTTTGCTCAGTTTTCAACTCTTTTTCTCCAATGTTGTTTATTTTCCATCTTTTTACCTTTTTTCTGCAAATTCACTAGAAAACACATCAAAACAACAAAAGTTGCTGAAGATTTTGCAATTATTTTGAGCCAAAAGCATTAAATGTGTTAGCTTTTTCTCACACATCAACACCCTTAACTTAAAATAGTTGCTTGTCCTCAAGAAACAAAACAACTAAGAGAGTATACAACATATTCAGCAGTCAACAACCATTTTAGCTCAAAACTCAGTTACCATCTCCAAGGTTAACTACTTCAAAACTATATGTATAGATTATTTGAAAAGAAACAGTATAACACAAAGGATTCTGGGCATGGAATCAGCTAAGTACCATCAATCATGCATGTATCAATATGTCACAACCCCAAAACAAGTAAGTAACCTAGAAAAATACTAGTGTGCCCTCACAACAAGGAAATTCCCCTTTTTATCTCATGAAAGTTCAAAATATAAACACGGGGATAATCACAAAAAACACTCACTCTCATAATGAAGTTCAACCAGTGTATGCCAAATACCATATGAACCCTTATCGTCATTACCAAAGTGTCCAGACCGGTAAGCTAGGATCACTATAGGTCTTTCTTCGGCTTGTAACATAGGCTAGGGGATGGTATGATAGTACATGGCATTTAGAGTGACTACCCTCCTTGGCACTACCATACTTATGGGGTCTTTTGTTAACCTTCTTTTCTCTCTTTTTATTTTCTTTTTCTTTTTCTCTTTTCCTCCTTTTCTTTTTTTCTTGATCATACATCCAGAATGGGTATGGTCTTTTTTTTATTCAAACAAATTTCTTTCCTTGCTCTTTTTCACCAACACCCAACTATATATTTCTTTTTCACTTATTCTTTTACTTCTACTCAACCCTTCTTCATACCCAATTTACATCACACACCCCTATGATAGCCACCCTCAACTTAGGCTGTTTGCCTAAGTCAAGATGCACAATATCCAAGGAGGACCAAAGACAAAATAGGTTCATTATGATAAAAAAGGGAAGGTGATAGGTATCATAGAAAGAAATGGTTAATTTAGGCTCAAAACAGGGATCAAGTGGTAACATGTACATAGAGAAGGTCAGTTTAGGTTAAAAAGTGACTCAATTCAAAAACGACCTATGATCCTTTCCTAACCCCTATCTTTAAACTAAGGTAGGATGAACTGGGCAAGTTCTAGATTCCACAATACAAAAAAAGAACTCGGTAAAGTCTCACACACACATGGCACACAAGCATATCACTGGCTACTACTTATCTGGTTCATGCAGTTTGTTCAGCAATGATGATCAAACAACTAAACTAATGCCATGAAGAGATGCACAATGGTCACACTCAGATGCAATTCACACAGTCATGCAAAATAAACCTTCAGAGAGGTGTTCAAAATCATAAAATCAGTTAACTGCCTACAAAACTTGCACTACTCCTAGTTATTTATAGAATATGATACAACAATATGCTACCCTACACCCTCAACTTAAAATTAAAACAAAACTAGTCTAAGGGTTAGGGTATACCTGGAGTCAATAGAGTCTCACTTTATGGGTCCTTGAACCAGCAGCAGTGTCATCCTCATCAGGAGCTTCTCTCTGCTCTAGTGCAGCTGCTCTGCTAGATGAGGCTCCTATATCTCTCACTCACAGTGCTTCATCCCATTTCTAGTTGTCCTCTAGGGACGCTTGTGTTATTTTTTTCAGATTCTCTTTCTCCTGTTCTGTTAGCTCATCATCTGCATGTAGTGTCTTCTCTGCCTTCTTATTTTTCCTTGCCTTTTTCTCAGCTTTTCTATCATTCTCATGATCTTCTTGTCTCTTTCTCTTACCTTTTTTAGATTTTTTGTTTTTTTTCTTTTTCTTTTTTACTGGCTTCGCAGTGAGATCAAGGATTAGGGGTTCATCCTCAGATTCTTTAGCTGCCTTCCATGCAGGCATCATAAAATGGTGTTGCTATAACACCACCATATCAATCTTTACCTTATCTAGGGCCACTCTGAATTCAACAAGATTTGCTCCAGTCAATTCATGTGCTCTTGCAACAAAATAGTTCTCCAGATCCGCCACCCGTGCAGGCAATATAGAAAAAGGCTCAACAACAACCTTAATTCTATTATCTACAGCAGCGAAATTTTTTTTGGCGAAGTCATGTAGTTGCATCTCACACCATTTGACCTGTTTGGCCACTTTTCTAATATCAATCGGTTGGTGGCCTGGCTCATTTTTAGGTACTGAACCTGCCTGTACTGTAGAGTTTGGTGGTGCAACCTCTAAGTCTTGCAGCTTTACTTCAGGTACTGAACTAGGGCCTGCAACTAATGGGTTCACCTCAACCCTTACCCCTCAGTCAAGTGTCAGCCTCAACTAATTTTCATCATATCGGATAGGGTTGTGGGTCTTAGTGGCATACAACGTATAATCAATCCCTGCTATTTTTGGTACTCTTGCCTCTATGTATAACTTGGTGATCAAATAAGGGAATGAGTAAGCAGTGTCAGACCTTGTTACCCGAATCTTGATCTTTTCAGCAATGATCTCTCCGAAGTCCAGCTTAATGTTGGCCACAAGACAAGCAACCAATATAGCTCAATTATCCCCAAGAATATTATCTCCGTTAGTTAGCATCAAATGAGTGCGTACAACACCCCACCAGAACTTTGCCTCTTGAGTCAAAGAAGCTTTGTAAATCCGCTCACAAGGTCTACTCTTTAGTCGATGGTAGAACGCTGGATTTGTGAACTGAGGAATGAAATTGGGTCCATGTAGAAATCTATTGATAGTCATGTCAAAAATATCAATATTTACCCCACGAACTGGAACTCTAGTCAGCAAAGAATGGTCTGCTGTGGTCTCTCCATTCTTTCACATACTCTCTAATCTAGCCTAGTAGTTCGCATATAACTCCCGGACTAATGTAGGACTAAACGGATTTCCTCATATAGCAGCCCATCCTAGCCTGTAGATTTTGAACTTCTGCTAAACTGTAGGATACCCTGTCAATCTTGTGATGATGACTCTCTTTTCTGGAAAAATTGGCCTTCTGGCACATCTTCTTTTTGTTCTGATCAGACCTTTGAGAAAGATGTCCTCTGCTTCAGGGATCTGTCATCTAGGATTCTCTTGAACCTCAGGATTCTTGCATTTTATCAATGTTCCTCGTGCTAGTGGTTCCTTCTCAACTTGATTCTCAGCCGAGGGAGTTTCTGACTATGGTTCCTCAGAATCAGATTTGTCAGACTTAGCAAGTCCTGCCTCCGGTTTTTCAGATTTAGCCTTCTCAGGCCTAGGTTGTTTGGACTCATTTTTCTTAGAACCCTCTTTCTCAGAAGATTCACTCTCAGCTGTACTGGTGGTCTCAGTATCATCACTATCCTCCACCTCAATGGGTTTAGGTGGAGGAGGTTCTTTTGGACTTGATTTCTTTCTCTTCCACCTGAGCAGTGGTTCTTCATCTTCATAATCAGAGTCTTCATCAATGAGCTTTCGAACCACCTTGGGCTTGGCAACTTTCTTTGGAGTGTTAGGACTTTTTTTAAGGTGCCATTAGAATATTCCTGTACTATAAGACAAACACAATTTAATATTCAAGGTATAACAATCAAAACATGCTATTCAAGATCAACAACTTAGCATTATCATCATGGAGTGATGACATGGGTAATAAGGCATCACATTTGTAATAGCCTATCAGCTATGTCATCAGCCTTAAACAGAACTGGCATACTTTTCTCAAGTTTGTGATGACATTCTTGATATGGCATCACATTTGTGATGGCCTATCAGGAAAGTCGTCAGCCTTAAACAGTAAATTCTTCCCTTTTCCAATTTTCTGATGACATAAGCTGATAAGGCGTCACACTTGTGATAGCCTATCAGCAATGTCGTCACCTCATAATTTTTCTCAACTCAGTTTACATTCTTAATCTTAAAACCAAATTCGTCGTAGAACCACATGGAATTTTTATTCTTGTACTTGGGGTTTTAAATTTTTGTAATTTAAGAACAACTTAACCCTAATTTCTGATTTCCATGCTATGGAAACTTAAACTCAATTTTCTCCTTTTTGAGCATCATGTTTTCACCAAATTTACCACTTCAATGAAAGAAGAAACAAAGTTATGAGCATACCTGATAAGTTGGCTCTACTTGGATATATGAGAGAGAAGAAAATATGAGAGATGGATTTTGATTTTCCTTGCAATCCCATAACTATCAGGAGGGATATTTCCTTGTTCACTTAGGTGTATTTTGAAAGTAAGTAAATATCCTAACAAAGGTAGGAAATAACAAAAGAAGGAAATAAAACTCAAAAAAGGAAACTAACAAAAACCGGGAACTTGAAAGGTTTTGTATCTGAGCCGGGTCAGATTTTAACTAATTTAGGCCCAGATTTGCAAAAATAGGATAATGCCTGATGACAACTTGTGATAAGCCGTCATAAATGTGATAGCTTATCACCGAGGTCGTCATCCTTAATAGAAAATTTCTCAACTTCTAGTTTTTCTGATGACATTGGTGATAGGCCATCACAGTTATGATAGCCTATCACGAATGTCGTCAAGACCATTTGGCTTACTTTCTTCTGTTTTTTTTACCTTGAACTTCTTGTACCTCTTAAGTTCCATCCTATTACTACCTAAATGAATAAAAACAAAATGCATGAAAATAACATTTTGGGTTGCCTCCCAAAAGCGCATGATTTAATGTCATGGAACAACTTGATCATCTTGACTACTCAGAATTCATCAAGATACCATATAGATACCTCATTACTATTTTCCTGGAATACATCCACAAACGAGAAGATATTCATCTCCTCTAACTGCTTCATAGGAGGATGCATTTTGAATCTGGCCTCCTTTTTTCCATACCAGAACTTTAGCTCATTGAGCTCCATATCAACCAATACTCTTCCCGTGGCTAATAGTGGTCTACCCAAACTGATGGGTACCTCAAAATCAACATCGCAATCCAATATCACAAAATCTGCAAGTAGAATAATGTCATCCGCTTTTACCAGTACATCATGCAATGTACCAACTGGTCGTTTCATAGATCTGTCTGCCATCATAAGATGCATCGTTGTGGCTATGGAGCGAGAGGCTATGGAATGTTTTAGAAAAGTCTCTCTCTTTCATTATTCATATCGTGCGATAGAGTGTGAACACTATTAAACTTCTTATATCAACTCATCCTTGACCCGTTTAAAGAAAATGCCTCCTATGAGAATTAATGGAAGGATAAATGAAAATAAGGAAGCACCACTGCCAGTTCCCAAAGACCCATTAAATGAGCAAGTCTCTTATGCTTAGTTCAAGGCTACCTTCATATCACTATCTCTATATATGACTACTCAGAATAAACAATAGGTTGTTTCCCCAGCCAACCCAATAGAGAATACAACATCAACTAGAATTTGGGACTTGACTAGAATTAATCCGTCGGGATTCTTTGGGTCTAATTTGAAGAGGAAATGTAGAAGTTCTTAAGAAGTGTTTAAAAAGTGATAGAGATAATGGGTGTCACTTCAAGTGAATGTGATAACTTGTCTATGTATTAATTGCAAGGAGTGGCTCACACCTTGTTTAAGCATTGAAAGCAAGATATAGGTGCAAATGCAAGGCCAGCAAAGTGGGATAAGTTTGTTGTTGCATTTTGGACAAGTTCTTTACACCTAAGATGAGGGAATCCAAGGTGTAGGTGCTAATAAATCTAAGGAAAGTCAACATAGGTATGAAATAGTATTCTCTCAATTTTACCAAGTTAGAAAAATATTCTCCAGCTATGGATGACGACTCTCGAGCTCGAATGAGCAATTAGTGGCAGGTGTTTCATAGGACATGGCCAAGGAGTGTCAAACATTTATATTGATTAAAGATATGTACATCTCCTGATTGATAGTTCAAGCCTAATAGATTGAAGAGTAGAAGATCAAGGAGAAGGAAAAGGTGAATAAGCGTTCTGGAAATGGTAGATTTAATTTCTCTCGATAGAGGTCTGATGTTGGAAATCATTCTTAGTTACAAAAGAAATATTTAGCTCCATATTACATGATACTCATGATAGAGTTCTAGTCTCTAAGTCCTAAGAAAGTGTGAATAGTGCTCACACCAACCCTATTTGTAAGGGATATGGTAAGAACTACAAGGGTAAGTGCATGGCTAGTAGCGATGCTTATTTTGGGTGTGGAAAGTTAGTCCACAAAATAAGGGATTTCCCAGTGATCATTCTGAGGTATGAATGATTGCTAGCAGAGTCAGACTAATTCTTTAGTAGTTCCAGCAGGTCGCCCGACTTAGTACAATGCTACTTTTGATGTAACTAGAGGACATCATCGTGGTAGGTTCTATGCCCTTCAAACTCGACATGATCAGAAGTATTCTACTGACGAGGTCATTGGTACGTTATATGTTTTTCATGTTCATGTTTATGCACTGTTAGATATTAGACCCATACTCTCCTTTGTGACTCTCTATATATTTTAATAGATTTTGGTGCTAGTCCTAAAATCCTTCTATAAATCTTCTTAATTTCTACTTTGGGTGTTAGTTCAATGATAGCGAGATGGGTATACAAAATTTTCCCAATCAAAGTATCCTAGAAGGCTACTTCAGTAGATATTGTAGTGTCAGATATGAACAATTTTGATTTTATTCTTGGCATGGATTGGCTCCACTCTTGCTATGCCTCAGTTGGTTGTAGAAATAGGGTAGTCAGTTTTAGTTTCCAAATGAGCCAATGATAGAGTTGAAGGGTAGTGATTGAGTGCCTATAGGTCGGTTTCTCTTTCCTTAAGGCAAGAAAAAATGATTTCCAAAAGGTGCATCTATTATCTTGTTTGTGTCAAGTACTTAGGATACAAAATCTTGAGCCTTGATTCAGTTTCAGTAGTAAATAAATTTCTAGAAGTGTTCCCTAATGATCTGCGTGCAGTTCCTCCCGAGTGGGAAATTAAATTTGAACAGATCTACTAAAAGCACAAGCTATTTCAATTAAACTTTATAGAATTGCCCCAACCGAGCTCAAAAATTTAAAGAAACAATTGAAAGACCACCTAGACAAAGGTTTTATCATCCCTAGTATCTCTTCATAGTGTGCTCTAGTTCTTTTCGTGCACAAGAAAGATGATTCTCTTAGAATGTATATCGACTACCATTAGTTGAATGAAGTCACAATCAAGAATACATACCACATCCCCAGGATTGATGACTTATTTGACCAACTTTTGGGTGCCAACTATTTACTTAAGATAGATCTCAGATCTTTTTATCATTATCTTAGAGTCAAAGACTGACATTTTGAAGACAACCTTTAGAACTTGGTATGGTCACTTTGAATTTATTGCTATGTCTTTTGATCTAATGAATGATCCTAAAGATTTTATGGACTTGATGAATAGAGTGTTCGAGTAGTACATGAACATGTTCATTATAGTCTTCATATATTCCATCCTTATTTATTTTTGGAATGAGGGTTAACATGTAGATCATTTAAGGATTGTCTTATAGATTCTTAAGGATGACCAACTATTCTCTAAGTTCATGAAGTGTTGATTTTGTTTGAAATTAGTAGCCTTATTGGGTCAAATTATTTTTGGTGAAGGCATTCTCGTTTATCCTTAAAAGACCAAAGTAGTGAGGAACTGGACTAGATCGATGTATCCATTAGATATCAAAAGCTTCTTGGTTTTATCGGTTATTGGTGTATTAAAGTATTTTTCTATATTACTTCTCTAATGTCTAGACTTAGAAGAAAATCAAATTGTAGTGGTCCAATTCATACTAGAAGAGTTTTAGGAGTCGAAGACTTGACTCATCTCCACTCCAATTTTGACAATACCAGAGGGTTCAGATGGATTTGTTCTTTTTGTGATTCTTCTAGAGTTAGTCCTACATTTGTGTTAATGTATCAGGGAAAGGTCATAGCATATGACTCTAGACAACTCAAACCTCAGGAAAATAACTACCCAAAATATTATATTGAGTTGGCATCAGTTGTATTGCCTTAATATTTTAGAGGAATTATCTATATGGGGTTCATATTGATGTGTTCATTGGCCAGAAGATTCTCTAGTATATTTTCAGTCACAAGGACCTAAATCATTATCAGAGAAGGTGGCTAGAGTTCTTAAAAGACTATGATATGAGTGTCTTGTACCATCCGAGTAAGGCCAATATTGTGGCCGATGCCCTTAGCAGATTGTTTATGGAGAGTGTTGCTCACTTTTAAGATGATAAGAAAGAGTTAGCTCATGAGGTTCATCATCATGATATCTTAGGAGTTATAATGGTTAATTCGACCAAAGGAAGTATCTGGGTTTATAATGATTCAAAATCTTCGCTGGTTTCTGAGGTGTAGTAAATGAAAGATAGTCATCCCATTTTGCTTAAGTTTAAGGAGGTCGTTCAAAATCAGAATGTTCTGGATTTCTCTCTAGGAGGATATGGTGTTCTTTATTGTTATGGCCAATTATGTGTTCTGCATATGGATGACTTAAGATAATGGATATCAGTAGAAGCTCATTGTTCTTGATATTCTATTCACAGAGGAGACACTAAGATATACCATGATTTGAGGGAATTCTATTAGTGGAATGGCATGAAGAAGGATATTGCCGAATTCGTGGCTAAATGTCCAAATTGCTAGTAAGTTAATGTCGAGAACCAGAGGCCTAGTGGTACGCTTTAGGAATTCAGTATTCTTACTTGGAAGTGGGAAGTAGTGAATATGAACTTTATTACGAGGTTACCTCGTACTCGTCGACAACATGATTATTTTTAGGTTATCGGGACCAAATGAATAAGTCAACTTATTTCTTTCTAGTTAACACTTTAGACTCAGCTGAAGATTATGCTAAAATCTATCTTAGGGTGTTGGTGAAATTACATAAAGTCCCTTTGACCATCATTTAGATATAGGTGTCCAGTTTACCTATAAATTTTTGAAGGTATTTCAGAAGGGTCTTGGGGCACAAGTTTATCTTAGTACAACTTTTCACCCACAGAGTTATGGTCATATAGAAAGGACCATTCAGACCATACAGGGCATATTAAGGAAGTGTGTGATTGATCTTAAGAGAAGTTGGGATGATCACTTGCCTTTTATTATGTTTGCTTACTGTAACAGCTATCAAACCTGTATTCAGATGGCCCATTCGAGGATCTTTATGGTAGGAGGTGCAGATCTCTTATTATCTAGTTTGAGGTAGGTGAGGCTGCTCTTATAGGGATAGATTCAGTGCATGAGGTAATGGAAAAATTTAAACTAATTAGAGAAAGGATGAAACTTCTTAGAGTCGCTAGAAATCTTATGCAGACGGGAGGAGGAGGGAGGTTGAGATTGATATTGGTGATTTTATCTACTTAAATATTTTACCCATAAAAGGAGTGAGGAGATTTGGTAAGAAAGGAAAGATCAGCCCCTGATACATCGATCCTTACAAGATTTCTACTTGATTTGGTAAGGTAGACTATTAGTCGGAGTTGCCTACAGATTTTGCATTAATGGACATAGTATTCCTCTCCTTGTTGAAGAAATGAATTAGTGACCCAACATCAGTAGTTCATTTAGAAAGGTTTGGTGTGGAAAATACCCTATATTATGAAGATATCCTAATTAAGATCATTGATTTTCGGATTTGTAAGATGAGGAAAAAAGAAGTTGCTTTGGTGAAAGTTCTGTGAAGAAATCAGCTAGTTGAGGGAGCTAATTAGGAAGCAGAGGCAGGCATGATTGCCAAGTACCCCCCATCTTTTCTCCTCGAACTTAGTTCCAACTTGAGGTAATAATTCCACTAATTAATTAATTAATTTTTTATTTCTATCTTTGTCCATCCAGCTATTTTCATGTCATATCATGCATTCATAAGTTTATTGTAGTCCATGTGTCAGTCACAGAAATAGATATCAACTCATGGTTCAACAAGTAAATGCTTAGAGTAAGATTTCACTCTTTCTCCTAGAACTTGATCTTAGTCAATTTCATTCGAGGACAAAAGATCCTCGGGGGTCATATTGTAATAGAATATTTTTAAGCTCTAGACAAGCTATTGAATTAGCCTTCCAATGCCACCAGTCTCGACAAAATACATTATTAGAGTAAACTTATGGAGAAGTTTCTAAGGCTTTGTCAAGTTACCAGTGACAACGACTCATTCTTAGTCATAATGAGTTGTGGTAAATACTCATCATCACAGTAGTGAGGGACCAAGGATTTCAATCCAATGGCGACAACTCTATCCTACGACTCGTTATAAGTGACAACAAATCGACAAGTAGACTTGTCATCACAATAGTAAGAAACTAAGGAAATCAACCTCTTGTCTATGAATCTTCCTAACGACTTTTGATAAGACTACACGACTCATCAAAAGAATTTATTATCAAAATTGTAAAGATCCAAGGCTCTGGTCCTCTATCAACGACTCCAGGCCACAACTTGTTACCAAATCCAATGAGTCGCTGCCTCAATTGTTACAACTATTATGAGCATTTTCATTAATGTTTTAAATATGAGGTTTTTGGTCTTTTACCAGTCTGTTAACTCTTAACCCACGTCGTTTGGTGTCACAACTTAGGGATACCCCCTAGTTGACACAATGGTGCTTACGGTGCCAAAAGACAACAGGATAACCCATGAATCGATACCTGCTATGAGTACTGACAAATAGTAACAAAATACACATGAGTGGAATAACTGATTACGCCATAATATTTAAAATTACTGAGAACATTACTGAATCATAAGTATGAAAAGAACTATTGGAAAAATGAAAAAATTGATAATCTAACTGATTGTCTGAATGTGTCTGAAAAGCCTCTAACTGACTGAGGAGTTGATGGGATAAGCCCCCAAATAACTCTGACTAACTACTAAATTAAAATACTGAAATAAACATGAACGATCCTTGATATATGAGGACTCATTACTGTTGTTGATGTGGAAGTGTTAGACTATCTAAGTATAGTAAAGAAACTGATCGTCCGAACCTATGATAAAATAAATCATAGCACAAGAAGTGAGTATGCGATCAGTGCTTTGAATGTACTAGTATATGAGATGAGGTTAGGGTAAAATCCATGGGTTCATGTACATGATATAGTAACTAACTGAATGACATGAGGTAACTGAATATGAGTACATGAGAAACTGATATACTTAGAATGCAAGACCAAGCATATACTATATCTGAAATAATCTATACAACTAAAATACTGAAATCTGATAACTGAATACTTACTAAAACTAAAATTGTGGGAGGTATCATCTAACCGACATGCCCTACTCTGAGCTAATTAGGATTTAACATATAACCCTAGTTGGAAGGGTGTTAGTATCGTGCCACGGGAACTAACAATGGCTATGTCAACTCTAAACTGGCTGGAAGATATCTCGTCAACCAGAAATTGTTAGAAAGACTCATGAGATATATGCCAACCCTATACAAAAAGAAAGACATCTCAAACCTACGTTGGCTAGGCAGTTCTATAACTCAGGGATTGCTACTTTGGGTCAAACCCTATACAGAAAAGAATGCCTCCATCCTTGGGTTCGCTCTATGCTAAATTTTACTCCTAACTTAACTGACACTGATTACTTGACTAAATGAAGTTTGACTGAACTAACAACTGATCATGTAAGGAATTGAATGATAATTCTCATGGTTTATCTGAAATCATTCTGCAAATACTAAAAATTATGTAAATAGCTGAGTTCGGTTATTTATGCCAACACTTAATGGAATAACAATAAGGACATATGAAGCTTTAAAACCATAATAAAGGATCATTGCTCATAATACAAGTCATTTAGACATTTCATCAAACACATGTGGGTTATGAATTAAAGCATGGGAATTGTCTAAGCATTTAATAATAACATATCTTCAATGCTAAAAACAATGAATCAAGGATTTAACATGAAAATTTCATCATAACAATGTGTAAGGACTACTCCTAACAATAAAACATTTGTAAACAATAATCAAAATTCATAAAACTTCATGACGATAAATCATTGTAAACATGGAAATTCATGATTTAAGACATCAAAATAGGTTCTTGGACTCCATGGGAGAAAAGGGCCCATGGATGAAGATCACACATACCTTAATTGAAGAATTCGTGAAGATTCTTGATGGTTTTGTTGAATATTAAGCTTAAATTTCCTTGATTCTTTTGACAAGGCTAGGGTTTGTCCTTGAGAGAGACTGCTCTTCTTTTGAGAGGATTTTCTGAATAAGATGACAATTTATGATTTTGGGATCCTAAATCATGTGTTATGGACCAATTGTGTGAAGGGAAAAGACCCAATTTCCCTTGCCAAAATAGAAACAAATGCTGAAAAATAAAGGGGCACACGATGGAGCATTCACCGTGGGATCTGGAGCACCGGAGTGGGTATCCACTGCGTGCTATATCGTGTATTACCTTGGCGGTAAAATGGGGCATGCGTCGTGGGCATATCGTAGTCCAATACTATTTTGGTATTCCTAACATGACCTTTTGCTCATCCAAAAGTTCCGAAACTCACCTAAGATGTACCTTTGACACTCCAAATCATGAATCAACTTTAAAATAGACATTCCAAGGCTGAGAAGGTCAAAAATAGAATCATCAAAGTTTAGAGGCCAAAAATAAGACTAAGTCTCCAACACTTAGCTAAATTTTCAGGTTCTAAGCCTTTTATGCATGCACTATGAGCTGTACTGAACTACGAAGAATATGGGGTATTACAATATCTCCCCCTTGGGAATATTCGTCCTCAAATGAGACTAATAAAGCTGAGAAAATTGAGGAACTGAGATTATATACTGAACATACATAACTAAAAACATGATTATATGACTGAACTAATTTCATTAATATATGCCATGACATAAGAATGGTTATATGGCTGCGATAGAAACGAGAGATTCAACTTATGATTAACCATTACCTCCAGTGAGATCTGGGTTAATGAAGAAATGATGAGAGGTTTAAGACATGGAAACTCGGGTATTATAATATCTCCTCCTTGGGATATTTCGTCCCCCGAATGATACTGACTTGGCTGAAATACTAAGGAAATACTAAGATTATGCACGGGACATTTACGAACTGAATGATGACTGAATATATAAATCTAAAATAGGATGTATAAACTGAATTGGATTCACAATTACATGGATGTGAACAAACTATCTCTTTGAATGGCCATATTCATGAAACTTTAAATAGTAAGACTATATCGGAAATGGAAAAAAACATAGGAACTTGTTTGTCTGACTACTAATTGAACTGCTGGATAAACGGACTAAATTTTTTATTGAAAGCTTATACTCAACTATACATTCCACTTCACAACTAAATTCATTATCTTACTAGGTATTCACTAACGCACAATGCATCCATTAACTTATGTATACCAACATGACATTCAAGCATATCATTATAACCACATATACCCTTCTAAAGACACACCCATAAAAGTATCTTCCTCATATCCTCCAAACCTCTATCATTAACAACTTCCATGCACTACCCTAAGAAACCACACACAAAATTTCAACTAACCATGACCTATATAAAAAACATGGCCTCAATCTTACTTCACTCTTACAACCTTATCTAAAACAAGCATACAACAATCTTTCATCAACAAGAAATGTTTACTCTCTCCCATCAAAGAAATTGCACATCACTACTATCATTTCATAACGAGAGGTCACTAAAAGGTTAAAACATGAGGGCCTAAAGCATGAATGAACACTATATAGAACTTGACACTTAACTGAGGCCTGAAGAATAGAATATAAACATCATGGATTCATCAAGAGATCTAAACTGAGGATATACATGACATAATCTGAATTTTGTTGATCATTATGAGTGTAGCATGAGTCATGAAAACTGAGCATGTTGTAAAACATAAATACATGAGTCATACCTGAGTTTGAAGTTCATAAATTCATGGAATATGATTCAAAAAATTTGGTGAATTGGAACTTATCATACTAGGAACTGGGAGAGTACATGATTTTCCATAAGGTGCACAATTATGAGCAATGAGAATAGAGCTGACATGCAAGGCATGAATAGATTTCATTATGAATGAAAAATCCTTGCACTGAGATAAGAATGGGTCGGGCATCTTCCTCTACTACTGATGTTCTACAATACACTGGCATCACTAGTAGGATCTGAGATACTAACTTGGTTACTAGTTCTATCACCCCCCTAGCTTCAAGACATCATTCTAAGTCTGTAGACTCCTTTAATCAGCTCTAAACTGAATTGCAATACTCAACCTAAAGGACTACACCTAAAAGTATACAACCCGTTGCTAATACTCTACTTCCTACTAAGATACAACATTTAACTTTATATAGCTCCCAATAATCATCCCATAACAACTTAAACACTGACTAACTTAGAATCATAATGCATATCATTATACCCTGATTTCACACCATCTAAAATTTCAGTTCTCCTTTCTATTAGATCAACCATCAAAGATTCAAACTTAGATTCTAACATATAACATGGATATTCCCAAACCATTAATGATCCATACTATATTCCTTTATAGCCTACTAATATGACATCTCTAAATCACACCCATATCATCATACTAAATTTTGAATCAATAATCATAAATTCTTGCATACACTGTTGCAAGCATATGGATTCTCCTTTCATACAACTAGCCCCATGGATTAATAATCACCCAAACTCAGATAATACTATCCCCACTTTACTACTTCTAAACTTCTGGGTTCACGCTTCTAACTCTAGGTCATATGCTATCATAGAATTCAGAGAAAGGATTTGAAAACACATCTGACCCCTAAGCACTAAGGTATTATCCCTCCATTCAATGACTGGTTCATTAGGAAACTAAAATTGAATGATTTTATTTCTTCAATCCAATAAAGCATAGCATAAGTGGACCTAATGCATGCTGAGAATGACATCAAAATTAATCATCATTAATTCCACAAGGTCTATTGAAGTGTTTTTCTGAGATAATATAATTGGGCAATTTTTGTATACCCATTTGGCTATGATGGATTACCTACTGGGGTACATACTGAGTGTAACGGAAGGAAGAATAAGTCAGAAAGAGAGTTTAAATAGAGCATCATACTCTTTTACACCACATGAATATAGAAAGAAGGGAAACTTTCCCTGAAATATCTTGTATCCTCTTGTCAATATTTGTGGCGCACTTCACATAGATGTACAAGACGCTACTCAGCGCAAATTTTAGACTTCCTAGGATATCTTAAAATCTTAGGCTCTGATACTAAGTTTTGTGATGACCCGGGGCTACCCCCTATTCATGAAAATGGTGCTTACGTTCAGAAAGACAACAAGCTAACCCATGAACTGGTACCTCCTGTCAGCACTGAAAAATATTAATAAAATACACATGTGTTGATTACTCCATAAGGTTTTAAAATACTATGAACATTACAAAATCATAAGTCTGAAAACAACTTTCAAAAAACTGATAATCTAACTAATTGTCTGAAAGTGTCTGAAAATCCTCTAACTGACTGAGGAGATGATGGGATAGTCCTCCAACTAACTCCAACTGACTACTGAACTAAAATAATAAAATAAACATAAATGATCCTCTATATATGAGGACTCATTACTCCTGCAACTTCTTATACACAGAACTATCTAAGTGTGGTAAAAAAGATGAGCATCCGAACCTATGATATAAGACATCATAACACAAAAAATGAGTATGTGATTATTACTTTGAATGTATTGGTATATGAGATGAGGTTGGGCTGAAATGCATAGGTTCATGTGCCTAAGATAGTAACAAACTAAATGACATAAGGTTACTAAATATGAGTACATGAGAAACCAAAATACTAAGAATGCAAGATCAAACATATAATATATGTCAAATAATCTATTAAACTGAAATACTAAAATTGGTAACTGAATACTGATAAACTGTATTCTATGGTAAAACAAACTGAACCAAAATCTGTTCTGAGTACTGAAATTGAAACTGTGGGAGGTATCATCTAACTGACATGCCCATTGGTGTCCAACTTGTAACCCCAGTTGGAAGGGTGTTCGTATAGTGTCATGGGTACTAATAATGTCTATGTCAACCCTAAACTGGAAGGAAGACATCTTGTCGACCCTAAACTGACATGAAGACTCATGAGATATATGCCAACCCTATACTGATAGGAAGACATCTCAAACCTATACTGGCTACGTTGTTCTGTGATACAGGGATTTCTACTAAGGGTTAAACGCTATACTGATAGGAATGCCCCCATCCCTGGGTTCGCTCGATGTTGAATCCTACTCCCAACTGAACTGACACTGGTTACTAGACTGAACTAACAACTGATCATGATAACTAACTGAATGATAATGCTTATAGTTTATATGAAACCATTCTGCAAATACTGAAAACTATGTAAACAACTATGTTTAGGTATTTGTAACCCCTAACACTGAATGGAATAACAATAAGGTCATATGAAACTTTAAAACCATAATAAAGGATCATTGTTCAAAATCCAAGTCAGTTAGACATTTCATCAAACATATGTGGGTTATGAATTAAAGTACGAGATGGTTTAAAACATGTAATAATAAAATGGCTTTAATACTAAAAATTAATAATCAAGGATTTAACATGAAAATATCATCATTCCGAAGTGTACGAACTACTCCCAACAATAAAACACTTGTAAACAATATGCATAATCAGAATTCATAAAACTTCATCGAGATTCATTGTAAACATGGAAATTCATGATTTAAAATATCAAAATAGGTTCTTGGACTCCATGGGTGAAAAGGGACCTTGGATGAACATCACACATACCTTAATTGAAGAATTAGTGAAGATTATTGATGGTTTTCTTAAAAATTAAGCTTGAATTTCCTTGATTCTTTTGAGGAGGCTAGGGTTTGTCCTTAAGAGAGATTGCTCTTCTTTTTAGAGAATCTCGTGACTAAAATAACAATTTGTGATTTTGGGACCCTAAATCACGTGTTATGCACCAATTGTGTGAAGGGGAAAAACCCAATTGCCCTTGCAAAAATAGAAATTGAAGCTGGAAAATAAAGGGGCATGTGATGGAGCATCCGCCGCAAGCTCTGAAGTGCCGGAGTGGAGCGTGCTCCACAAGCTATATCGCGGGACACCCTAGCAGTGAAATGAGGCGCGCATTGAGGGCGTATTGTGGGCTGGTACTATTTTGGTCTTCAAAACATTCCCTTCCGCTTATCCAAAAGTTTTGAAACTCACCTGAGATGTACCTTTCACTCCCTCGATCATGAATCAACTTTAAAATCAACATTCTAAGGCTGGGAAGGTCAAAAATAGAATCATCAAAATTTAGAGGACAAAAATAAGACTAAGTCTCAAACACTTGGCTAAAATTTTAAGTTATAAGCCTATTATGCATGCACTATGAGCTGAACTGAACTAGGAAGAATACGGGGTATTACATTTGGGTACTCCCAAATCAATTATTAGGGGATAATATTACCATAACACCTCATAAACTCAAAATCAATCAAACATAGAAAATAAAGGGTGATTTTCTCTTCTCCAACAACAATGTAGGGTTGCTCAACTCTAAGCACAAACTCTAAGGATTTCATCTCTAGGTATGTAGGGTTTCATTAATGGGTTCCTTCCATCCATTAAGTCTTATGAACTTTTAAATCCTCAAGTTTAATCCCCATTCATGTTTTGGGTTCCAGGTCAAATATGAGTTGTCTTAATTTCCTTAAGTTTGTTCTTGTAAATAAAACATGAGTACATATTTTCCCATAAGAGTAACATCCTTTCATACTTTGAATCATAAATTCCTCTTTTATTCAATAAATCTTTGAGTTTGGATTGAATTATGAAATTCCCTATTATGGCCTACTTTTAATATTATCATGTTCAGTTTCATTAGTAAGGGCTTGTGGGTTATGGACACTCTATACCTAGGATTCATGCATATGACAATTACATGTAATTGAGCATTTCAGGTTATCCATTGTTAATACTTTCAGAATGAGATCATGATAATAAATTCAGTTTATGTTTCATTGTCATTCAGTTGGGAGTAGTACTTAGCATCGAGTGAATGCAGGGATGACAACTCACCCATCAGTTAGGATTGAGACAATTAGTATAAGTGCCTTAGTTCCAGAACTAAGGTGCCATCGTAGGTTAAAGGGGTGACTCTTCAGTTGAGGCATGACACTCTAGTCCTTTGGGAGCTCAGTTTAGTAGATCCACGCCAACCAGTGTTCTTACCCTGGGCATGGTACTAAACACCCATCAAATTTGGGTTACAGGTTTGACTTGGATTTGCTAAAATTGAGGTATTGTCATGACCCAACTTCTCAGGTAATGATGGCACCTACCATAACCCACCAGTTGAAAAGCCCACCTATAGTTTAGAACAACTAGTAACGAACTACTCAATTATATAAGGAAAAGAATGCAAAATATATGAAATAAAGATCAACATATAGAAGAATCCACAAACCTAGTAGTATCAATACAAGAACTTCAAAACATTATAAGAGTACAAAAGTTATATATCAAGGATAAACATGCTAATAAAACTTATCTCTGAATAAAACTTAGAGACAAATCTTTACATAGAAAAGAGATAAGTAATACTCCAAACATCAAGATCTCTCTCTAATCCTCCAAACTAGGGTTGCTCCATATGATACATACATCAATGATGATAACTCGTACTATGATCTGCAGGCTGTAGAAGTGTAGTATGAGTATCAAATAAATGGTACTCAGTAGGCATATGTCAATTGAGCTCCAAGGATAATCCAGATATACACATCATATAAAAAAATGAAATATACACCAAAGAGTCCAGAAATCATTTAACAATTCAATGAGAATAAGAAGGGACAACTATCCTTTTCATGTCCAAAATTCAAACATAACAAGATTAAGGAAGTATCCAGGTGAACTATCCTATTCCATCTGCATTAAATCAATGACAATACTATACTGTATATCCCAGGACAACATATGAATAAAGGGTGAAAGAAAGATATATAGTAATATACACGGTAAAGAAACGACTATACAATATAAACAACGAAGGAAGGGATATACGATAGTACCATAGATTCATATAGCCAGATATATATATATTTACATATAAACATGAGGTCATCTCAAATAATAACCTATATCATCATATCTTTATTCTAATACCTCATTATAATACTATCAAGATTTAAATACTATCATACTCAGGGTTTTTGATCCACACGGATAGACATATATAATCGTGCATAATAATGCGATCATATAATAGAAGAGGCTGAAGACATACCTTAATCCCGATACCAGATCAATGACCAATCTATCATAGGCTAGCAATAATAATAATCTTAACTATGATAATAACAATATCAATATCATTGTAAATAACTGGGTACTCTGGACAACCAAATACCTACCTGAGTTTATGCATACTCCCACTGCCCCAGACTCAGAAGGTTCAATCAACATACAACAACACAAGGCATATTCTTCACATATATCTATGCAACCGTCCCATCCCGGTTGATAAATATAGGTGCATACTGGTAATAAGTGATGCACAAGCACGAATAAATGCAAAGTACACAATCAATATTACAACTGATCATAACTATCCTTATCTGAACCACCATCATCATCTCAACCTCCGCTCTTGCTAGGCATAAATATATTCTCCGTCCCTACCGGGTATCATAATTATTACAATAGTATCCTCTATCCTTGTTGGGTATCAATATCATTACAATAGAACCCTCTGGCCTTATTGGGTATCAATATCATTAGAATAGTGTCCTCTGGCTTTTAGGGTATCAATATCATCATAATAGTATCCTCTGGCCTTGTCGGGTATCAATCTCATCATAATAGTATCCTTAGGCCTTGCAGGGAATCAATATCATCATAATAGTATCCTCCGACCTTGCAGGGTAACAATATTATCATAATAGTATCCTCCAGCCTTGACATGTATCAATATCATCATAATAGTACACTCCGGCCTTTTCGGGTATCAATATCATCACAATAATCCTTACCATATAACATACAATAAAAATACTTGTAAACATAGTCATATCACCATAGAATATCTATCTAGCCAATATTTCCCAACTACTCATTATTAGTTAACCAACACTAATTATAAAGAAATCAATAGTTCACTCATCGTCATAGGACTTCTACTTATTATCCTAAGCATTATCAATATTCATAAGATAGAAACTAATCTCTATTTACTAAATAGTCAACATCTACCATCTAGTCAAGGTTCATCACTAGACCGAAGCTCCATTTATCCACTATTCATCATTACAACTATTAACCCTATACCCATTAATCCCTATTAGACAACACATTACTACTTGTGACCTAACTATCTTTTATTAATTGACACCATTCATTAAATAACCATCGTTTACCATAAATGCTTTATTAACTATTTATTAATTGACCATTTAGCAATTATTCATCGTTATTAACTATTTACCTTTTATTACCAACATCTCTTATTATCTAGCCTTATTAATACTCAACTCCTCGGCTATTGACTAATCGATGTGACGATCTTCGTGATCAATATCAACTAATATTCACCTATGCTAGAACGGATCTCACCATAAGTCATGCATTAACCATTGCTAGCTATCATATATTTATACTAAGAAGGATTTGTTAACTAATACTTAGATTAACTAGCCACCAAGTACTACAATCAACTAATGGAGAACTAACTACCTGCTAGCTTAACCGTTAATTAGACAGAACAATCATAAGATCATACATCATCTAGAATCACATAAGTTACCAATATAATTATCATGGATGTACCAATTCTATACATGCTATCACTAGTATCCAATCAATAATGTCGTAAGCATCATATCGTATCTTCCTCCATCTCATACCGGAGAGATATGTATACAAACTTATATATGAATCCATAAATTATAATCGTATTCTATACAATGACAAGCACTTCTTGGATATCCAATCATTACTGTAACACGGCCCTTGACCCAATGACATATCCGAAATAATAGCAACATCATAATTATGTCCTTAGGACCATATACATATCCGAAACTCATATCGATAATCATATTTATAAGCTGTAGCATATCTCTTACCATCTCACACATAGGAGGCATCTCAAATATAGAAGGCATAATATCAATATGCATGTAATCATTCTCTCAAACAAGAGGCATCTTACATCTAGGATGCATTATATATATAGACATGTAATCATCGATAGGATATCTTATATCAAAAGGTCAATTATCATGAATTTGAGAAATGTCACCTCTCTAGGCCAATTACCTTATCTAAAATAAACCTCGTCTTTATAGGTCAAACAATAATGACTAAAGAAAATAGCAACTCTATAGGCCAATCATCAAGTTTAAGAGGAAATAGCATCTATATAGGTCAATCATCAAGTCTAAGAGGGAATAGCATCTCTATAGGCCAATCATCAAGTCTAAGAGGAAATAGAATCTCTTTAAGCCAATCATCAAGTCTAAGAGGAAATAGTATCTATATAGGCCAATCATAATGTCTAATAGGAAATAACATCTCTATAGGCCACATAATGTATCTAAGAGAAATATCATCTCTAAATGCCCAATAAATTTCCACAAGAAGTATCATAACTATAAATCAAAAGCCACAATCCAGGAACATTATTACAAGTTACGAAGTCACGATGTAACCTTATTCTATGGTTTACTAGCCTCATCTATGTGTAGTATATGAAACTAAGTCCACAATGCTTAACAAAAGTTTAGGCCTAAGTGGGATAGACGATCCCACTTCTAATCCTCAATTACCATAATTAGGCACACAATGCCCTAAACTAGGATAAGGCATCTAGTCCAACTTCTAGATGTAAAAAAAGAAACACTCAAACCTAAGATAACAACTTCGACTAAAAACAAGGGTACTCAAGTAAACTCTACCCAAGTTACGATTTCAAGATTACCACACTAGCCCAATAAGGTCAAGTATACAAATCATACTTCAAATGCTAAAACCATATACTAAAAATAGGTTTACATCCTAACCATGCTACAATTAATCTAAACTAGAGAGGGAAGGCAATGGGATTCAAATGGGGTATAAACCTGCCATTTTACGGGTCCCAAGCACTCATCTAAACTCCAATCATTAATAATCGAGGCCAAGTCATCCTACTCATAATCATGCCTAACATCCATGTCCACACACAACATGTATCAAACATCATCTATGGAGAAAAGTATATAGAAGCCTAACTCAAGGTCAAACCGCAAAACCTCACTTTATGCACCACATGCCCGTCTTCACATTACAATCCTCAAAATATCATCACACTATCAAAACCATAATATACTTATCAATACAAGTCTAATGAAATCCATATTTCACTATTGTGACTCTGGTCCAAAATTAACACAAAAATCCTAAGTGGGTCCTACATATGTAAAATGAGTTTTCGAGGCCAACCTATGGTTCACACATGAACAAGGAAACATAACCCTCAAGAAATGGGTAAAAATTAAGCATACTTTGGGATAAAATATTGCCATTAGCTAAATGGGTTTTTGGGTCATAACTAGGAAATTCAAGCATGAATTCAAAGGATTAGTACCTTAAATTTGAAGATAATCGCAATAAAAGATGACAGTTAAGCTCCCACGTCACCCACCATGGCAAATTTTAAGTTATTACACTAATTTTGGGGTTTCTAGGTCTAAATGATGAAGGGGAAATGCCCCAAATACATCATGGGGTCTTCATATAGCCCCTAAAGGTAAGGAGATGTTGCTATCGCGGAACTATGGGCCACGAACGCGCTACCACGATGGCTACTCTATTTGACACAATTGCGGTTGCACCGAATGACAGCAAAATTAAAAATACATTTTTGACCCTCGTAACTCATTCGGAATCAAAAGAACATGATCAAATAGTAAATTTTGAGTGTAAACCGCATTCCAAATCCATTTGAATCATCAAAACTTTTATGTGAGATCATTTAGGAAAAAAGTGGAGCTCTCACCTATAGTTTCATCATTTTTCATAAAATTCGCTCAATAGCCCAAAATATTTCTGGGAGCCCTGGGAACTGAACAAAGGTTACTCATAGCCTAAAATCGGTGTTTCGGACGTGATGGTGAAGTCAAATTTTCAATCCGAGTTAATTTCGACCAAATGTGGGTTCCACACCTATAATTTCCGATTTTCAACTTTCGGACAATTAGGTCTAAATGAGTCGAGTTCATGAGGACATAAACTAGAGGCCTACCTAAACTATAATTCATATTCTTAATATACTGGCGTAGTTAGAATTTGCATACGAGATAGATTTTACTAAAGTTTCCGCCTGGTGTCCATTTGGAACCAGCGAAGACTTCTAAATAGAAAATTAGTTCTAAAAAACAAATAAATTGTCCGATAACCAAACCGTCAGTCCCAACAAGTAATAAATGAATTGGGCCAGCTATGGGGAAGATCAAGTAGTGAAGATAAGCATAAATATGAAAAATGTCCTGAAGGGTCATTACAATATCCACTACTAACAGGACTTTCGTCCCCAAAAGTCAACAGATAGAAAGAATTCCAAAAGCTCAAAAGGATGAGGTACTAGGCCCACATGCTCCAAGTATGACTTCCCAAGTAACCTCAATAGAGAGAAAACACTTCTAAGGTATTTTTTCACAAGTATCCCTTTTTCAACCAGCACTCTTATTCTACTTCCAAAATAGCCAAAACTCAATTTAATCGCTAACTGGGCTCAAACTAAACCAAGAAGGCTAATGCATGCACATCTAAATCAAAACACGGTGAAACCATCTTGATATCCACATAAATCAATGAGGGCCCATCCAAGCCAAAAACAAAATAGACATGAGTCATAAAATTGACTCTAAATCCAAAAATAATCTTCCTTTATCGTTTTACACATGCTATTTACTCCAAGCCCAGAGGAAAATCACTTGAGTCTCTTTCACACATTCATCACAGATAACACAAAGTACTGAAGCTGACTCGATGAAATTCCATAAGGCAAACATGAGAATATGCTTATAAGGTACTATTTAGGCATACAAATAGAAATAATCAAGGAATGTAATCAATCCCAATACTGCAACTAGTCAAGATGAAAATCAAACTGAAATCTCAAAATCCTAGGTACATCTAGTCATTGCTGAATATTCCACTCCAAGATGTCTCATCCACTGAGATTGAAGCCATACTGAATCCGACTCTAGAATATTACTCTTATTGGGTAAATCATCCAAAATTCCTAAAGAAAACTTAAACTTGAAGTCAAAACTGTTGTAACCAATACAGGGCCCATGGGCTATTATCTGATCACTCATCAACTATGGTATAACCAAAGTCTAAAAGACCAAATAGGAAACCATAGAGTAGGTTCAACCAGCTTATAAATGAAATTTGAACAATGATAAGTTTAAAACAAAAGTTGAACACAGGCTCTACAACACCAAGCTGAAATCACAATATCAAGGTTGAATCGCTCAATTTAAAATGTCCAAACCAAAACTAAAAATAGGTAGGCATTAATGTTCCATATTTATCATACTTCAAAATCTCCATTCCAAGGAGTCAAATCCAAAACCAAGCCAACAAGGCTATAACAATGTCAACTATCTTAAATCGACTCTAGTATCCAAATCTGACATATCTGAGATAAATCATCATAAGCCCTAGTCGAGGCATATCCAGAGAGCAAAATTACCATAGGGATAACCACTGTCTGATAACACAAGCAACCAACTCTTTATCGGCTGTATGGAATGAAATATAGCTAAAAAATAGAATCATACAAAAGGATGAACTACAAGCTAAAAATGTATATAACCCACTCCATATATACTGGAGGGCATGAACTGTCCAAACATACCCAAAAAATTCCCAAGGCTGAGAACCATACTAAAAATGGAAAACACTCTAGCAAATCTGAATAAATGTGGCTTAATTCGGGAACTAACCAATCCAATACTCCATCTACAGAAAGAAATTTCCATAGGTACATATCACAAAGGAGAAACATTCCACTAAGCCTCCCTAGGCAGAACAAACTCCAAAATGGGGATTTTCCAAATCCACCCACGTACTACATCATCAAAGAAGAAATACACTAATTCGCGAAACCAAGGTGAAAGTCACAGCCACAACCAGAATGTCGACAATTCGAGATAAAGAATTTCTAATTTGCCAACTTAAGAAGAGATCACAAGAAAGGCCACCTACCTCTAACTTTCTAACTTCACTAATAATATCACTATAATAAAGGAGTATCAACTCTCCACACTAATAACAGGGCAAACCATCCCAAGGGAACAAACCCAACATACCTATAAGATGAATCCGCAACATCTCAACGTCAATATTAAAATTTCTATCGGAGGAAGAAATAGCTATAAATAAAGAACGAACCTCAAACTGGTGAATCTCACAAATAGGCTATACTTGAAGAGATACCCAAAACAAAATCCTTCATAACCTACGAGGCAAGTCTAAGGATCTCAAACACAAAAATAGAAAAAATAACTAAATTGCCAACTCAAAAACCACAAAGAACTATGGAAGGTAAAATTACCTTAGAAACCATAACATATTCCTAAATCAATCTAATACAACTCACAAAGAGGAAATATAATCAACCTCACTGCGCTCGGGGAAATAAATCATCAAATTGGGCTATATCTACTCAAGCCACCAAATAATATCATAAGAAAATAAAAGTCTAACTAGATAACACTAGTCTTGACAACTACCTAGTGAGGATCAAATTCATTATGTAACAACATCATGTAATATCAAGAACCTCACACAGTGGTAGTAATAACAACAACAATACTAATATTAACTTACTGAACAAGCGGTACTAAAATGAACATCCATATCATGAACCACTCAGGGCTATAATAGGAATAATGTACCAAGATAAATGGGACTCAAAACCAAAATCCAAAACCATAGGAAAAAAAGATCAATATAGATTTACTCCATACACTACTAAAAGAAATAAACCATGGAGTAGTAATAGAAATCATGAATCCAATAATAAGGCACATAATGATCGATATAAATTCATCAAGGCATACAATCATCAATGGGTATGAAAACCCCAATACACTTAATAAAAGATAAAGGCGGGAAATAAAAGTACACCAATCATGGAGACATCCACAATCACATACCTAACAAGCATAGGGAAAATACATCAGAATGGGTCTATTTCAGACCGACGACTGAAATTTCAATTGAGGCACCAAGCGCACTATCTCTAAGCAAAGATGTCACAACATCATGAGCATATCTAAATAAGATAAAAAACCAAACTCTCATGCCAGGGACACTCCTTAGACTAGTAGTCGGTCTCTCTGTAGTCAAAGCAAGCTTATGAAGCACCAACATGGCGAGACACAAACTGAGACCAAATGGCTGGCCAACTGGCGCTGAGAGAAATTCACAATATTATGTCCATACTTTAAAAACAATAGCCTTTCTCAGGAACCCTAGGATTGGAAGAAAAATACATGTTAAATCTAGCTGATCATCTATCTCATACCTGGGGCATTCTATAAACTAGTGTCTCATCACGACATAACCAAACTAAGAACGTAGAATACTTTAGATGCTACCTCTCAATATCCAGAATGGTTGTTATGGCTTGAATAACCATACCACACTTCTTAAGTCTAAAGTGAACTCTACCCACTATTATTATCCCATAAAAAAGAGTATTTTAGATAATTAGTGTATTGACTCACAGTTGTTGTTCAGATATTGTTGTTTTAGTTATTCTTTATGAGATTTAAGTTTTTCAATCTTACTTATGATAAAGGTAAATATTTTTACACTTACCATACATGATTTTAAAGTATGTCAAGCTTCAGTTTTACGTATTACAATCACCCCTACATAGTACATTTCAGAAGTACTGACAACATATATGTTTGTGTGGCTACATTATTTCATAAAGTAGGTTTTGTTGTTTATCCCCAGATATAGAATTAATCGAGAGCACCACTTCTTACATTCAGACAACTGGTGAGTCCTCATAGTTTGAAGTCAAAGTTTATGATGGTTTTAGATGGATATTGCAGTTATTCAGCCTTTACTTTGGGTCAGCTAGGGTTTGTCCCAGTGTCTCTTATGTTTTAATTAGAGGCTTGTCAAAACTAGTCAGACTATGTATTTCTTTCAATTTCATAAATTTTAAAGTCATTGAGTTACAGTGTTTTCGTGGAGATTATTCATTTGTTTTAACTTAGTAATAATTTTTTTCAGTTTCCCCTAATCTTTTAAGTTTATATTTACGAGAGTTCAGTGATAAGTTGATATCATCGGTTTTCTTGGGGATATTCATAGTCTGGAGAACCATCTGACATATAGGGGTTATATTCGAGGCGTTAAAATATTATCCATGTTTAAATTACACAGACATTGAAGAGAGTACCAAATCATTGTAATTTTCCTAAGACCACTCAACGATCCATGCAAACAATAATAATTTCAATCATCTTGAATCCTGACTAAAGAAACCAAATATAGAAAGTAAACGTATATCCTAGTTTAATCAAGGAGGTATTATAACAAGTCAACACATAAGACCGGTTCACTCAAGGAACTAATATAATAGATAAAACACATAATCTCTGTTCACTCAAGGAACTATCACACTCACTTTTACCTTGTGCATGTATGTTAAGAATCTTATGGTGTCCTACTAACTATGAATTGCAGGGAACAAATTCTTAGCTATGTACTAAATTCCAGACATTAAGTATGCCATAACCCAAATCATAAATTATGTGGGGACCTACCCAACTCTATACAAGATAGGAGAACGCTTACCACCCAAACTTTTATTTAATGGAGAAATTAAAATAATTCTTATTTCAAAACAAGTAAATTCAATTGACTTATAAAACAACTCTGGTCTAGTATAGTTGATTAGCAAATACAATGTGAAAAATAACCAAAAGTTAATCCCATAACCAGGCCTAAACTAGTATAAAATCATGATGAGTAGGGATTTATGACACAACATACATGCTGGATTAAGAATGTAAGAGTTGTTAGAGAATAATCAGTGCCACTACAATAGAAACTCAAATTGACCTACAACATGGATATATCCTTAAAACGAGATAAAGTAAGTGTAGCATTTGTACAATCATACATACTGGTAGGCATCATTGCCAACCAGGGTTAAAAGAAATAATAATAATAATAATTACAAACAGTAAAGACATCATCAATTTAAGGGAAATTATAATTACTAAAGCCCATTCACAAAAGTATCATTATTTAAAGTTGATTTCTTTGTGACCTAGTTGTCATTTAATATTTGAGTAATTTTTTGTCCTTTGCTATCCACTCTATTTGTGATGCTATTATAATTTTTATATGACCATATTCCTAACCTGGTATTGATATTCATACAGATTTCACTATATCATTACTTTGGGACCACTACTGGAAACTTATTTTCTCATTCTTTGACTTGCATATCAAGTCGAACTATGTTTATTTAGATGAACCATAATATACCATCACATAACCGGTCCAAAAAGGGAACTTTCAAAATCAAATGTGCTCATCTTCTCTTCCCCTTCTCAACTCATAATCATTAACATCAATATCATAAGCATTATGATGTCATCATCGATCATACATAATATCATAAACTTTGCATCATCAGTATCAATACCATTACATCATGAACATCATGAATATCATGTTCTCATCATTATATACAATATCATCAAGTCACCATCATCACTATCAATATCAATATTGTCAACATACATGAATATGCAATGCAATCATAATCACAAGTAGTACCTAAAAGCAATACACATATTCATTAACATATAGAGAAAGAGGATTAAAGTTTCACTTCCTCACATGTACCAATCTTCATCATACCAAATCACTCTTCAACATTTCTACTCTTTATTTTTTGGCTTGAGATTTATTTATAAGCATATCGATATATGTATATATGTATATATGTATATATATATATCGTTATGTTTATATCAACTTTGCAATTAATCTTCAAATAACTAATTTGGGAATTCGACCCAATAATTTTATCCTTATTCACAGATAAAATCGTTACCTAAGGTTAATTAGCCCTTAACTAGTTCTATCATAATCAACTAATCTCTATTTTTTCAAAGCTAAAGGTTGTATTTTTATTGAATTCAAGGATCTCAAGATTGAAATTTCATATTTTAGAAACACTAATTCATGCTAGAGATTGTTAATTAATAATCGAAAAGTAATTCAAGGTGATATTAACTCAATTCATAGGTTTTACCCAAAATATCATGAACTTAGGGTTAAAATCCCCAAGAAAATCACCAATAATGATTGTTATAATAATTCTAGAAAGATAAAGAATTGAAACATTAAGAAGACAATGGAAGAACTCAACTCAACGAAGCCTTTTTACCCAAGAATTTTAAAAATCATCCCCTAGGGCTTTGGGTCAATGTTTTTAAGCTAAAACCCAAAAACCCATCAAAAGAAATGCTATATACTACCCAGTTACAACTATAGTGGTACCACTATGGTGGTTAATTTCTCAACCCAGGCAGTGTTTAATGAAATGGCCATAACATTTTGCTTTGAAAGAAGATTAATAAATGATCGGATGCTTTAGAATGAAAACTAAACGATATTTCAGTCGTTGGGTATTATGTCTCATAACTATTTATATTCTAGGAGATATTCTCATCTTAAGTTGATCCTAGTTTAAACTTAGCTTGAAACTCGATTGGTAAGAATATTTCAAACATAACTTTATGCTAGAGATATTGTATGACCTTAGTTCATGTCTAATGCATTCCCATACTAAAGAATTGATCTTTCCAATTATAATGAATGAGTTTCTTATGCCTTTACAATAAATATTTTCAGTAGTGATGAAACAAATTGTTATAAACTAATGATTGAAAAAATCATTATAAAGTGTTTATGATACCAACTTTTTCATGATCCAAATCTATCATGAGTGACACCCACACTAACTCACCAGTGAGGGAACCATCACACCCCAAAGTAATGAATCTTACACTTGGCCAAAATAAGGCAAACTAGCGGTATTGCATTAAATAAGTAATGATACCAATATTATGAATGAAACCAATTATAAAAATAATGAATACTAAACAATCCTCTAGAACCTGAATGCCATTAACCAAAATACTACAAATGTTAAAGAAAGGGCTCAATCAAAATATAACTGAAAACATCCAAATTTGAAACAATGGACCTGAAACTAAGTGAAGAACTCATGGTCATTTGGAAGATGTAGCTAATCCTTAAGTTTCAAGGTCTTTTTGTCTATAGATGACATCTTGAAATAGCCGCCCAAAGATTCTTTGCACACAACAAAATAAGAGCACATGTAGTATCAGTTCATAAGAAACAATGATGCACTGGTAGGGTAATCGACCAACCCAAAAAAGCGATATATAAACAAGTAACCATAACTTAGTAAGAAAAGTACAACCATGAACATCTACCATGTAACCTTACCTCCAATTTATAACACATCCTTCATCATATCATAGAGTTCAGTAAAACAAAAGTCAAGATGGACAACAAATGAAGTCAAATCCCTGACTACTAACAAGACTCAAAGTATAAAATCATGACTCAACAATAGTATATTTTCCATATCTCGATTACAAAAGTAAGTAGACATTGAAGAGATAACCAAATCATTGTAATGTAACCCAAACCACTATAGGATCCATATCAACAATAACAATATTAGTAATTATGAATCTTAATTTACTTACGAAAAAATATAACTTGTAAACACATATCTAGGTTCATTCAAGCAACCAATATAACAAGTCAACACATAAGCCCTATTTACTCAAGGAACCAATATAAAAAATAAAACACATAATCTCGATTCAATCAATGAACTATCATAATCATTAAACCTTGTATATACATTCTAAGGGTATGATGGTCACCCACTAGCCATTACTTATAAGGGACGAGCTTTTCTCAATGTATCAAATCCCAAAGATGAATTGTCTTTCAACGTTATACCAACCAATCCCACGAAGATATTCAAAAACTAGTACATCTCAAAATAATCAATAGATATCACAATGAAAATGATAAAAATAATAACACTTATAGAAACCAACAAGCTTTTTATATAAGTTTATTGTTTATGATTAACACTTAGCATATGAAATATTCATTCACTTTGCTTGAACATGCATTGTAACAAGCAATAACATATAAAATTTATTAAACACACATAAAACAAGTTGTGTTTCAACAATATTAAACCCTCACCTACCTAAATCCATGTATGAAATGCTCTAACGAACTTGAGCTTTGCCCTTTCTTGCAATCTTAGTTTGATTGCAGCCTAAAAACAACAATACAACACATAATCAAACAAATGATCTACAATATCAAGTATTATAACCTACTCTAAAAATTTCAAGGAGAAATTCATGATCATCCCTTCCCATTTAGATTTTTCTATCATTATTCCATCATACTCTTAAAAATTTCATAGTTACAAAGGTGAATTATATTAATAAAAGAGTAAATAATTATCCTTTAGCCTAAACCCAAGGGTTTACACCCTATTCATCCTACTGCACTAGAAAAATTAGTTAGATTAAGATAAATCCTCCCCAAAACCAACAAACTAGTGATTCTAAGGTTTAGAAATAAAAAAAACTAGTTAATGGGAGTGATTAACTTAGATTTATGAATAATTTTGATGAAAAATCGGTGAAAATCAACCAAAATTTTGTCTCACAACACTTAGATAAATCAAAGATAAGGATACCATTTTGGAGTATTTTTTTGGTAAATCAGCATATATCCCGCTATAGAGTCCCTATCCTGCTACTGTAGCCTTGCTATGGTGGGATTGACTATTGCTAAATCCTGTAATAGAAGGAAAATTCTCATAATAACAACATAGTAGTAGCAACATTCCGCTTGCTATAGAAGGGTAGGTGAGGCAAAAATTTGAGATTTCTTCTAGTATTTCCTTTTTTGCAAAACATCCTTAGGTTTCGACATCCCAAAGCATTCCCTTAAACTCATGTTTGATATCGCAAGTTCTACTGACCAAAATTCACATTGAAAGATCTGAAATATTTCTTATCGGCTTGACTAACATAAAATTACCTCAAATTACATAAGCAACAACAAATCCTTTCCTGAATTCCACCAGACCATACCATGCTAAGATTTTATCCAAGACTAGCCTAACTTAAAACTTTTTAACTTCCAAATTTAAGGAAAGCCTTAATCAAAATTTTGGTATGCTAGACTTACCCGTAATGATGGAAAAGGTCCTTAAAACCTTTCCAGAATTACCTCTTCTATTCAAATTTAATAGTTCATTACTCATTTTAGGTAAATCAATAGCCTGGCAACTCATGGATCTAAGAACACAATATAAGAACCTGTTCCTCTCAGGGAACCTAAAAAATAAATCATAATATAACTCGATTGACAAATAAAATGATTAGACTCACCAATATCGTATACACACATGTTATGGGTTTAATTAATTCCCACTAGATATAACTTCTAGGGGATTAGCTCAGTCCATGTACTTAATAACCCATACATCAAGTGTATGCTAGCCTTATACCAAACCATGTGTTGTACCACCCCAATCCATGCTGATAAATTTTATCATTTCATCTCGCAATATCTAGCCATGCCACAATAAGTACAATCATAATATGAGATAATACAACCACATTTTCACTTTAAACAAGTTCTTTACAGAAATCTCATTTTAA
Organism: Capsicum pubescens; assembly: GCA_030864215.1. Lineage (NCBI taxonomy): Eukaryota > Viridiplantae > Streptophyta > Magnoliopsida > Solanales > Solanaceae > Capsicum > Capsicum pubescens. The sequence goes on along the minus strand of CM061538.1, from coordinate 72,587,878 downwards.
GTTACTAAACAACTCATAAAATCATCCAACAAGTTAACAAAGACATCATGTATTCCAACAAGACAAAGCATTTAACATGTACACAAAAAAATAAATTTAGTCCTTTAACTACAATCCAACTATCACCTATCCTTTTCCATAAATAATAACATTTGGGGTTGAATAACACATAAAGCAAACACATACATTACCTTTAGAATAAAACTTTGTATACAAATTTTCATAATCGACATGCACAACCTTTCTAATCAACACTTCATAGTTTCAACCATCCATATTAAATCTAGATGCTCCCTAATCACATAATAAATCAATTAAGCAAGGATCAAGGCATTCATATAAAATATATTGACATCTATCAACATAACCATAAAATACTACCATAACGAAATATTTTTAACTCACTAACTAATTAATTATGCATAAGGAATAATAGGGAAAAAATAATAACATCACAATACTCATTTGAGAATATCCATATCGTTCACATAACCATGATGTTTATACATTCAAACATGTGCCCACAGACCTACACGTGAAATCTCCCATCAATCTATATTAGTACATATGCTTTCTACCATAGGTCCTTACTACATAATTAAACATAGTGTACTTGTGTGCTAAGAAGATGATATGGAGGCATGAACTTGAAATTCTATCTTTTTCCTAGCGATTTCCTTTGTGAAATCCTGAAGAATTCATCGTGTTTTACCCTCTCTAATCATTCTCCTTCTACTTTGGTTCTCCAGAGCCTTGAGGCTACTTTATGGGGTTTTCAAAATAAGTCTCATTCTAGTTCTATAACTAACAAGGAAAAAGGATAATTAAAAATATAGGTGGAGTATTTCTTGGTATCGCATTATAGAGGCCAACATGTTTGTAATACCCCATATTTTTTTCTAACTAATTTCATCTCAAGAAAGTCTAGTATTAGCTTTTAAATTGAATGATGATTATTCCATGAGGAATTTTCAAGATTTTCATCAATATAAGATTCGCCCAAATCCGATAACTGGATCAGAAGTTATGACTATTTCAAGTTTTCATCGTAAAACAATGCCATATTAGTCAGTGGCACGCCGCTCCATAAGAGGAAATGACATTTGGAAAATTCCAGATGGGGTCCGTGATTATGGTGCGTCGCACCATGGCCCAAATTCAGAATTGTCCTTTTTCCAGTGTCTCAGCGGGATTTCTCCCGCGTCGCGCCAAAGTTTTAGGTCACAAAGGAAGTGGCAACGCGATGGATCCATGTCGCGCCATCCCTCAATTTTCCAACTATCAAAATCTTGTGACACGGCGCGACAGCGCCGCGTCGCTCTAAAGGTCCAGTTCAGAAATTTTTTACAATTTTAAAAGACGCATCCAAGGGTTAAAAGGGTCAATTTTCTACCCCTATTTAAACCCAATAACATGTGATTTATCCATTCCTCACCCAAAATATACTAGTTTCTCTCAAGAACAAGCTAGGGTTTCTATTGGGGATTCAAATTCAAGAATGTTTCACAGTCAGTTCTCAAAAAATCACAAACTAAGATATGCATAGTGTTCATTCATGGACTCCTTTCATCCATGAAGCCCAAGAATCTCTTTTCAAAGTTTAAGTTTATGGATTTCTTTCTGAACTTAATGATTGGGTTGCTCTTGTTCATGTTGATAATGATTAATTAAATTCTATTCCATGTTAGGTGATAAGTTTTATGTTGAATTGGTTAGTATAGATGTAGATTCATGTAAACCTATGATTAAACACTTAAATTATGAAATTAGAATTGAATCATGATGTTTAGTTGTTGTATAATATTGTCTACATATACTATACCTACCATGTGTCTGATTAAATGCCTAAATAAAGGAAAAATGCCCAACTAGTATGATATCATGAAATCTCCATGTATGTAAAAGTTTATGCTTATCACCTGTTTGTTAAAATTATTCAATAAATAAATTATGGAGTATGGTGATTATTATGTATTCAAGTAGCAGAGCCCTTTTCAGTCTCTACCCCAGTGGGTAAAACCATCATAGCATGGTGGGTATACAGGAACTGCTCGATTATGATATTTCAAAAGGTCACTTCAGCAGACTTAGGAAAATTAGAGATGACTGATTTTGATGTCATTCTCAGTATGGATTGTCTTTATTCTTGCTATGCCACAGTCGACTGTAGAAAAAAATAGTCCAATTTCAATTTCCGAATGAACCCATCCTTAAGTGTAAGGGTAGTACTTCAGCGTTCAGAGGTCAGCTTGTTTCCTACCTTCGAGCACGAAAAATGATATTTAAGGAATGTGTCTATCATCTTGTTTGAGTTAAGGACACTAGTTCTGAAACTCCTAACCGTGAATGATTCTCTACAATGAATGAATATTCAGATGTCTTTCCCGAAGATCTTCTAAGAATTCCTCTAGAAAGGGAAATAGACTTTGCCATTGATCTTCTTGTAGATACTCAACCTATATATATTTCACCATACATAATGGCATAACAAAAATCAAAGAATTGAAATAACAATTGAATGATCTCTTAGATAAGGGATTCATCAGACCCAGCGTTTCCCTGCGGGATGCTCTAGTATTATTCGTGCACAAGAAATACGGTTCTCTCAGGATGTGTATAGACTACCATCAACTTAATAAGGTCACGGTCAAGAAAAAATATCCTCTTCCCAAAATCAATGACTTATTTGACCAACTTCAAGGTGCCAGCTATTTATCTAAGATAGACCTCAGATCTGGCTATCATCAGCTCAGAGTTCGAGAATGAGACATTCTAAAAATAGCCATCCATACTCGGTATGATTGCTTTCAATTCATTGTTATGTCCTTTGGTCTTACCAATGGCCCAACAACTTTCATGGACTTGATGAACCGTGTGTTCAAATAGTACTTGGACATGTTCATTATAGTCTTCAAAGATAATATTCTAGCCTATTCCTGCACTGTGCGAGATCATGCAGACCATCCCAGAACAGTACTTCAGACTCTTATAGATCATCAGCTATTCGCCAAATTAAGTAAGTGCACATTTTGGTTGAGGTCAGTAACATTCCTTGATTATATCATTTCGGGTGATGACATTAGTGTAGATCCTCAGAAGACCATAATAGTAAGAAACTAGCCCAGACCTATCTCTCCATCATATATCAAGAGTTTCTTGGGTTTGGCTGGCTATTACAGATGGTTTGTTGAGGGGTTTTCTTTTATTACATCCCCTATGTCTAGATTGACATAGAAGAAAATCAAGTTTCAGTGGTCTGATCCTTGTGAGAAGAGTTTTCAAGAGTTGAAGAATCGACTCACCTCAGCTCCAATTTTAGCTCTGCTAGATGGTCTAGATGGGTTCGTAGTGTATTGTGATGCATTTAGAGTGGGTTTAGGTTGTGTCCTCATGAAGCATGGCAAGGTCATAGCCTACGTCTCTAGACAGCTTAAACCCCATGAGAAGAATTATCCTACTCATGATCTTGAGTTAGCAGCCATACTTTTTGCCTTGAAAATTTGGAGGCAGTATCTCCACGGAGTTCATGTAGATGTTTTCACAGATTATAAAAGTCTTTAGTATGTCTTTTCTCAGAAAGATCTCAATCTTCTTCAGATAAGGTGGTTAGAGATCTTGAAAGATTATAACATGAGTGTCCTTTATCATCCGAGCAAGTCCAACGTAGTGGCCGACGCTCTTAGTAGACTATACATGGGTAGTGTTTCTCATATTGAGGATAGTAAAAAGAAGTTAGCTCAGGAAGTCCATCATCTTTCCAGACTAGGCGTTTGCTTAATCAATAAAGAAGAGGGTGATATATGAGTTCAGAGTAGTTCCGAATTATCTCTAGTTTCTGAGGAGAAAGAAAAACAAGATAGAGATCCTAACCTAGTAAAGTTGAAAGAGTCAGTCCAGGAGCAGAAAGTAGAGGTTTTCTCCCAAGGGGGAGATATTGTTTTTGATTTTCATGGTTGTCTCTGTGTTCCAGGTGTAGATGACTTAAGGAAGAAAATTCTTGTAGAAGTGGATGGTGCACGCTACTCTATTCATCCAGGGTCCATAAATATGTACCGCAACTTACGGGAAATCTATTGGTGGAGTGGTATGAAGAGAGATATCAGTGAGTTTGTGATTAAGTGCTCTACATATTAGCAGGTTAAGATAGAACATCGAAAGCCTAGTGGGTCTATACAGGAGTTCAGTATTCCTACTTGGAAGTGGGAAGTTGTAAACATGGACTTCGTGATGGGTTTGCCTCGAACTCATCATTAGCATGATTCAGTCTGGGTCATTGTAGACAGAATGACCAAATCAGCTTATTTCATTCCAGTTCATACCTCTTATCCAGCCGAGGATTATGCCAAACTCTACATTAAGGAGTTGGTCAGATTGCATGGTGTTCCATTATCTATTATCTAAGACAGTGGTACCCAGTTCACCTTTTATTTTTGGAAAGCATCCCAAAAGGGTCTTCGTACCCAATTCATCTCAATACAACCTTTCATCCTCAGACAGATGGTCAAGTAGAAAGGACTATTCAGACTTTAGAAGATATACTGCATGCGTGTGCGATTGATTTCACGAGAATTTGGGATGACCACTTGCCTTCGATTGAATTTGCATACAATAACAGCTATCATTCTATTATTCATATGGCTCCATTCGAAGCTCTCTATGGTAGGAGATGTAGATCTCCAATTGGTTGGTTTGAATTTAGTGAGGCCTCGGTCATAGGGCCTGACTTAGTATTCGACGCCTTAGAAAAAGTTTAGTTGATTGGTGAAAGACTCTGTGCTGCACAGAGCCGACAAAAGTCTTATGCAGATATTCATAGAAAAGATTTTGAGTTTGAGATTGGTGATCATGTCTATCAAAAGATCTCTTCCATTAAGGGAGTGAAGAGATTAGGCAAGAAGGGAATGCTCAGTCCCTGATATGTCGGTCCGTTCAAGATTCTCAGTTGCTTTGGCAAGGTAGCCTATAAGCTTGAATTGCCTTCAGATCTAGCCTTATTTAATCTAGTCTTTCATGTCTCTTTGCTCAAGAAGTGCATAGGTGACCCATCAGTTATAGTCCCTATTCAGAGAATTGATGTTCAGAACACCCTCTCTTATGAAGAAATTCCAGTCGAAATCCTAGACTATCAGACTCGTAGACTGAGGAACAAAGAAGTCCCTCTAGTCAAAGTTCTTTGGCAAAATCATTCCATTGAGGGAGCTACTTGGGAAGAATAAGAAGATATGCATACCAAGTATTCTCACCTCTTCTTCGCCAACTCAGATCAAGCTCAACGTAATAGTTCTCCTTAAGCTTACTCAGTTGCATGTTTAGTGTTCATCACAAACTTGGTATCAAGTACCATTGCATATTCAGTCATGTATTCATGTATTAATTCATTTATATACTTATGCATCAGACATTCCTTCTCTTTGTAAGATAAACATAGTTCATCAGAACACTCAATCATGCATTCATGGATAAATTAAACATGCATCAGATATGCATGTTCAGTATGATATGTTCTGCTATCATTCATGTCAGTCATGAGATCATGATCCAGTTATTCATGTTCAGTATGTACATCAGTTGTCTTTTTTCCCCTCTCAGTCAGTCCCATTCGAGAATGAATGTTTTCAAGGGGGAGATATTGTATTACCCCATACTTTTTTCTAACTAATTCCATCTCAAGAATATCTTATATTATCTTCTAAATTGAATGATGATTATTCCATGAGGAATTTTCAATATTTTTACTGTTTTTCATATTGAAAATTTGATAAGCTTTCCATTGATATAAGATTCGCCCAAATTCGATAACCGGGTTAGAAGTTATGACTATTTCAAGTTTCCATCGTAAAACAGTGCCATATTAGTTAGTGGCACGGAGCTCCACAAGAGGAAATGGAATTTGGAAAATTCTAATAGGAGTTCGCGATTATGGCACGTCATGCCATGACCCAAATTCTGTATTGTCCCTTTCCCAATGTCTCAACGCGATTTCCCCCACTTCGCGCCAAAGTTCTAGGTCACAAAGGAAGTGGAAACACGATGGATCCATGCCGCGCCATCCCTCAATTTCTCAATTGTCAAAATCCAGTGACACAATGCGATAGCGCCGCGTCGCGCTAAAGGTCCAATTTGGGAAATGTTTACAATTTTAAAAGACTCATCCAAGGGTTATAAGGGTCAATTTCCTACCCTTTTTTAAACCCAATAACACATAATTTAGCCATTCTTCAGCCAAAATATACTATTTTCTCTCAAGTTTTTCTCAAGAATAAGCTAGGGTTTCTATTGGGCATTCAAATTCAAGAAATTTTCACCATCATTCCTCACAAAATCACGTACTAAGGTATGCATACTGTTCATTCATGGACTCCTTTCGTCCATGTAGCCCAAGAATCTCTTTTCAAAGTTTAAGTTTATGGATTTATTTACGAACTTCATGATTGGGCTGCTCTTGTTCATGTTGATAATGATTAATTGAATTCTATTTCATGTTGGGCGCTAAATTTTATGTGGATTTGGTTAGTATAGATGTAGATTCATGTAAACCTATTATTAAACCCTTAAATAATGAAATTAGAACTGAATCATGATGTTTAATTGTTATATAATGTTGTCTACACATACTATGCCTACCATGTGCTTGATTGAATGCCTAAATGAAGGAAAAAAGCCCAACTAGTATGATATCATGAAATCCCCACGTATGTACAAGTTTATGCTTATCACTTGTTTGATGAAATGCTTCAATAAATGAATTATGCAGTGTGGTGATTATTATGTATTCAAGAAATTATGTTTCATCAGTTTTTTTCCATCGAGTCCTGGGGGTACTTGTACCCGAAACATTAGTTGTGTGCCTAGAGCCATGTCATGTTTTCACGATACTCTCAGTCAAGCTACGAATCCTTAGACTTCAGACAGCCATATGACTCAGGAAATCTCCATGATCATATGAACTCAGTCAGTTGTCAGATATCAGTAGTATTCTGTCAGTCAGCAGAATTCAGTAATTCAGCCCATGTCTATTTATATTAAATCATATTCAGTATCTATTCAGATTGGAGTAGAAATTAGCACCGAGTAAATCCAAGGATGGGGACACACACTATCAGATGAGAGTGTGATCGTTAGAAGTCATCCTTGCATTCCAGAACTATGTAGCCAACATAGGTTGAGATATCAACACTGTCTAATAAGGTTAACGGGGTAGATAAGCACTGTCAGATAAGGGCCCCACTATTTTTGTATAGGGGACACTATCAGATGAGGGTTGCCTATATCTTATCCTTAGTAGTGGTACGACATTGACACCCTTCCAATTGGAGTTACAGATTGGACCTCAACTCAGCTATAATGGCGTATTAGGGGCATGTCAGTTAGATAACTACTTACCATAATTTCATGTTACAGAATCAGGATTTTTAGACACAGTCAATCAGCCTCAGTAATAGAACTCAGATAGTTCTTCAGATTTCAGAACTGTCAGATATAGTCAACTCAGATACTGTACGAGGCTCAGCTAGTTTCATTAGATTCAGGACTGTTAGATACAGTCACTCCTGTTATCAATTATATCAATTATCAGTATGACATATTATCAGTATTCAGATTCAGTAATCATGTTATCAGGGTATCAGTGCCATTTATTATGTCTCATGCATGTATTCTCATGCTCATGATTGTTAATCTGCTATTGTTATTGTTCATGCATATGAACCCTACGCATTCAGCCTACCTCACATGCATACCAGTATATTCCAAGTACTGGCACATTTGTGCTACGGTGTCTTATACCATAGGTTCAGATACACGGGCTCTAAAACATCAGTAGATTCTAGTATCAGCTATCAGAGTTAGCAAATAGTCCTCATCTTTCAAGGATATGATCATTATTTTATTATCTCAGTAATTAGTTTATTAGTTGGAGTTAGTTGGGGATATGTCCCATCAACTCTTTATTCAGACAGTCATGTTTTAGAGACTTTCTAGACTACAGTACGTTCAGATAGCTTATTTTTATTGTTTTGGGTATTTCATACCCCTCCCAGATGTTATATTTTTATCAAATACTATATCTCAGTTTTGAACTGAATGGCCTTTCAGTTCATGGTTCTGCATTATAAGGTATTTTATGCAGTATTCATATGGCTCCTTTCGAAGCTTTATATGGTAGGAGATATAGATCTCCAATTGGTTGGTTCGAGGTTAGTGAGGCCTCTTTCATAGGGCCTGACTTGGTCTTCGACACCTTAGAAAAAGTTTTGTTGACTAGAGAAAGACTTCGGGATGCTCAGAGCCGACAAAAGTCTTATGCAGATGTTCATAGAAAAGATCTTGAGTTTGAGATTGGTCATCATGTCTATCTAAATATCTATCCCATGAAGGGAGTGAAAAGATTCAGCAAGAAGGAAAAGATCAGTACCCGATATATCGGTCCCTTCAATATTCTCAGTCGCTTTGGCAAGGTAGCCTATGAGCTTAAATTGCCTTCAGATCTAGCCTTAGTTTATCTAGTCTTTCATGTCTCCTTGATCAAAACGTGCATAGGTGACCCATCAATTGTAGTCCCTATTCAGAGCATTGATATTCAGAACACCCTCTCTTATGAAGAGATTCTAGTCGAAATCCTAGACTATCAGACTCGTAGATTGAGGAAAAAAGAAGTCCCTCTAGTCAAAGTTCTTTGGAAAAATTAGTCTGTCGAGGGAGCTACTTGGGAAGAAGAATCATACATGCATACCAAGTATCCTCACCTCTTCTCCACCAACTCAGGTAAAGTTCAAGGTAACAGTTCTCCTTAAGCTTACTCAGTTACATGTTCAGTGTTCATCATAAAATTGGTATCAAGTACCATTGCATATTCAGTCATGCATTCATATATGAATTCAGTTATATACTTATGCATCCGACATGCCTTCTCATTTTGAGAAAAACATAGTTCATCGGAACACTCATTCATGTATTCATGGATCAATTACACATGCATTAGATATGCATGTTCAGTATGATATGTTCAGCTATTAGTCATGTCAGTCTTGAGATCATGTTCCATTTATTCATGTTCAGTATGTACGTCAGTTGTCTTTCTTCCTTCTCAGTCAGTCTCATTCGAGGGTGAATGTTCTCAAGGGGGAGATATTGTAATACCCCATACTTTTTCCTAACTAATTTCGTCACAAAAATGTCTAGTATTATTTTCTATATTGAATGATGATTATTCCATGAGGAATTTTCTATATTGTTACTTTTTTTCATATGGGAAATTCGATAATCTTTCCATCGATATAAGATTCGTCGAAATCCGATAACTGGGTTAGAAGTTACGACTATTTCAAGTTCCCGTCGTAAAACAATGCCATATTAGTCACAAGAGGAAATGACATTTGGCAAATTCTAGTAGGGGTTCATGATTATGGCGTATCGTACCAGGGCCCGAATTGAGAATTATCATTTCTATAGTGTCTCAGTGTGATTTCCCCTGCATCGTGCCAAAGTTCTAGGTCACAAAGTAAGTGGAAATACGATGGCTCCACGTTGCGCCATCCCTCAATTTTACAATTGTCAAAATCTAGTGACACGACACAATAGCGCCGCGTCGATCTAAAGGCCTAGTTTAGGAAATTTTTACAATTTTAAATGATGCATCCAAGGGTTAAATGGTCAATTTTCTACCCCTATTAAAACCCCATAACACGTGATTTAGCCATTCTTCACCCAAAATATACTAGTTTCTCTCAAGTTTCTGTCAAGAACAAGCTAGGGTTTCTATTGGGTATTCAAATTCAAGAAGTCACCGTCAGTCCTCACGAAATCACAAACTAAGGTATGCATAGTGTTCATTCATGGACTCCTTTCGTCCATGAAGCCCAAGAATCTCTTTTCAAAGTTTAAGTTTATGGATTTCTTTATGAACTTCATGGTTAGGCTGCTCTTGTTCATGTTGATAATAATTAATTGAATTCTATTCCATGTTGGGTGATAAATTTTATATGGATTTGGTTAGTATAGATGTAGATTCATGTAAACCTATGATTAAACCCTTAAATGTTGAAATTAGAATTGAATCGTGATGTTTAATTATTGTATAATGTTATCTACACATACTATACCGACCATGTGTTTGATTAAATGCCTAAATGAAGGAAAAATTCCCAACTAGTATGATATCATGAAATCCCCATGTATGTACAAGTTTATGCTTATCATCTGTTTGATGAAATACTTCAATAAATGAATTATGGAGTATGGTGATTATTATGTATTCAAGAAGTCATACTTCATCAGTTTATTTCCATTGAGTCCTGTGGGTACTTGTACCAAAAACATTAGCTGTGTCCCTAGAGCCGTGTCATGTTTTCACTATACTCTCACTCAAGCTATGAATCCTTAGACTTTAGACAGTCTTATGACTCAGTAAATCTCCATGATCTCATGAACTCAGTCTGTTGTCAGATATCAGTAGTATTCCATCAGTCAATGGAATTCAGTACTTTAGCCCATGTTTAGTTCAGTTAAATCATGTTTAGTAACTATTCAGATGGAAGTAGAAATTAGCACCGAGTGAACCCAAGGATCGGGACACACACTCTAAGATGAGGGTGTGATCCTTAGAAGTTATCCTTGCATTCCAAAACTATGTAGCCAGCATAGGTTGAGACATCAACACTGTTCAATGAGGGTTGATAAGGTGGATAAGAGATGTGAGATAAGGTCCCCACCATTCTCGTATAGGTGTCACTATCAGATGAGGGTCGCCCATAACTTGTCCTTATCAGTGGTACGGTATTGACACCCTTCTAATTGGGGTTATAGATTGGACCCCAAATCAGCCATAATGGCGTATTAGGGGAATATCGGTTAGATAACTACTTCCCATAGTTCCATGTTACAGAATCAAAACTTTCAGACACAGTCAATCAGTCTCAGTAATAGAACTCAGATAGTTCTTCAGATTTCAGGACTATTAGATATAGTTAACTCAGATACAGTACGTGATTCAGCTAGTTCTATTAGATTTAGGACTGTCAGATACAGTCACTCATGTTATCAGTTATATCAGTTATCAGTATGTCATGTTATCAGTATTCAGATAAAGTAATCATGTTATCACGGTATCAGTGCCAGTTATTATGTCTCATGTATGTATTCTCACACTCATGATAGTCAGTCTGCTACTGTTAATGTTCATGCATATGAACCCCATGCATTTAGCCTACCTCACATACATACCAGTACATTCAAAGTACTGATGCATTTGCGCTTTGGTGTCTTATACCATAGGTTCAAAGACACGAGCTCCAAAGCATTAGTAGATTCCAGTCTCAGCTTTCAGAGTTAGTAGTGAGTCGTCATCTTTCAAGAAAATGATCATCATGTTATTATCTCAGTAATTAGTTTATTAGTTGGAGTTAGTTGGGGACATGTCCCATCAACTCCTTATTCAGACAATCACATTTTAGAGGCTTTCCATACTACAGTATGTTCAGATAGCTTATTTTAGTTGTTTTGGGTATTTCATACCCCTCCCAGATGTTACATTTTTATTAGATACTATGTCTCAATTTTGAACCTTATGACCTTTCAGTTCATGTTTCCGCATTATAAAGTATTTTATGTTGTATATAGGCCCTGATATCAATCATGGTTTATGTTGTGGTCCTTCGGGGTCATGAGCACCGTGTAGTATTCCGGATATCAGATTCGGGATGTTACAATATTTCTACCAAGAAACTCCTAAAATGAATAATTCTCTTTGTAGGGGGTTGATGTCAGCCTGCCAAAAATTTCATGCTTACATTTATTTAACTAAGTCTTTTACACATCTATTTAGATATTAATAAAATTTCCATACCTCGTGCCCTTGTGGACGCGATGAATTTAGTAATAATAAAATAGGTCATTACACAATACCACTAATCTTAGTATAGATCATGGAATAAATACATAAACCATACTTTCAAGTCGTGGAAGTAACTTAGGGAATCATAGGACCCTATCCTAAAAATTTTAACTTTGTGTTAAAAATAGGTTTCTGGATTTTTCTTTCTCTAATAGCCTACCCCATAATGTTTTAGCTACCAAAATCTATAAATATGAGATCCATAAGTCAATTTTCACTTTTGATCCTTCCAATGAGTCAAGAAAAAGTTGTAAAGCAAACTAAGTAATATAGAGTTCCTAATCTAGCAAGTTAATCAAGTTTTCTCTTGTCAAGTTGTTGTCTTCATCTGGTATGCAAGTGTTCATTGATGGATTCTTTTCATCCTCAGGTCCAGATATTTGATATTAATATCAATTATGTTCAAAGGTATGGTTTTTATACTCAAATTATTAATGTTGATTTCTTAATATGTTTACCCTAATTTCTATGATCTTTTAAATACTATGAAAGCTCACGATATATGTTTTGGAGATGATGATTCGAAATTACATATGAACTGTTAACTTATGCTGAAAAGATTTATTTTGTACAAGATTTTAGAACATTATTTAGGACATGGCATGATCCTCAGGCTTAGCACAGTACAGTTTTACAAACATAATTAATCAAGAATCAAACTATGATTTAACTACATTACTTGATATGATATGAGTACTAGAAAATTTTTAGAGGATTATTTAGCATCAAGTCAAATTAGGTTCATATAACAAGTGATATCAGGTTCAGATGCCACTTTCCCATAACTATATTTCTACCATGGATTTTTTCCACATGAGTCATGATTATAGATCCGTATGCACATGATATTAAATTTTATTGATTATAGCAATACTTCTAGTGTTGGTGTAAGATGTTGAGCATCATGAGTTCAGATGTTGTTTGTTAGTTATGAGAAACTGCACTATCTATAATCTCTATAAAAATTATAATTATATATCCATCCAATACTTTTTATGTATACTTTGTCAATCATGTTTTTTTATCTTAGTATTTGTAAGACCCCGCAAAATCCTAAGCTTAATTCAGTCCTTTAGGCTTGTCAAGGGGTCCTAGACTTAGAATATTTTTGCTAAGTACTCAAACTTAGTGTCATTTTAATCTACGAAGGTTGGAAATCATATTTTATGACCTTTACATCCATTAAATATTGATGTTTAGGTTGATTCATGATCAGGAATGTCTATAGGTGTTTTTGGACAAGTTTTGGATTTTTGGAACTTCGTTTGAAGCTCCTTTAGAAACTTAAAATAGTGGATCAACACGATCTTGGTGAGCTGCGTTGACTATCACATTGATTAATATTTTCCCTAGCTAGTAGCGTCCAATTCCAGTGAATCGACGTGAATATGATGCGACACGTTGACTATCGCATCGATGCTATCGACGTGCCGTGTCGACCTACGCATCGGTAACCCAGTTTTCAGTAATTAGAAGACCGCATTCATGGGGGTACTTAGGTCTCTTTCCCTTGACCATCAGCCCCCAAAACATAAAATTTTACTCCCTATATAGTAAATATAGTCATTATTGCTCAAATTTTCTCAAGAACAAAACCCTAGAAGATTAAATTTCAAATCTAGAACTCAAGATTCAACCATAAGCTTTCAGAAATTCTTCAGCAAAGATATGTGAAATGTTCATTCAAGGGTTCCTTCTATCCTTGGAGTCGAAGAATCTCTTTTGAACTTCAAGTAATTGATTTTATGATTTCCATAGTTGGAATTAAAGTGTATCCATGATTTCTTTTTGGATCAAGTTCCTAATTCATGATTATATATATATATATCATGTGAAATTGATCATTATGTGTGTATATTAGTGTGAATCCATGATAGACTCTTGACATGTAAAATTAGAGATGAATTATGATTCTCACTTTTTGTTAAATACTATGTGCATATACTATGTTAACCAAGTGCTTGATAAATTGACCATGTGAACTATTATGAAAATAAAATCATGTCAAGTTAGCTTATGTGCAAGTCATATCATGCAAGTGTTTGTCAAAATTCCCCAATGAATGAATGATGATCAAGTTCATAGATTACATGTTTCATGTTATTCCATGTCTCCTAATTTATGCTATCAAGTCCTGGGGGTACTTGTTCCTGATAATTTAGTTGATTACCTAGAGCCATGGTCATTCATAGTACGGTATCAGTCACGACACGATCAGTAGTAATCTCAGTCAGTTACAGAACTTAGGAAAACTCAGTAGAATCAATATTGGTCAAGTCTAATTCAGTATCCAGTTCAGACCTCAGTAAACTCAGTTAGCTAACATAATTTAGTAGTATTCTGTCAGTCAACAGAACTTAGTGAACTCAGTTCAGTTCAGCTAAATAGTAATCTCAGTGACCGTTCAGTCCAGCCTAGTACAGATTAAAAATCAGTTTAGTGTCTATTCCTTTAGGAGTAGGATTCAGCACCGAGTTAAATCATGGATAGGGGCATTCATGTCAGCAGAGGGTTTGACCTATAGTAGCAATCCCTAGATTATAGAACTATGTATCCAGCATAGGTTGAAGTATCTTTCGGCCAGATATTATGAGGGTTGATACTTCTCATCCGAGTTATCCTGCCAACGAGGGTTGACGACAGAGCATCCTGTCAGAGAGTGTTAACTCACAACTTGTACTTACCTATGGTAGGGTATTGACACCCTTTTAGCTGGGGTTATAGTTTGGACCCTAAATCAATTAGAGAAGGGGAATATTGGTTAGATGATTAACTCCCACAGTTTTAGTTCTAGTCTCAATCTCAGAATAGAACTCCATTTAGTTCTATAGATTTAGGACTATGAGACATAGTCACTCAACTTATTATAGAACTCAGTATGGTTCCACAGTATCCAAAACTATTATATACAATCATTTAGATAATCAGTACTACAATATTCATAAACTCAGATATCGATTATCAGTATTTCGATTCGGTACTAAGTATTAGCACGATCTCAATTACAGTCTATGTATTTATGCATTTACTCTTATGTAGTCATACTCGTGTTATTCAGTCATCATTGTTCATGCATATGAACCCATGTAATTCAGCCTACCGCACTGAGCATACCAGTACATTCAAAGTATTGACACATGCTCTTTTTTTGCGCTATGATGTCTTATATCATAGGTTTAGATGCACGGGCTCTAGAGCACCCTTAGCAGTTCAGATTCTCAGCTTTATGAGTAGTGTGAGTCCTATAGTTCGAGGATATGCTAATTATTTATAGTACTTCAATTTTATTTCAGTAGATAGAGTTAGTTGGGGGCATGTCTCATCAACTCCACAGTTTAGACAGTTTGAGGATTTTTCAGACTAGAGTATTTTTAGATAGTTGTTCAGTTTTTCAGTACTTATATTCTGTTTTGGTATTGTTATACCCTATTAGTATTATTTACAATTAAAGCTTATGGAATGTTTCTGCTTAATTCCCAACAATATTCACTATTATTGTTCAGTTATTACAGCAGGTACTAGTCATGGGTTAGCTTGTAGTCCTTCGCGATTATGAGCACCGTGTAGCGTCCAAGGTACAGACTCGGGGTGTTACAAACTTTGTATAAGATTCTAAGGTTCAATAGAGTCCTAGGAAGTCTGAAAGCTGTATCTTGTAGAGTCTTGTGCATGGTTGTGTTGTGCACCACACTTATGGACAAAAGGCTATGAGATATTTTAGGAAAAGTTTCCCTTCTTTCTGTATTCATGTCGTGTGAGTGAGAATGAGCTCCATTTAGACTTTTTTTTCTAATCCTAGCTTCTCTTCTATTTATGGAATATGCCTCTAAATAGGACTCAAGGAAAAGGAACGGGAGATCAGTCAGACCCTCAGCCCATCCATCTAGATCCTTTGGGCGAGCATGTCTCCCACGCAGAGTTCAGAGCAGCCTTCACCACCCTAGCTTATTTTGTGGCAGCCTAGAATGACCATTCAACTGTGGTTTTGGCCAACCCAATGGCCAATAGTGTTGCTGCCAGGATTCGGGACTTCACCCGAATGAACCCTCCATCGTTTACCGGGTCTAAGTCAGATGAGGACCCTCAAGAATTTTTTGATCAGGTGCAGAAGCTTACTGATATCATGGGGGTGACTATTGTTGATAGTGCTGAGTTGGCTGCATATCAGTTATAGGATATGGCTCACTCATGGTTCAAATAGTGGAAGACAGAGAGGGCCACAGATGCAAGGTCCATAGAATGTGAGGAGTTTGCATTTACTTTTTTGGATAGGTTCTTCCCACTAGAGTTGAGGAAAGCGAAGGTTTTGGAGTTTATAAACCTGAAGTAGGGCAATATGTTAGTGTAGGAGTATTCTCTTAAGATTATTCAATTAGCCAGATATACCCTTTATGTTGTAGAAAATAGCTGAGCGAAGATGAGTAAGTTTATGTCTGTAGTATTTAGTAGCATTGTCAAGGAGTGTAGGAATGCAATTCTTATTAAGAAGATGAACATAGCTAGGCTCATGGTCCATGCGCAGCAAATATAGAAGGCCAAAAATAAAAAGAGGGAGAGAGTGAATAAAAAGGAGAGAACAGGTAGTTTCAATTTCACTCAGCCTATGCCAGAGGGTGGAAAATGTTCCTAGTTTTGACCAAAATCCTCAGTTCTAACTCCTTCCTCAGCCAGTACTTTAGTTTCAAAATTTAGAGAAGGCAACTGAGATAGGGCATTAGGTCCTAAACCCCAGGATAGTGTCAGCAGTACCCTAACTAATCCCCTTTGCCAGAAGTGTAGTTGAAACCACCAGGGTATCTGCAGAGCTAGCAGCGATGTGTGTTTTGGATGCGACAAGCAAGACCATAGAGTCAGTGATGTGTGAGCAATTACTAACACATTTAAGACCTTTAACCAAGAATAATTGCGAAGTATTAAGCAACTTTTATTATCTTTGATTCATTTAAGTCTAATTTTATAGTTTAAGCTGATAGGATAGAGAACTAACAAGAATAAAAGAAAAGAAATTGAAATTTGGAGGAATCTGAAGAGAAGTATGGCTGACGACATATGTGATAAGTCGTCAACCCTGTGTTAGGCTATCATAGTTATTGCCAAACTTAAGCATGAGTTAAGGACTATGATGACATATGGTTATATGACGTCAAAAGTGTGATACACCTTCATGAATGTCGTAATCCTTAAACATAGAATGGGAGTTGAAGATAATTTTATGACGACGTTCGTAATAAGACGTCAAGTTGGTCATATGGCGTCAACGTTGTCGTCAGCCTTAGACAACAGAAGCCAAAAGTGTAGAGGAGATGACTACATACATGATAAGCCGTCAGACTCCTGATAAGCTATCATAGATGTCGTCGTCTATTCCCAGAAAAAGCTGCAACTTTAATTTTATTTCCTTATTTAGGTTAAACTATTTAAAGCATTGTTTTGGGGTTTTCTAGGAGGCATTCATTCATCATCATCATTATTCTGAAGAGAGATCGATAATTTGAGTCTTGGGGAATATTTTTCGATATTTCTTTCTTATTCTTTTTGGATTCGAACAATACAACTATTTTTTGGGATTTTCCTTTATGATCTAATCTATGATTCACTAATTATTATCCATCTCTGTAAGTTAATATTTAAATTATGTGTTTTGTTTGTTGCATCATGAGTGGCTAAATTCCATTAACCTGAGTTATGGGATCTAGGGTTAGGTCTTGATAAGGTGCTAAGTGTTCAAGATTCAAAAGGTGGTAGGATTTCTTGATAATTCTGAAGCTTTAATTAACGTCTGTTGGTTGCAAACAATATACATACCTTCTTTGATTTGCTTGAGAAAGAAATAAAATATAGTAGGAAGAGAGTTATCAATAGGGACTCAGAAATACTTCGTTTAATAACTAGCGTTGTAACAAGGTTGGTTAACCTGAGCTAAAATATGGGCAGTGAATAGAAATTCTGTAATTCCAAGAGGATTAGGAAATTAAAAGCTTAAATAGGTCGAGAGACATTTAAGAATAACATCAATAAAGATAGCTTGTTGTCCTACCTACCGTGGAAATCTTGAATCACTATTAGCATCTGTCAAGTACGAAACACCCTAGTGAATATAATTCTTGTTTCTCTATAAACTCTTGACTACAAACACTGATTAAAGAAATCAACAATTATTTGCTAATCATTAAAAACCCCCATTTTTTCTTCTCGTCCCAGTTATTTGAATTTAACTTGTATCTTTAGTTTCAAACTAGTTTAATCGCCAATCACATTATTCCCTGTGGATTCGACCCATACTCTAAAGTTCGGTAAATATATTAACGAGGACTGCCTTGCACTAAATTGAAGTATAAGTTGAGCGTTATCAGTCAGACAGTGTCCTCAGGTGGGTTCGCAGAGTCAGCATAACCGTCCCTCAGCTCGATCCGATCTCCTGAATTAGCAGGGTGCCTCTTCCAGTGCCACCAGTGGGCAGCGCCCAAACAGAATCTATGTTCTTCAATCCCGATAGGATCAGGAAAGTTCTCCTGATGTGGTCACTGGTGCATTATAAGTTTTCCATTAGCATATTTATGCTTTACTAGATCTAGGAGCTTCTTTGTCTTTTTTTACTCCATAAATATGAGTTGATTTCAGAGTCAGTCCCAAAATTCTAGCACAGCCCTTTTCAATTTCTATCCTAGTGTGTAAATCTATCATAGCCCGGTGAGTATACAAGAACTGTCCAGTTATGATATCTCAGAAAGTTACTTCAGCAGATTTAGTCAAATTAGAGATGACATATTTCGACATCATTCTCGACATGGATTGACTTTATTCCTACTATGCCTCAGCCAACTACAGAAATAGAATACTCTAGTTTCAGTTTCTGAATAAAACCGTCCTAGAGTGGTAGGGTAGTACTTCAGAACTAAGGGGTAAACTTATTTCTTACCTTCGGGCTAAAAAGATGATATCTAGGGGATGTGTCTACTATATCGTTCGAGTACAGGACTCTAGTTCAGAAACCTCTACTCTTAAATCAGTATCAATAGCATGTGAATTCCAAAATATGTTTCTTGAAGATCTTTCCAAAGTTCCTCCTGAAAGGGAAATTGATTTCGGAATCGATCTTCTACCAGATACTCAGCCCATATCTATCTCACCATACATAAAGGCTCTAGTAAAACTTAGATATTCAAAGGAACAGTTAAAGGATCTCTTAGATAAGGGGTTTATCGGACCCAGTATGTCACCATGGGGCACACCAGTGTTATTCATGCGTAAGAAAGACAATTCTCTCAGAATGTGCATAGATTACTGCCAGTTAAATAAAGTTACGATAAAAAACAAGTATCCACTCCCTACAATCGATAACTTATTTGACCAACTTCAGGGGGACAATTATTTCTCTAAGATAGACCTCAGATCTGGCTATCATCAGCTTAGAGTCAAGAAAAGTGACATCCTAAAAACAACTTTACGAACTAGGTACGGTTACTTCAAATTTTTAGTCATGTCCTTTGGTCTTACCAATGCCTCAGTAGCCTTCATGGACTTAATGAACCATGTGTTCAAGCAGTACTTGGACATGTTCATCATAGTCTTCATAAATGACATTCTTGTTTACTTCTGTAGTGAACAGAATCATGCAGACCATCTCAAAATAGTATTGCAGACTCTCAGAAACCATCAGCTATTCACCAAATTTAGTAAGTGCAAATTTTGGCTAAGGCCAGTAGCATTACTTGGCCATTTAATTTCCGGTGATGGCATTAGACATAATCCCTAAAAGATCGAAGCGGTGAGAAACTGGTCCAGGCCTATCACTCGATCAGATATCAGGAGTTTCATGGGTTTGGATGGCTATTACCGATGATTTGTTGAGGGATTTTCATCTATTACATCCCCTATGTCCTGATTGACTCAGAAGAAAGTCAAGTTCCAGTGGTCAGATTATTGTGAGAAGAGTTTTCAAGAGTTGATGACTCGACTCACCATAGCTTCAGTGTTGACCCAACCAAATGTTCCAACGGTTTTGTTGTGTGCTGTGATACTTCTATAGTCAGATTGGGTTGTGTTTTGAAGCAGAGAGGTAAGGTCATAGACTATTCCCCTAGACATCTTAAGCCCCATGATAAGAATGATCCTACTCATTGATCTTTAGTTAGCAGCATTAGTTTTATCCTTAAAAATTTGGAGGCATTACTTGTAAGGTATGCACGTTGATCTGTTCACTAATCATAACATCCTGCACTATGTGTTCTCTCAGAAAGACCACAACCTCCATTAGAAAAGGTGGTTGGAATTGTTGAAAAACTATGACATAAGTGTTCTGTATCATCCAAGGAAAGAAATGTAGTGGCTGACTCTCTTAATAGAATGTCTATGGGTAGTGTTACCCATGTTGAGAACAGTAAAAAAAATTTAACCTAGGAAGTTCATCAGATATCCCGACTAGGTGTTAACTTAGTCAATTCAGAAGAAGGTAGTGTGTGGGTGTAGAGTTTCTTAGAATCATCCGTAGTTTCTAAAGTGAAGGAAAAATAGGATAGGGATCCCATTCTAGTCTAGTTGATGGAATCAGTCAGAAATTAGAAGGTAGAGGTTTTCTCCCAAAGGTGAGATGGTGTTTTGCATTTTCAGGGTCGTCAATGTGTGCCTGGTATGGATGACTTGAGGCAACAAATTCTTGCAGAGATGCAAAGTGCGCATTACTATATTCATCTAGGGGCCACGAAGATGTACCATGATTTGTGGGAGATCTATTGGTTGAGTGGGATGAAAAGAGACATTGCAGAGATTGTTGCTAAGTTCTCAACATGTCAGCAGGTTAAGATTGAGCATCATAATCCTAGTGGGTCCATGCAGGAGTTCAGTATTCCCACCTAGAAATGGGAAGAAGTGAACATGGACTTTATGATGGGCTTGCCTCGTACCCGTCGTCAACATGATTCAGTTTGGGTCATTGTAGATAGGATGACCAAATCAGCTCATTTCCTCCCAATTCATACCTCTTATTCAGCCGAGGATTACGCCAAACTCTATATCAGGGAGTTAGTTAGATTGGCCGGTGTTTCGTTGTCCATTATATCAGATAGAGGTACCCAGTTCACCTCTTATTTCTGGAAAGAATTCTAAAAGGGTCTTGGTCCCCGAGTTCATCTCAGTACAACATTTTATCCTCAGCTAGATGGTCAAGAAGAAAGGACCATTCAGACCTTAGAAGATATGCTGATTGCATATGCGATAGACTTTTAAGGTAGTTGGGATGACCACTTGCCTTTAATTTAGTACATATAAAACAACAACTATCACTTCAGTATTACAGATGGCTCCATTTGAGGTGCTTTATGGGAGGTATAAATCTTCCATCGATTGGTTTGAAGTGGCTGAGGTGACAGTAGTAGGTTCTGACTTGGTGTTTGATACCTTAGAGAAGGTCCAGTTGATCAGGGAAAGACGTATAACAGCTCAGAGCCGCCAGAAATCATATGAAGACGTATGCAGAAAGGATCTTGAGTTTGAGATTGTTCACTATGCATACTTGAAGATATGTCCTACAAAAGTAGTGAAGCGTTTTGTCAAGAAAGGAAAATTAGGTCCCTGATATGTCAGTCCTTACCGAATTCGCAACCGTTTTTGAAAGGTAGCTTATAAGCTTGAGTTACTTTTAGATTTATGTTCAATTCATTCAATGTTTCATGTCTCTTTGCAAAAGAAATTCATAGGTGACCCATCAGTCGTATTCCCTATTGAGGGCATAGATATTCAGAACATCCTCTCTTATGAAGAGATCCCAGTCAAAATCCTTGACTATCAGATTCACATACTAAGGAACAAAGAAGTTTCTCTACTTAAAGTTCTTTAGCGGAATCAGTCCGTTAAGGGAGCTACTTTGGAAGCAAAAGAAGATATGCGAACCAAGTATCCTCATCTATTCTCCGCTAACCCATAATAAGCTCAAGGTAATAGTTTCCTTAATCCTAATTAGTTTCATGTTCAGATTTCAGTTACAAACTTGGTATTAGTTAGCATTGCATGTTCAGTTATACTTTTATGAGCCAGTTCAGTCATGTATCCATGCATCAGATATGCATGTTCAGTATATAAATTCAGTTTATCGGTAATCCCAATCATATATTCATGAATCATGTTCAGTTATATCCATGCATCAGATATGCATGTTCAGTATGATAATTCAAAATACCAGTTATATCAGTCATATAGGTATGTTCCAGATGTTCATGTCCAATAAGTAAGTCAGTCTCTTAGTATTCTAAGTCTCATCAGTATCATTAGAGGACAAATGTTCCCAAGGGGGATATAATGTAAGACTCCACAAAATCCTAAGCTTAATTCAGTCCTTTAGGCTTGTCAAGGGGTCCCAGACTTAGAATATTTTATCTAAGTACTCAAACATAGTGTCATTTTAACCTATGAAAGTTGGAAATCATATTTTGCAAACTTTACATCCATTAAATGTTGATTTTTAGGTTGATTCATGATCAGGAATGTCTGTAGGTGTTTTTGGACAAGTTTCAGATTTTTTGGACTTCGTTTGAAGCTCCTTTGGAATCTTAAAATAGTGGATCAATGTGATCTTGACGCGCCGCGTAGACTATCGCATTGATTAATATTTTCCTAGCTACCAGCGTCCAATTCAAGTGAATCGACGCGAACATGGCGTGACGCATTGGCTATCGCGTCGATCTACACATCGATAACCCAGTTTTTAGTCATTAAAAGACCACGTTTTGGGGGGTATTTAGGTCTTTTTTCCCTCAACTCTCAGCCCCCAAAATACGAAATTAAACTCCCTATACAGTAAATATAATCATTATTGCTCAAATTTGCTCAAGAAGAAAATCCTAGAAGATCCAATTTCAAATCAAGAACACAAGATTCAACCATAAACTTTAAGAAATTCTTCAACAAAGGTATGTGAAGTGTTCATTCAAGAGTTCCTTCCACCCTTAGAGTCCAAGAATTTCTTTTGAACTTCAAGTAATTGATTTTATGATTTTCATAGTTGGAATTAAAGGGTATCCATGATTGCTATTTGGATTAAGTTCCTATTTCATGATTATATATATATATATCATGTGAAAATTGATCATTATGTGTGTAGATTCATGTGAATCCATGATAAACTCTTGACTTGTGAAATTCGAGATGAATTATGATTCTCACTTGTTGTTAAATACTATGTGCATATACTATGCTCACCAAGTTCTTCATAAATTGACCATGTGAACTATTAAGAGAATGAAATCATTCCAAGTAAGTTTATGTGGAAGTTATATCATGCAAGTGTTTGTCAAAATGCCCAACGAATGAAGTATGGTCAAGTTAATAGTTATGAAGTTAATAGTTTACTTGTTTCATGTTATGCCATAATTCTTAATTTATGCTATCAAGTCCTGGGTGTACTTGTACCCTACAATTTAGTTGATTACCTATAGCCATGGTCAGTCATAGAATAGTATCAGTCATAAAAGGATCAGTAGTACTCTCAGTAAGTTACAAAACTCAGGAAAACTCAGTAGAATCCTTATTGGTCCAGTGTAATTCATTATCCAGTTCAGACTTCAGTAAACTCAGCCAACCAACAGAATTTAGTAGTATTCTATTAGTCAACGAAACTCAGTGAAATCTATTAAGTTCATCTAAATAGTAATCTTAGTGACCATTCAGTCCAGCCTAGTACAGACTAAAAATTAGTTCAATGTCTATTCAGTTGGTAGTAGGATTCAGCACCGAGTTAACCTAGGAATGGGGGCATTCCTATCAGCGGAGGGTTTGACCCTTAGCAGCAATCCCTAGATTATAGAACTACGTATCCAGCGTAGGTTTAGGTGTCTTTTTGCCAGACATTATGAGGGTTGATACTTCTCATCCAAGTTATCCTGCCAGCGAGGGTTGACGAAAGAGCTTGCTGCCAGAGAGGGTTAACTCACAGCTTGTCCTTACCCGTGGCATGGTATTGACACCCTTCCAATTAGGGTTACGGGTTGGAACCTAAATAATTTAGAAGAGGGGCATTTTGGTTAGATGATTACTTCCTAGAGTTTCAGTTCCAATCTCAGTCTCAGAATAGAACTTAGTTCAGTTCTATAGATTTAGGACTATCAGACATAGTCACTTATCTCAGTATGGTTCCATTGTATTCAAAACTGTCAGATATAGTTATTCAAATAATCAGTACTACATTATTCGTAAACTCAGATATCGGTTATTAATATTCCAATTCAGTACTCAGTATTAGCACGATCTCAGTTACAGTCTATTTATTCATTCATGTACTCTTACTCAGTCATACTGATGTTATTTAGTCATTATTGTGCATGCATATGAACCCATGTATTGCATCTTACCTCACTGATCATACCAATACATTCAAAGTACTGACACATATTTTTATTTTCGCTATGAGTCCTCATAGTTCGAGGATATGCTTATTATTTACAGTACTTTAGTTTTATTTTAGTATATGGAGTTAGTTGGGTGCTTGTCCCATCAACTCCATAGTTCAGACAGTTAGAGACTTTTTCAGACTAGAGTATTTTCAGACAGTTGTTCAGTTTTTCAGTACTTATATTCAGTTTTTGTATTGTTATACCCTATCAGTATTATTTACAGATTGAAACTTATGTCATGTTTTCACCTAATTCCACATATTATTCAGAATTATTGTTCAGTTATTGCAGCAAGTACCAGTCATGGGTTAGCTTGTGGTCCTTCAGGATCATGAGCATTGTGTAGCATCCAACATACAGACTTAGGGCATTGCAACATTTTAGTTATGTAAGGCATATTTTAAACTTTCCCATAACATCTATTTTATATTTTAAGCTACTCTCTACATGTTTTTATGATCACTTATATAGTTTATGCTATTAATAACACATATATATACCTTGTGTACTAATACATTCCATTATATGGACTACATTTTTCACTATATCATTTCTTGATGCGTATTTAGGCTCTCGAGCTTACGCTTTGCTTTTAGTTATTCGATCGCACCTGATATTCAATAGATTGGTGAGTTCTTCTATCATCCAAGAGGTGTAGAGTTATTTATAGTTTTATTCTAATAGATTTAACTTTTATTTTAATAAAGGTTATGGGGTCCGGTCCCAGTTATCTCTCATGATTAGTAGTAGATGTTTCGCTAGACAAATAGTTATATCATCGTTCACAGCCGTCCCATCATTTTTTTATATCGTAGTAAAGATTATCTCTTTCATGATGAGCCCATTATCATTATTATATCTTCACTTCAGTTCAATATTTATATTGCTCTATATATATGCTACACTAAAGGTCCTTCGGTATCATTAGTAAGTGGCTAGTTAAATCTCACCGCTAAGGTGTAGACCTGGATCATGAGAGTTATGATCCTAAATTAGATTTGTCAATTTGAAATCTAAGTGAAATAAACTAACATAATAGTTTTTGGTATTTTTGGTTTTGTAAATGGAAAAATTGATCTCTATTACAAGGACAGTACAACTACAATTAATGGAAGCCAATTGAATGATTCATCATATACATAAGATCTTGCTTATTAAGATGAGAAGCAAATTTAGAAAGATATCAAAGAGAAGAAAAAAAGAATTTGAGAGAGAGGAGAAAGAACGAGGAAGGAATGTTTATCAAAATTCTAGTTTGCTTTTTTGGCTACTTTGATGGGTATTTGTAACTAACTCTCCACATGGAATGGTGATGACTATCTAACCTTATTTAGTACAATTCAATCTCAGCCTTTATATCTTATTCTACAAATTCTAATAAAAATACTCTATGTGGCTTTGAACCCTGTTAATAACAAATATTACTTAATATGGTATCATTATAGTATAATAGGATAAATTGATAAATGAGCAAGGCTATTATGGTGTTATTTAGATTAGGGTTGGCGAGTGTATTTTATCATTGTTTTTTCTGAGAGAGAAATGAGGTGTTAGATAGAGGAAGAGTTAGGTGGGATTGAAGAATTTGGGCAGTGTGGGGACTTCAGGATTGGGCTTTGTTGTATTATTAATTTAATTGGGATCCAACTTTGAAAAGAAAGAAGTAAATAATATGGCTAAAAGAGATTACTGATAAATGATTTATCACTTCGACAAAATCATTGCAATAAGACAATATTAAAAAAAAAATATGTGTCACGACCAAATTTCCACGAGTTGTGATAGCACCTATATTAACCCACACTATAACTAAGCCAAGTCTTAGCCGAAATGGCAAGTAATGGGCTAGATAGTATAAGGTATGAATAATACTGACATAAGGTAGAAAACATATCTAGAAAAGACAAATAAATATGATATCATAAATAAAAGAGTGTCCCACTATCAAGTAAAGGTCAATACAAAATCCTCGAAGAAAAATAATATGAATATTAATAGTGGCAATATACAAGTAGTATCAAATGGAAAGACTATTTTAAGATAATAGAGGGAGAGAGAATCAATTTTGTGTCATAAAGCTTACCATATATCCGAACCCTGACAAGTGCTAGAATGGATGTCAGCGGTGACAACTAACACTCGGATCTGCATTAAAAAAAGATGCATCAGATTGAATAAGCACCAAAAAGATGGGTAATCAGAAGGCATCATAAATCGAATGAGCTAAGTCAAAATAAAAATATAGTAAGGTGCAAAATCGTAAACTAGAATCAGGATGAAAGGGCAAATCTAGAATGACGCTCCAGATAACTATGAATAAATAACAGACTAAATAATATCATAAAGAATGGACTAACTATAGCCTAATTGGGCCACTACAAGCTGAGAAGGTGCAAGAAAAAGAAGTTAACCCAACCAAGATCCCATAAGCCTACGGATACAATCAAGAGAGAAGAACTGAAAGTAATAATCATACATAATTGAACATCGAAATCATACCCATTAATCCCTGCATATCATAAGTGCCAAAATCAAACCGCTTCCTTAACATGAAAAGAAATATTCAGTGCCAAACTTGAACCAAAATAGTATCATAAATACCGGATTCAAATTGTAAACAATATCATATATGTGGAACTTGAATCGGTAGTAATATCATAGTTCCCGGTACAATTCTAATCAAGAGTCAGAAAAATGTGTAAGTTCTCTTAGGGTTCAAGAATAAATGTAAAATGAAGAACTAAGGCCTCTTAGATGTGCAAAGAGATAATTAATATATTTTACCTTAAGAAGGCCAACAGGTGATGTGACATGGTTACATGTTAGTTTTGATGCTTAAAATGGTGAAAATATGCAAATACTTAGTCCTTTTAGTTAGATATGATATGTGTTGTAGGTTCATTAGGTATGAAGTGGGGTGGAATAGAATTCGATGAAAATTCTCTAAAAAAATAAAAGTACTGACCGGAGCACGAGTATTTTTTACTACATAAAACTCGTAGCCCAAGTCGTGATGTTAACAGTGAGTGATGTTGATTTTAGGAGTAAATTTGAGGCTGACCATAACACTAATACTGATATCACTCATGCCCATTCAAATAAAGACTCTAGTTAGACCCTATGAATATCCAGTCAGGACATGCCCTCGACCATCTCCAAAAACCAAAACCAAAGAATAATAATGACATAAAGAAGTCCATAGCATGAAATGGGGTCTTTCAGAGTATGGAAGCTCTCCACTTAAGCCTGACTCAATAGTTGTCCTTGAATCACTATGTCATTGAGAGGAAGGAGTTGCAGTAAGTTCGGTTCCTGCGTCTCATGGGGATATAGCACCCAAAGACAGTTAGCAGGGTGAATGCTAGCATGTAACCCAGGGATAAAGATAAAGTAATATCATCAATTCAAAACAAAATTAAATAAATAGATGCAATGATATACATATATATATATATATTGTGCCGATATAGGGAACAAGGTTTAGCGTGCATTTTAAAATCTTAACCAGGATCGCGTAGCTTCATCATCATAAATCCACCCATGGGCCTATATGGGTCAATTGTTACCACTGAACGGGCCCTAGTGCATTCAGTCGTATGAGCCGTAGATACCATAGATGGTCGGGGATTCCCCTGTACCCTTTGAACTCTATGATACATATATATGTGTATATACTTTGGGGATTACCTTGTACCCCACAATCTTAAGGTCATCAAGACCAGCCCCCATGTCAACAAACATGAGTTTCTAGTGTCCGTCCTTCATACTTACACCTTCACGGCTATCTACCAAAACCCTCATTATTTCCTAGTTAAAATATTTAACTCATAACCAACCACCAATTCCAGGAGTCAATTATTAAGGTATTATTAAGTGGAATCATCATACCGACTCTAGCTTGCAAGCGATCTCATTAGCCAACACTTGGGGGATTCCCATGTACCCTGAAGACTCTATTATAAAAATCACTTAGGGGAATCCCATGTACCTTGAAAGGTTTTACAAACCATCCTTAACCATTTAACCATTTATTCCCTTAATTAGTTTTATGAAATAAGTATAACCAAACACTTTGGGGATTCCATTGTACCCCTAATTCAAATTTCCACTTTTCCCATAACTATAAAACAATTTTACAGTATAGGGTTAGGGTCATAACTAATTCAAAAATCACAAGTTTAGAATAAATTACAATTAGCAAGTTCAACCACCCTACCCATGCACCCACATGTTCAAAATTATATTTAAAATATAAAAAACCATAATTAAATCATGGGAAAACATTATTCAAAGATAGGCATTAAAAAACCCCAATCATTATTTCAAAACCATAACAATACAATGAAATTCATACATTACAATATGTGCTTCTAATGAAATAACAATGAGGGAAGTGTAATGTCCTTGAAATACCAATAAATTTGGAAGAGATTGCACCCTTCGAACCCTAGATGACCACTTTCTTTAAAACCCTTGCCTTATCTTTAATAGAGAGTTCAAGAGAGAATTTGGTAGTTTTTTAATGGAAATTGTGTAATAAAAATGTCTCAATGGTGATTTTAAGTCTTGGGGTCAAAGGAGTTAAACTGGGGAATGTCCAGAATGCCCCAAAGTTAAAACTGTAAAAAACCATCCTCAGTTATGAGTCGACCCATTGTCTCATCACCATAATTTATGACTTGTAGCCTTGAGTCTTATTCTAGATAGTGTGTTGTACGCCTATACACTTTCCCCCTTACGACTCCATGATCACACTCATTACTTAACACAACGACTCATAGGTTCTAGTTGTAACCAACACAGTACCCAAATAGGTTAGCCACTGGACAACCTATGACATCCTCATGACTCATAACCTATCCTTATTTCTCCTACTAATCCTCTCGTACTCAGAGCAAAGTCAAGACACTAAGTTACTAATTTTGTTATGGTTTGTCCTAACGACTCATCAACACCCTTATCGACTCGTATAACCAAGTCGTTACCAAGATAGAAGAATAAACCACCATCTACTGGAAACCTTATAACTAGGGCTACCTGACCCTTTAAGACATCATATAACTTATATGGTCAAGTCATAATCAACACAGTGAGTTCAAATCTTAGGAAGTTCCTAAGGGTCTAAAAATCTAGGGTGTTTCACACCATGACACATTAGGAGTGACAAATATCCATGGTGTGATTCATTCAATGCATATAAGACAAAATCCTGAAGGTTGACAAGATTAATCCCCAATGGAAACATATGAAGACTGATGATAGGCGAATTTACGCGCCTATATCAATATATTTTGCCCATATTTTAGCCTAGTTTTGAGAACAAATTATATATTTCATGCACTTTTAGTCCTTTTTCCTGTAAGTGAGCTAACGAACATGATTAGTAATGTTTCAGGTATAAATGATGCATAATTCAGCATTTAATGGCTTACTTGACGCTAAAGAAAGCTCACGAAGGAAGGAAAGGGAGTTTACACGCCTAAGGACCAAAAC
This sequence comes from Capsicum pubescens, assembly GCA_030864215.1. Classification (NCBI taxonomy): domain Eukaryota; kingdom Viridiplantae; phylum Streptophyta; class Magnoliopsida; order Solanales; family Solanaceae; genus Capsicum; species Capsicum pubescens. Next base: position 72,558,112 of record CM061538.1, on the reverse strand, counting down.
TGCTGCATGGAAAATCTATCCCGGGCTAAAACAGCAATTCTGAAGACTTTGGAGACTTACAGACACAAAGCTGGATTTTGACAATGATACATTAACCTAGTACAATTAGGTTATGTATTTCATTATTTTATGTGGATTATGATAATGTTACCTTAACCTAGTACATTTGGGTTAAGGATTTCATTAGTCTAATAGGATTTGGTTATTTATTTCATTAGCTTAGTAGGATTAGGATATGGGTATTATAAATACCCTATCATGCTAGAGATTTTAAAACATCTTCTTAACTTCTCATCTTACAATTCAATTCTATTTTTCTTCTTCTACTCTTCTATTCTTAAATTCCACAACAAGAGAATCGTTACTTGCTAAGGAATCACGCCTCACGCCTATCACTTGATCTACACGCCATTACTCAATATCGTGATATAATAACAATGTCAATCGTGATTTCCTTCGCATTCATGGGTAACTAAACTTCTCTGTTGGGGTTATGGAAGCCGAATGAGTTACTATCTATTTCTGTGAGTTTGTGAGTTCGAGGCACGTATATTGCTTATATCATTATTCTCTTCATCTTAATCTACATTCTTTGCGGTTGCAAACGCAAGAATACGCCAGTCTAACATTTAACTTGTTCGAGAGAAAAGTTATTTGTCTGGAAAAGAGATAATGTCAAGGTAGTAGGACACCCTTTCCTATTAAAAAGCTAGTGCCGTAACTGGACTAACCTCTTGGAGAAATCGTACCGTTAGATACGCTTTAAGCTCGAGAGAGTTAAAGTGAAATAGTCCTTGTTTAGGTCGAGAGATGCTTGGATTTACCATCGACTACAATTCTCTATAAGAAATTGCATGACAGAATTCTATACACTCATAGCCAATAGAGACGTATACCTCAGAAGGTGGACATAACCCCAACGCTTCAATTCTCATTATTTACAACCAACGTAACAATCTCTCTCTTTTTACTTTATTATTTTCAGATTTTGTTTACATTACTTGCAAGACAAGAATCCCCCCTTCTTACGAGACTTGCACCAAAAGTTTAGTAATTTTACTTACTTGTTGGCCAAGCTATTCCCTGTGGGATCGACACCCAACCCAGGTTGGGTTCTATATTTGCTAACGACCGCTTTACACTCAAACGAGAGCTGTAGATTGAGCGTTATCAAAAATTGGCGCCGTTGCCGGGGAATACAAGTGTCAATCAAGTTCGTAATAATTACTAGACCCTTTGGTCGAAGACTCTCGTACTTTTACTTTTAGTTTTTGTTTTTGTTTACTGCAGGTTTTTGTTCAGTGCATCAATGGATGTACAACGTGAAATACCTTTCGACGATGATGATGATGATCTTGATGGAGCTGGTGCCACTGGAGCCATTATTCTACCACCATTAGCGCCCGGAGCCAAGTTCAACATCACAAGCACCATGATTCAGTTATTGCAACTCAAGGGATTATTTGGTGGACTAGCAGGCGATGATCCGAATATGCATCTCATCAACTTTATTTCTACATGCAAGTCTTTTGACAATCCTGGTGTTGGTCAGAATGCAATACGATTACGTCTATTCCCATTGTCTCTGTCTGGGGAGGAAACACTATGGTTGAATGGGCTGACTCCTGATTCAATTACAAATTGGAGGCAATTGAGAGACGCTTTCCTAGAAAGATTCTTTCCGCCATCCAAAAGAGCACAATTGAGAGATGAAATCAGCAACTTTCGTCAGCTTCCCACTGAAGCTCTTCATGAAACATGGGAGAGGTTCAAGACAAAGCTAGCGAGGTGTCCAAACCATCATATGACTAATGTTCACCTAATGGAGATACTATACAGAGCCTTGAATTCAATAACTAAACCAGTGGTGGATAATGCGGCTGGAGAATCATTTATGGATCTCACCTTTGGTCAAGCAAGCAATATGCTAGATCGTATGACGAAACAAAGTAGAGCTTGGCATACCAGGGATTCTGAGGTAGCAAGCTCCACTTTATCTATTGGCATGACCATAGAGCAGAGGCGTAGACAAGAAGAACGTGATCAAGATTTAGCGCACATGAAAACACAAGTGGATCTTCTGACAAAGCATTTATTATCAGGGAAGACCGAAAAAGTGAAAACTGTGGCGCTAAAAGGAATAGACGAATCTGATTCGGAAGAAGAGGCCAACTACTTGACCAATCAGGGGGGTTTCCGAGGGAATACCCAAGGAAACCAAGGTCGGAACTATTATGGTAAATCTGGAAACATGGACCAAGGTAGTTGGAAGAACAAGAATGAAAAGAGTGGTTTGTACGTTCCCCCTGGTAGACGTGATACCACCACATCTAATTCTGGAAGTATGGAAGACATGATGGCTAAATTATTGAAAGGAGTGGAAGCAACAAACGCGGGAGTTACTGAGGTAATTAATGATTTGTCCTCCATGAAACAACTAGTTGATTCTCATTCCACTTTAATCAAGCAAATAGAGCAGCAATTGAGCCAACTGTCAGCAGCACTCAATCAAAGAAAGGCTGGAACTCTACCTAGCGATACTGTGCAAAACCCAAGGAATGATGGGTCATGCATGTCCATCACTACCAGAAGCGGTAAGGTGCTGGAACCTTCAGCAAAAAGCAAGCAAGTGGCCAAAAATAAGGAAGATAATGACGCTATAGAAGCTGACCAAGACGTCCATGACGTCACCCCTAGTAGGTTGCAGCCTGAAACTACCAAAATTCGGAAGCAAGAGGAGAAGAAAGCCGTGGAGAAAACAATTCCATATCCACCACCACCTTTTCCTCAAAGATTGAAGAAGCAGGCGGATGATACAAGGTTCAACAAATTCATGACGATGTTAAAGAAGCTGACTATTAATGTTCCGTTGGTCGAGGCACTGGAACAAATGCCTGGGTATGCTAAATTCATGAAGGACCTGTTGATAAAGAAGCGGGCAGTAAGCTATGAGCCGGCAGATAATATTCATCATTGCAGTGCAATTGCCACAAGGTCCTTGGTATAGAAGAAGGCAGACCCTGGTGCTTTCACTATTCCTTGCACGGTTGGATCTATGAATTTTGCTAAGGCATTGTCCGATCTGGGTGCTAGCATCAATTTGATGCCACTATCCGTCTACAAGAAGTTGGGGTTAGGTGATCCAACACCAACCAATATGAGGCTCGTGATGGCTGATAGGTCGTTAAAACGACCTGTGGGTATCTTGAATGATGTGTTGGTGAAGGTGTCTACCTTCATTTTTCCTGCAGACTTTGTGATTTTGGATTGCGAGGTGGATTCTGAAGTTCCCATAATCTTGGGACGTCCTTTCCTTGCAACAGGAAGTGTGCTTATTGACATGAGAGATAATGAGCTTTTATTTCGAATGAATGACGAAGTGATTCATTTTGATTTGTGCAAAGCGATGAAGAAGCCAAAAGATATGGATGTGTTCTCTGTAGATGATGTTCATTATGAAGATAAGAAAGCATTATCTGTAGAGAAACAGCTTACTGTTGAGCCATTATCTGCTGCGCCACTAAATGTTGAGCATGAGAACGATGAAGATTATGAAGAACTTATGGGTGCTCTAACAGAAATAGAGTCCTATTCCCATACTCCTAAGCAACCGGACCGTGATCTTAAGAATCAACCGTCACCAACAGCGAAGACTTCCAGTGAAGAGCCACCAATGCTAGAATCGAAAGAGCTCCCCGATTATCTAAGGTATGTGTTCTTGGAAAGTATAAATATACTTCCGGTGAGTGCGGATGATTTAAGTAAACAGCACGTAGAGTCTCTCATCTCTGCTCTGAAGAGATACATGAGAGCTATGGGTTGGACTATTGATGATATAATTGGTGACCCTCCGGGGAGACGTATGAGTCTTCTCGAAGAAGATTGCATGCCTACAAGTAAGCCTCATTGTCGTCTAAATCCATTAAGAAAACGACCAACCATCTATCTCGACGAAGTCTAAGTACTCGAGGTAACTATGTCGAGCCACGACAATAAATAAGGCGCTAGATGGGAGGCAACCCATCGTTTATCATTTTTCATTTATAGTTTATCATTTTCTTTCATTCTAGTACTTGATTTGATTTTGATAAATGAAAAATCCAAAAATAAGAGTCGTGCCACGACCAAAACTAAGGCGCTTGGTGGGAGGCAACCCATCGTACTAATCGTTTTCATTTGTTTTAGTGAATATAGGTGCAAGAAGTAGTCAACGAGGAGATTGATTTCAATTGACGATTTGGACGCATTGTATGGTCAAGTTGGTAAGTTAGGAAGGGTGATGCATAAGGCTATGGATTGAGCCTTTCTCACGCTAAAATAGGCTTCGAGGAAGGCTAGGCCTTGGTAAAACTAGGCCAAGAACGATGTACAACCTATCCTATAGCCTAAGGTCTCGGAATCTAGTGTGCTATACACTATGCGCCGCTTATTCCTAGGTATGCTTTTGACTATGCGCCGCCTATACTATGGCATTTGGTCTCAGTATCTCATATGCCATAGACTATGCGGCGCATATGTCCCATTATGCCATAGACAATGTGCCGCATAGTGTATGGCATTCTTAAATAAATGCATGGCATATGCTATGGCATTCTTAAATAAATGCTTGGCATATGCTATGACATTCTGCTCAACTAGGCACCACCTATGGTCACTTTTGGTCTCCAAATCCGATTTTAATGGGCCAAAACTTGACCCAACCTTTTCTTATAAATATGAGACTTAGTATTGAACCAAAAACACATTGGAAACCTAGCTTATGCACCACCTATAGTCTCCAAAACCTACCAAAAAGTTTCCTTTTGCTCTTTTTCATCACAAGAACATCATCCAAAGTCTTCAACCAAGTAAGTACTACTTTGTTCTTCATTTATATTTTGTAAGTACTACTTTACTACACCTATTATGAATTGCTAAATCTTGAAAAAGTATTGGTGATGTGAACGTGTTTGAATTGTTGATACAAAACCAAGTGAGTGAACATGTACGTTAGGATGCTCTTAACTTATGTCTGACTTGAATTTGATTTTGATGCATTGTTATACTACTTGCAGAATTGCTATAGTAATGAACATTGCATAATCTTGTCACTTGAATACTTACATGTTAGAATATCCCGTTCATCGGAATAAGACTTATAACTGCCTACCGACATAGGAGGTTGAGTTTATTGATAGAAACGATACCATGATGTAATCCCTATGTAGTAGTCTTGTTATACCTAACATGAAAGTATTTCAAAGGTTGCAAGAAGTGATATATCTCTGATTTTCTCGTTGGAATATAGCTCCTAAAACGCATGTCAATGAAGTCTAAGTAATCGACCACTTTCACTTCACTAATTTGTAGCAACAAACTAAGTGTGGGGTGGTACCCCTACTGCTTGTGTATAGATTGTATCCATTGGGATTGTGCTACCATTAACACTATTTCAAGTCTCAGGTACAATGGCGCCCAAAGCAAGACAAGGCAAAGAAAAGGCTACCACTTCCCAAAAGAGCAAGAAAAGAGGCCGCAAGGAGCAAGGAGAACCCTCCTCACTACAAATACCTCGACTCACGCTTGGAATTAAGTGGGATACTTATGAGGAACTTCTGAGGATGACGACTCTGATGATGATTCCAATGCAAGGGGTATGACCCCAGACATAGAGGATAAGTCCGACCAACCAGGTTCCTCGTATTTATTTTCCACTGAGGATAGTGTCCCGACTAAGTGTGGGGTGGTGGTATTGCATGCTATACTTCTCTATTCGCATCTATGTTTGTTTGCTTTTGTTTTATTTTTGTTTCGTTTTGTTTTTTTTAGTAGTTAAAATTCTTTTTAGCTTCGCATGAAATTATTTTGATAGGCAGCATGAGATTATAACAAGAGTATGTGCTACAATTGTGACTATTGAGACGTTTAGGCTCTAGTTGTGACTCAATATGTGATATTGTGTGATTCAATTCCTTCACTTGTTGGGTCGCGAGTCTATATTACTTCCAATCAAGTCGACCATGTACCTTGTGTGTGTGAGATAATAGTATATTCTATGTATGTGGCTGATGCTAGAACTTGCCTGGTATGTATGCAAAGCGAAAATAAGGAGTGTAAGTTTAGGATATGATTTAGGCATTTCTTTGGCAACCTATACATGTTTACCTTCAGTTTTACCTACCCATGGACATCATCCTAGTTAACCCTTTTGAGCCTTTAGCCTATTTCTTTGACAACCTTGTATGTAAGCCTAATCCATTTCTTTCAAGATCGTAATTTGATCCTAAAATCCCTAAGTGCTTTAAAAGTGAAAAAGTCATGTGACAAAATAAAAGGAAATTGGGTGAGTATAATGCTATAAATTGGAATGGTTCTTGAATGTGTTATGAAAAAGAAAAAAAAATGCTATCATAAGAGGTATGTTGTGAAAAGAAAAAGGAAAAGAAAGCTGAAAAGTGAGTTGTGCTTAAAATTGAAAAAAGAGGAGAACAAGGGTGGTAGAAAAAAGAAAGAAGAAAGGTTGAAAGAAAAAAGTGTCAATGATACAAAGTGATGTATTAAAGCGCTTAGGAACCTAGTCACTATTCTTGGCCAAAATAGTCCTACCCGTCCCTTAGCCTACATTACAACCATCAAAAGACCTACTTGATCCTAATCTTAACATTCCAACATTTAGTAGAGTATTACATTAAGGGCAAGCCTATGGTCATCAGTTGCTACATATGAACTCTTTGTGAGAGTGAGAGCAAGGACATTTTGATACCCATGTTTGAAAAATATGCTATATTTGTGAGTGATTATGGGTACTATATGGTGAGACACACATGGTTAATGAGTTTTGGATACTTGTATATGATTCTATGAACTTTAACGTTTGCATGCGAGTTGATCACCATCACGAGTCTATACTTGAGGTTAAATTGTTTCTACTTATAATCGGAAAGCTACTCTTGGTTGATAATTGTTGTGCTTGTCTTGACGAATATTTTGTGTTGTTGCTGTAAAACCCTAAGTTGATGTTTAGAAGGACATGATAGTTTGTTCGAGGACGAACAAAGCTCTAAGTGTGGGGTGTTGATGATAGGCGAATTTACTCGCCTATATCAATATATTTTGCCCATATTTTAGCCTAGTTTTGAGAACAAATTATATATTTCATGCACTTTTAGTCCTTTTTCCTGTAAGTGAGCTAACGAACATGATTAGTAAAGTTTCAGGTATAAATGATGCATAATTCAGCATTTAATGGCTTACTTGACGCTAAAGAAAGCTCACAAAGGAAGGAAAGGGAGTTTACACGCCTAAGGACCAAAACTGCTGCATGGAAAATCTGTCCCGGGCTAAAACAACAATTCTGAAAACTTACAGACACAAAGCTGGATTTTGACAATGATACATTAACCTAGTACAATTAGGTTATGTATTTCATTATTTTATGTGGATTATGATAATGTTACCTTAACCTAGTACATTTGGGTTAAGGATTTCATTAGTCTAATAGGATTTGGTTATTTATTTCATTAGCTTAGTAGGATTAGGATATGGGTATTATAAATACCCTATCATGCTAGAGATTTTAAAACATCTTCTTAACTTCTCATCTTACAATTCAATTCTATTTTTCTTCTTCTACTCTTCTATTCTTAAATTCCACAACAAGAGAATCGTTACTTGCTAAGGAATCACGCCTCACGCCTATCACTTGATCTACACGCCATTACTCAATATCGTGATATAATAACAATGTCAATCGTGATTTCCTTCGCATTCATGGGTAACTAAACTTCTCTGTTGGGGTTATGGAAGCCGAATGAGTTACTATCTATTGCTGTGAGTTTGTGAGTTCGAGGCATGTATATTGCTTATATCATTATTCTCTTCATCTTAATCTACATTCTTTGCGGTTGCAAACGCAAAAATACGCCAGTCTAACATTTAACTTGTTCGAGAGAAAAGTTATTTGTCTGGAAAAGAGATAATGTCAAGGTAGTAGGACACCCTTTCCTATTAAAAAGCTAGTGCCGTAACTGGACTAACCTCTTGGAGAATTCGTACCGTTAGATACGCTTTAAGCTCGAGAGAGTTAAAGTGAAATAGTCCTTGTTTAGGTCGAGAGACGCTTGGATTTACCATCGACTACAATTCTCTATAAGCAATTGCATGACAGAATTCTACACACTCATAGCCAATAGAGACGTATACCTCAGAAGGTGGACATAACCCCAACGCTTCAATTCTCATTGTTTACGACCAACGTAACAATCTCTCTTTTTTTACTTTATTATTTTCAGATTTTGTTTACATTACTTGCAAGACAAGAATCCCCCCTTCTTACGAGACTTGCACCAAAAGTTTAGTAATTTTACTTACTTGTTGGCCAAGCTATTCCCTGTGGGATCGACACCCAACCCAGGTTGGGTTCTATATTTTCTAACGACCGCTTTACACTCAAACGAGAGCTGTAGATTGAGCGTTATCAAAGACCACGAGTTATTAGGATAACAAATAACTTTTGGTGACGATTCGTTCTGAGAATAGAAGAAAAAAATTGAGAGGTAAAAGTTCACTGGAGTGACAACGATCCCCAGCCAATGACTCGTTATGTCATATAAGGAGTTGTAACCACTGAGTTCATAAGAGTGCAACAAAGGAAGGAAATGAGTCGAAGTCAGTCCTAACGACTCATTACTAAAGGTGTGATGTCACTATCTAAGGCTACCCTCTAATTGAAACATATTTCTTAGGGACATAAGTGACCCCAAGATAACCTATAATTTGCTACCTATTGTAAGCACATCTAACACTCCACAATTTTGGGCTAAACTTGAATCATTGCTCCTATTCATATAAAATATAATCCCATGATTTATATTTGAATTCATGTTTCCTGATAATTATCCTAGTGTGTGAAGTTCTTTAGAGGTGACAAATATTAATAGGAATCACTTAGAGCGAAGTTGAACTAAGAGCCCTTGATTCATCCAAAGTTTGGTATTTGATTCTACAAGGTTCTACTTTGAACGTGTAGAACTTTTAATATATGTGGAATTTTTAAGCTCAATACCAACCAATTTTATATAATTAAATAAGCTTTCCAACTATACCAATTTCTCCTTAATCCAATACCTGATCTAAAATTTATAGCTATTTTTCTGAGAGGTAATGAGGGGGCATGATAAGCCCGCGCCGCGAGGCTTATAGCACCAGACTAAACATGCATCACAGGTCTTAAAGTATCGGACTGGAGCATGCATCGTGGGCTCTACTCCAAGGAGCTATAGGGGGCGGCGCCTGGTCTATTCCCTTGCTATTTTCAACTTGTTAAGAGTCAAGGGGCACTTTGGTCATTTCCCCTAACCCCAAATGTCCAAAGGAGAATTTATAGCATCTAAAATGGCATTATTTTCCCATTTTCCTTAGAATTTCTGTAGTAAAAACCCTACTCTTTTCCCCTATGAAAAAAGTTCAAGATTTTATCTCAAGAAGACAAAGAATTCAAGATTCTAAGTTCAAGAAACCATACAAAAATCCAAAGAACCTTCAAGAATTCATCCATTAAGGTATGTGGGAGTTCATCTATGTGTCCCCTTTTACCCATGGAGCCCAAGAACCTTCTTTTCAACTAAAGTATGGATTTTCCAATATTACGAAGTTGTATACGTTCAAGATTCATTTAAATCATGTTTCTCCTTAGTAACTTGACTCTACTAATATCCCATGAAAAGATTGGTCATCTCACGTCTCAAGTTTTAATTTTTCCATGTTGTGTTCAATTAAATTTCATGAAATAATATTGAATTATGAATTTAGCCATGCAATTATGTTGTTTTCATATGTTTTAAGACCTTCCCTTGTTCAAGTCCATGATTCACAAATGTTTGATGAAATGTCTATGCTTTTGGGTCTTTGAACCATAATAACTTATTACAGTGTTTCATGTTTGATATTGTATTATATACTCATTCAGTGTTGTTGGGTTATGAACACCCGATACCTATGTGTTTTTTTTATACTTGCATTTTCATGTAACAATTCAGTTAGAATTTTGATTTATCATCATGTTATGATCATTATTTTTATAATGAACTCAACAGTATTTATTGCATGCACCATTATTTTCATAATACCATAAGTTGAGCTTATTAGTTATCAGTTTTAAGTGCATGCACTAATTAGTAATTCAGTGTCTCTCATTTATGAGTATGATTTAGAACAACAAGTGGGAAGTGTAAGTTCAGCTTATCCTACTTCCCCAAAAACTATATGCTACCATAGGTTTATGGGCCTTGATAGAGAGTGTTTTTCCTTTCCCAGTATAGGCTCAGTTTAGTTATCATGCCAATTCAGGTTCTACTCTGATAGAAAGGATAGAACAATCCTCCCTTAAGTGGGTCAGAAGTTGGAGTCTATGATATCTCCAATAATTTATGTAGGTTATATGATAGCTCCCATAGTCTCAGTACAATATCCACTGTATTCTCAATTTAGGTTTACTTGACCAAGTGTGTAGAATTTTAGTTATTTAGTTATACGATTTACAATCATTAAAATTTTAGACTTATTTTGGATTAGAGATTTATGCTTTGTCTTGCATTCTTAGATATTTTAGTTTCATGTATTCATGTAAAGTTATCTCATGTTGTTCAGTTAGTCCTTACCTCAAATGGACAGTATTCCACAGTTTCAGTCTAATTATTTAGACTAATTACAACTCAATTTTTTCATGTTCAACTTTACATGAAATTGTACATACAATACTCCTATTTTACCATATTCCATCTTTAGTTCTACTTATCCTACCACTATAAAGATTTTTAGAAACTAAGTAAAGTGATTCACCAGCTTATCAGATTTTGTTTGTTAATTGTGCTTTAAGATGTATCAGCTTTCAGTTTATTTCAGTCTGTTTGCACTTAGAATGCATGTTTTTATGATTTTGTACCTACTCAGTTTTAGATATTGAATTCATCCCAACGTACTCAATACACTCCAGAAGTACTGATTCATATATATATGTCTATGTGCTATATTGTATTATAATATAGGTACCACTTATAGCTTCTGAATCTTAATAAGACAGTTTTAGCCTACAACCAGTAGGTGATGAGTTCTCCTATTTTGGGGACTCTAATCAGAGTTAGTTCTTGTACTGTATTGTACTTTTGAATTTCCATACGTATTGATTAGTGGTAGTTGGATGCATGTCCAAACTATCTATAGTCACTATAGTAAAGGATTTATAGATGTCAGTCAAAGTCAGTCATGTAAATTCAGTTCTCTTTTCAATATTATTAGATTGTAAATTGTATCAATATTATAATTCTACCAAAATTTTGTCATGATTATATTTCGGCACTACTCAACTGGTTATTTAATATATTATAAATTTGTTGCTTAACAATATGCCAATTTATGAGTTAGCTTGGGATCAATTGTGTTTTCATGTATCGTGTTTTGACTAGGGGTAGTCTCGGGTCGTTATAAACTTATTATTAGAGCCTGGTTTTCCAGTGTCCTAGAGTGTCTATGAAGCCGCATCTAGTAGAGTTTTGCGGAATGGTAAGGAGATGTTTGTACTTTTTTTAAGAGGCTACTGGGCATTTAACAAATATTTTTCTTCTTTGATGTCTCGGATCATGCAGTAGTAGTGTTCTATTGTAAACTTATGTATATTCTTATGTTAATCCATTTGTGTCAACTATGTGTTATTCTTGAGGCAACAAAAATAGTGATGCTTAAATCCTTATAGATAGAATGTTCTTAGAAAGTCTCCACAGACAGTTATGGGATTGTACATAGGCTAGAAAGTATCCCAGAAGTGCTTTTAAGTTTCAATGTTTGAAAGACTTCATTGATGTTAATGAAAATCATGCACTAAGACAAAGTCAGATTTGCTTTAAGATCCCTTCTCAGAATTCTATGATAACATATATTCTAGTTTTCAAAGCATGAACCCTGAAGTTTAGAAGTAGTAAAGTTGGGATAGTGTTATCTGGATTAAATAGATTATGTATCCATGGGGCTAGTTGTGTAAAAAGTTAATTAGTAGGATTGAAGCAGTGCATGCAAGAATTTATGTATGTTGATTAAAAATTATATGTTGTTATGTTGGGTATGTTGGTGTGATAGTAATTCTCATGGTTTAAGGAGAAATATAAGTTTGGAGATGTGATATTAGTAGGCAACGATGGAAGTCGGTGTGGTTCATTAAAGGTTTAGGGATGTCCTTGTTATGTTTTAGAATCTAAGTTTGAATCTTGGATGATTGAGATAATCAAAAGAAGAGTTGAAATTCTTAATAGTGTGAGCTCAGTGGTTGGTGTTACCCCTTAAAAATCTAAGTTAGTTAGTGTTAAGGTTGATATATTATGATTGTTGCGGCTAAAGAATTCTAAGGATTATATATAAGAAGAAAGTACTAATGATGGTCCCTACATTTTCAAGTGTAGTCCTATAGGATGAGGTTATTATCTATGTGTATTTTTATATCTCAGACTCTAGAGTAAAATGTTTGCAGTTCAGTTTAGAATTTAATAGTGGTTCTACATACATAGAATGATGGTGTTAAGCTAAGGGGGAGATAAAAGAACAAGCAACCAAGTCAGGCTCTCAAATTCTACCAGTGACACTAGTGTATTTTAGAATAATATTAAAGAAGAAAGATGCCCAAACCATTCTTATTTCAGTATTTGCACTTCAGTTATCATGACATCTACTCATTCTTACAAGTCAGCCCTATGATCATAACTCATATTCATGCATTTTCTATAGAATAATGTAGACTTCCAGATCCTTGTATGAGGAGTTCTAGTTAACTCAGTAGTAAGAAATAGATTCCATGAAATTATGAACTCCAAACTCAAGTCATGTAGCTCATGAATCATGTACTTATGCTTTATGGTATGCTAAGTTCCCATAACTCAGGGTGCACTCTTAGTGACCAGTGAGACTCATGTTATGTCATGTATGTCCTTAGTTTAGCTCTGTTTGATGAATTCATGCTTTTGATACTCAATTCCTCAAGCCTCAGTTAAGTGTCCATGTTATACATAGTATTCTTTCATGTTTAGGTTCCTCAGGTTATAACCTTTCAGTGACCTCTCCATCTTTAATGATAGTGGTGATGAATAATTATTTAGATGGGAGAGAGTAAATGTTCCTTGTTAGAGAAAAGATTATTTCATACTTGTTTTCTATAAGGCTATAAGTGTGAAGGAAGATTGAGGTAAATCTTTTGATATATGTCATGGTTAGTTAAGAATTCCATATGTGTCTTTTTAATAATAGTGCAAGAAAGTTGTTATTGATAGGGGTTTAAGGCTATGAGAAAGAAGCTTTATGGGTGTTTTCCTAGAAGTTAATGTGTGGTTAGATAGGCTTGAATGTCATGTTGGTTTATAAGTTGATGAATGCAAAGTGCGTCAGTGAATTCCTAGTAAAGGGTTGAATTTAGTTGTTGAAGTGGTAAGAAGAATTATTCTTGAGATGAGAAGTGGTGAAAACATATGAGGTATTGAATTCTTGTTTCAGACTACTATCACAATGTTATGTGTGCACTTTGTAGATTTTAGTAGGCTTGATCATAGTGATAGAATTCAGTTTAGCTCAGACTTCAGTAGATAGAGTTATCAGTGCTCATGTGAAAATTTTGAGTAGCCTCAAGTGAAGTGCAGTTTTGAAGTGGTATATATAGTTAAGTATAAGCTTTCAGTATGATTCAGTCCATATTCCCAACAATCCAGTTTAGCAGTCAGACAGACAAGTTCCTATGGTTTTCCATCTTTCCATCTAGTCAGACTATCTGAAGTCTCATGAATATGGCTATTCCAAGAGGTAATTTTGTTTCCATCCAGGTAATTTGCAAATTCAGCTCAGTTTATGTATTATGCAGTAGTTTCAATTTCCAAATATTCAGTCATGATTTAGTCTGTATTTTCCCCATGCATCATCTCAGTTTTTCCTTAGTATTTCAGCTAAGTTAGTACTATTCGGGGGACAAAATATCCTAAGGGGGAGATGTAATGTAATAACCTGAGTATTCATGTCCTAAACCTCTAATGTTTTCTTCAAGATCCATCTTAAAGTAATGGTTACTCATAAGTTGAATATCTCATTTCTATCTCAGCCTTATAACATTTCTCATACAATTGCATGTATTCATGAAAGTAGTTTAGTTTATGTATTATGCTCATACTCAGTTATGTAGTCATGTTCCAAGTCATACATGTTCAAAATATGATGTCAGTTACCTTAGTATTGTCAGTCTAACCAGTCTCATTCAAGGATGAATGATTCCAAGGGGAAGATAATGTAACACCCTACATTTTCGGGCTAGACTTTAAATCATCGTTCCTATGTGTGTAAACTATATTCCATTATTTATGTTTGAGTTCACATGTCATGATCATTATCCTAGTGTATTAAGTGCTTTCTAAGTAAAAAAATGTTTATAGGAATCACTTAGACCGAAGTCGAGCTAAGAGTCTTTGATTCGTCCATAGTTTGGTATTCGATTCTATAAGGGTATACTTTGAAATGTATAACATTTGACATATGTGGAATTTTTTGGTATAAGACCGGAAAAATTGTATATAATTGAGTCAGCTTTCTAAAGATGCCAATTTCACCTTAATCCGATGCTAGAACAAAAAGTTATAGCAATTTTTGTGAGAGGCAATGAGGGTGCACGATAAGCTCGTGCCGCGGGGCTTATAGTGCTAGACTGGAGCGTGCATCACAGGGTCTCCTCCTATGGGAAAAAGGGGGCACCGCATGTTCCATTCCTATGATAGTTTCACCTTCTTAAGGGTCAAGAGGCACTTTTTTACTTTCCCCTTAACCCAAACATCCAAAGGATGATTTATAGCATCTAAAAGGGAATTATTTACCCATCTTCCTTAAAATTTCACAAGTTAAAACCCTGTTTTTTCACCCATTAACAAAGTTCAAGCTTTTATCTCAAGAACACAAGGAATTCAAGATTCCAAGTTCAATAAATCTCAAGAAAGTCTCAAGAATCTTAAAGAAATCATCTATTAAGCTACGTGGGAGTTCATCCATGGGTCCCCTTTCACCCATGGAGCCCAAGAACCTTCTTTTCAATTAAAGTATGGATTTTCTACTATTATGATGTTGCATATGTTCAAGATGCATTTAAATCTCATTTCTCTATAGTAATTTGACTCAATTCATATCCTAGCATGATCCTATGAAAAGATTGGGCATCTCATATCTCAAGTTTTGATTTTTCTATGTTGTGTTCAATTGAATTTTATGTCATAATATTGAATTGTGAATTAAGCCATGAAATTATGTTGTTTTCACATGTTATAAGACCTTCCCATGTTCAAGTCCATGATTCCCAAGTGTTTGATGAAATGTCTATGCTTTTGGGTATTTGAACCATAATCATATATTACACTGTTTAAAGGTTGATATAGTATAATATACATATTTAGTGCTGGTGGGTTATGAACATCGGATACACATGTTTTTTTTTCATATTTGTGTTTTCAAGTAACAAGTATGCTTGAATCATGATTTTGTCTCCATGTTTAGATCATGATTTGTATTATGAACTCACCAGTATTTACTTCATGTTGAATATATCCTTTCACATGTTCATGATTTCTTCAAGATTATGCATGCACTATTATTTTTAGAATACCATGACTTGAGCTTATTAGTTATCAGTGAATGTATCAAATAGTAATTCAATTGCTAGTAGGATTTAGCACTAAGTGGGAAGTGTGGTTCAGTGCATCCTACTTCTCCAAAAACTATGCGTCAACATAGGTTTAGTGGCCTCACTAGATAGTGTTTCCCTTTAACTAATATGGGTTTAGTTTAGTGATTATGCCTGTTCAGGTTCTACTCCGATGAAAATGATAGAACAACTCTCCCCAAAGTGGGTCATATGTTGGACTCCCTGATAGCTCACATGGTTTATAAGGTCTATATGATATCTCCCACAGTCTCAGTACAATATTTATTGTATTCTCAGTTCAGTTTTGCTTGAAAAAGTGTAAAGACTTTAAGTTATTCAGTTATACGGTTTATAGTTTTTTAGATTTCAGACTTATTTCTAATTACAAATTTATGCTTTGTCTTCCATTCTTAGATAATTCAATTTTCATGAATCGATTCTCAGTTATCTCATGTTGTTCAATTATTCCTTACCTCATAAGAACAGCATAGAACAGTTTTAGTCTAGTTATTTAGACTAAGTATAGTTTAGTTTTTCATTTTCAACTTTACATGAATTTTACATACAGTACTCCTATTTTACCATATTCCAGCTTTAACTGTATTTATCTTACCACAGTAAAGATTTTTAGAAACTAAGTGTAGTGATTCACTAGCTTATCAGATTTTGTTTGTTAACCATGCTTTAAGATGCATCCGCTTTCAGTTTATTTAAGTCTTTTGGTGAGTCTACTTGCACCTAGCATGCATGTTTTTAAGATTTTGTACCTATTCTGGTTTACTATTGCATTAACCCCCGCTTACTTAGTATATTCCAGAAGTTCTGATCCACATATATGTCTATATGCTATATTGTCTCATAATATAGGTACCAGTTATAGCCTACGCATCCTAATAATAAAGTTGTAGCTTCCAGCCAGCAAGTGATGAGTTCTCCTATTTTGAGGACTCCTGTCAGAGTTAGTTCATGTACTGTTTTGTATTTTAGATTTTCCATATGTATTAATCAGCTCTCTTTATTTTTATCAGATTGTAAATCGTATCAGTATTATAATTCTCCCCAGCTTTTGTCATGATTATATTTCTGCACAACAAAACCAGTTATTTAATATACTATACATCAATTGATTAACATTATGCCAGTTCATGTGTTAGCTAGAGTATTTTTCAACACTCTTCCTTAGATGTTCAAATAACATTAGGGAGAAAAGAATATTAGGCATGATCTGAATAAGATATCTGAGTATGGATTCTTAATATGGCTATAATTCGGTTACATGGAACATAGGCCTATGAAACATAAGCTGGGATAGAAGCACTAGTCCTTAGGTAATGCAACTGCCCAATTCAATCTTAGCCTCGCTCCTTAAATATTTGCATGGGTACATATAAGTACTCCATCCAAATTCTGAGTTGAGCTATATACTCCCACCATGTTGAATCCTAACATGAAATCATAAGGTACTGCACGTAACACCATATTACTAGTATAAACCATGAATTCGACATCCCATGTGTGTTTCATAACTCTCATCTCAAGAACAATTCATCTTACCAATTCAACAACTAAATTCAACATCTTATTAGGAATTCACTAGCGCTCAATGCATTCATCCACTTTTATACCAACATGACATTCAAGCCTATCATTATAACAACATACGAACTTCTAGGCAAACATCCATAAAAGCATCTTTCTCACATTCTTTATATATCTATCAATAATAACTTACTTGCACTATTCTTAAGAAGATATACATGTAAACCTCAACTAACCATGACATATACCAAAAACTTTGCCTCAATCTTCCTTCACACTTATAGCCTTTGATAAAACAAGCATACAACAATCTTTCCCCAATATGAAATATATATTCTCTCCCATCTAAACAATTACTAAATCATCACTATGATTTCATAAGGAGAGGTCATTGAAATGTTAGAACATGAGGACCTGAAACATGAAAGAATACATACATAAATTTGACACTTAACTTAGGCCTGAGGAATAGAATATTAACATGATGGATTCATCAAAGAGATCTAATTTGAGGACATACATGACATGATCTGAATTTCACTAGTAATTAAGGGTGTACAATGAGTTCCTGGAATCGAATATTCTGTAAAGCATGAGTACATGACTTGATTTTGGAGTTCATAAGTTAATGGAATATTTTTTGTGTTGATGAGTGAACTAGAACTCCTTATACTGTGAACTGGAAGAGCACATGATTCTATGTAAAGTTCATGAATATGAGCTATGATTATGGAGCTGACATATAAGGAATGAGTAGATGTCGTGATGACTGAAGTACAAAACTTTTCACCAAAATAATAATAGGTTGGGCATCTTCCTCCCCTACTGATGTTTTACAATACTCTAGTATCACAAACTAGAATCTGATATCCTGACTTGGTTCCTTGTTCTATCATCACCCCCATAGCTTTAAGCTATGATTCTAATTCTGTGGAACACTTTAATAAACTCTAAATTGAATTGCAACCACTTCACTCCCAAGCCCAAGACATAAAATTACACATAAATAATAAACTCACCCAGAAAATTACACCTGAAAGTGTAAATCCCATTGCTAATACTTCCATTTGAGATACAACTCTTAACTTTCTATAGACCCAATAATCATCATACAATAACTTAAACACTGACTAAAAATTTTCAGGAGTATCACCATACCCTAAGTTCATACCATCTCGGATTTCAACTCTTCGTTCTATTACCTCGACAATCCAAAACTCAAACATAGATTCTAACACTTAGGACGGACATTTCCAATCTTTTAATGAACTATACTAACTTAATTCTTGAAAAGTACCTAAATAAATTCTATCCTTAAATTTATTTAGCTTCAGAAATCATCATCACATACTTATACCCTTCTCGACAATACACCTAAGGGTGGCAACGGACCAACTTTTTTCCATTTCGTTCTAGTTCCTTTGATTTTTGTAATGATCTAGTACCGATAACATAACGGTACTCATTACAACTGATATATCGGTACCCAATGCTCCGGAATACGATACCGGTGCAGACCGTTACTTTTGTATGGTAGTTTTGGTTTCGATTTATTGGATCTAGTCCGACGCCAAAATTAATGTTTGATTCTTTTTAAAAAACATATTGTAAATAACATTTAACGCATTAAACTCATTAAAAATATTATATTATCTTTAACGTAAAAGATATATTTTTAAGTTTAAGATATATTAAAAAATGTTATATAATTTAATTTTTTTTAAAATGTAAAGCTCTTCTTTCTGGTATAGATCCGGTTGTCGATCCAATCCGACCTGGTTCCACACCGGTAACCAACGGACCGGTGTGAAAAATACAAAAAAATCCAGTAATTTGGTTCCTACAAAAAACTCTGGTAAGGTTGTGCCGGTACCGGTACCAGTTCAAATTTAATTGGTTTGACGGTACTGGTCCGTTGACACCCTTAAATATACCTACCACACTAAACACATGATCTACCCCTTTTTCTTCATAGACAACTAATATCATATCTCTGTACTTTTATTTTTTCCTAAACCATTAGAATTACCATTACATCAACATACCCAACATCAATAACATATAACACATAACATAGCTGGTAAGAACATCTTATACTACATAAATATCCCCATTCGCACTTCGAAATTCAATGGTACTATCTAAGCACACATACTGTAAAAACTTAATAATAATATAATCCTATATGACCTTAGGCACGCCTCTAAATCACACCCACATCATCATACTTAATTTCTGAATCAATAAATTAAAATTCTTGCATACACTATTTCAAGCCTACTAGATCACCTTTCATACCACTATCCCCATGGATACATAATCTACTAAATTCAGATAAACACTATCCCCATTTTACTACTGCTAAAATTTTGGGTTCATACTTCTAACTCTAAATCAAATGCTTTGATAGGATTCTGAGAACGTAATTTAGAAGCACATCTAAATTTGTCTTAATGCATAATTATTTTCAGGATCATAAATGAAATGTTACATACTTTGGAAAATAAAGGCACTAGTGGGATACTTTCGAGCCTGCGTGTAATCCCCAAACTATCTGTGGGGACTGTTTGAGAAAAAATATCAGTAGGAATTAAAGCTTGACTGTTTCTATTACCTTAAAAATAAGGTAGAGATTGCATAAATGGGGTAAGATGAGAATCTGTACAAGTTTCTTAAGGAACATCTCTACTATATGATATGAGATATGTAAGAAGGCAAACATTTCCTTAATGCCCTATAGCCTCTCGAAGAAAATTGCATACTTCTTTGTACCTTTATACAAGGCTCTACTAGACATGACTTTATAAACACCCTAGGACATATAAACTTTTCGATCTGATACAAATTTTTTCACTACCCGAGACTAGCCCTAGTCGTAACACGGTGCTTGGAACCACAAGTGATCCCAAGATAACCCATGAATTTTTATACTACTTGACAAACTAATTTAAATTATATACACACTAAATTTACTGAGTGGAAACATAATACATGAGAAAATCTAAATAAATTGAATACTGATAAAGTTTACAACATGATAAAACAGAAGAAAGAAACGTGAATTACATATAATGACTTTGAATGACTATCTATGAAGCCTTTATTATACTGACTAGAGTTAGCTGGGACATGCGACCAACTATCACTAATCAATACAAATGAAAAATCAAAATACAGTACATATACTACAACTGACTGTAGTTCCGAAAATAGGAGAACTCATCACCAGTTGGCTTAGAGTTGAGAATTATCTGACCCTGGTGTATTAGCTATATCAGGTACCGACATTATGAAGGATGCATCCATAAATTCATCTATGTTCTTAGTACATTGGAATGTACTGATTATATTGAAACATGTACTAAATCATGGAAATCTTTAAGACATGTTTTAAAACTGAGAACATACCTTATCTACTCAAACATCAATTTAAAAAATATCTATGCATGAAAAATGTAAGTCATGGTGAGATTTATAAACCATGAGCTGAAAACACTTCTGTAAGCTTGGAAGTGGTAAACACATGAATGTTTTATGTGAATCTCATGAAAAACTAAACATGCTGTAAAAAATGTTTTGAGGACCATGTATGAATATTGAGCATTAAAACATGACATGTAAAACAGATAATGCATGACTAAGTATAACATGTAATGACATAATCTGAATAAAATGAAATATCTGTTAAACTTATTGAATAATTACTGAAATACTTGGTCAAGCAAACCTGAATTTGTATAAACAGAGTACTGACTAAAATTATGAGAACTATTACGTAACCGACATGCCCCAATATGAGCTAATAGGGGTATAACCTATAACCCCAGTTGGAATGGTGTCAGTAACATGCCACGGGTTCTAACACATGGCTATATGGATCTACTAAACTGGTGTCCCAAAGGACTAGGGAGTCTCCCTCTACTGGCAGGTTCCCCTAAAAGAGTGTCAACCCCTACTGGCAGGAAAAGCTCTCATAACTACGATAGCGAGGTACTTCTAGAACTCATGGAAGGATACTAAAGGTCACACCATCTACTTGCAGGTGAGCCCCCATCCCTAGGTCCACTCGGTACTAAATCTCATCCCTAGGTCCGCTCGATGCTAAATCTTACTCCCAACTAAATGACACTGGTATTATTATGGGTCTAACATGATGTGGTACTATACTAATAAGTTTCTCAACATGAACATGGTAGTCTAAATAAAATAATATAAACATGGTCTAACTGACTTGTAACTTGAAAATGGAAACATGTCAAAACACATAGGTATCGAGTATTCATAACCCTCCAGTACTGAATAATTATATAATTATGATAACAACACTTTGAACATTCATAGAAAGTAGTAATTCAGATACCCCAAATATATTAAATTTCAATACATAATGGAGACACATGGAAATTTGGTGTTTATTGAAATTACCTATAATTTCAATACACACCAAATTTAATATGAGGTAATTTTAATACACACCAAATTTAATTTGATTGTTGGAGAGCTAATTAAATTATCTATAATTTGGTATGTATTGAAATTACCTCGTATGGAAATTTATATTGTACCATTGAGTTTAGAATGTACAATTTTATAGGGTAGCATAGACTTCTCACATATACGGGCTTCCTAATGAATCCCAAGGGGATGACAGAGACTTGGAAAATTCTAGTGCACTTGCTAAATGGTGAACCATATGCCGCGATCGTGATACCCTTTATAGGGTTCCATAGGCCATGATTGGAATGCATTATGTCATAAAAGTGAATCAACTAACAACCAATATATTTTTCGATCATGATAGATTGGTCGTGATAGGGACTCCCAAAAACCTGTGATGGGTATAAATATTCGCCTTTTTTCCATTTTTCCACATTTCTTCATCCATATCCAAGAGATTTAAACCCCCAATATTGAGAAATCTTAGCAGTAGAGATTGTGGGTGATATGGGGAGATTGGATAACAATTATTTTTTAATTATTCGAACATTACTCAATTCCATGGTTGTTTTCCCTTTTCTTCTCTAAAATCCCTAAAATTTGGTGACTTCATTTCAGAAAAAATGTAGCTAAGATTTTACCTAATTTAGGGTAATTACTCCTTGAGCATAGGGATTGCTGGGTTGGCTTCGGCAATGTGATTTTCATAGACGAGACTCACATGGGATTTTTGCATAATTTTTTATCGAAATAACCATACTATATTATGGGTATCATTATTATTGATGTGATGAGTAGATTTTGATTTTGATAGCGTGGAATCTTGTGGAAGCTTCTTAAAGGGAAAGTTGGTGATTTAGCAGATTCTTTGAGAATATTTGGCGTCTAGGTAGGCTAGGCTTCACCCTCCTTATAGATTAAGCTAGTTCATAGATTATTTATGATATCATGTTAGATTTGGTCTGAGTTTTATGTGTTGATGATTCGATTAACAATATTTGGGTTAGTTGGACCATTTAGTCTATTTAAAAACCATAATTTAGGGATAAATGACTTAGTTTCTCATGCTTTAGGTAACAATTCTATCTTAGGGTTGAGTATGGCTTAGTTGACATCTAAAAGTGGATTTAGATACCTTAACCAAGTCTAGGGTAGCATTTTCTTGAAATGTACTGTGAGGATTATAAGTGCCCCCTTGACCTACCTTAGTCCAAGATTCGTGTTAGATCTTAAAAACCCTTATACGCTTGTTATACGCCTTAAAAATTCTTACTAAGGTAATATTATGGAGACTTAGAACTTGATGTTTTTTATTGGTTGACACTGAGAGTTAATTTTCATTGGTTATGGTATTTATTATGTTATTAAATATGACATTGAGGATGATATTGATGGTAATTATATATACTTATCGGTTCAAGTAAGGATATTGATTATATACCTTGTTTGAGTCCAAAATATGATTATGATATTGATTATATATACCTAATTTGAGTCTGGAGGATGTGTTATTAGGTGTGTTTTTTATAATATGGATACCAGTTTAAGTCCGAGAGAGAAAACTGGTTATAGTGTGACATAATTTGTATGGATTCTAATTTAGCATAAGAGTTCGTAATTTATGGTGGTTCAGTTTATGCTTCACTTGATTGTACCCTCTAGTCTTATAGAGTCCTACATTGGATTATTTGATTTTCTGCACTTATAGGCTTATGGGGGACAATTTTGTAATTATAATTGCGTGTCTTTGATTCTTCATGTTATATTATTATTTTTGTTATTTACTTACTTATGTACAGTGATGTTATAGCTGATTTAGGTTTACCACTATCTTGACTTAGTTATATTATCTTGCATTTTATCATACTCATATTGTGATTTATCTCAGTCAGCCAATGCTACCTATCGGGTACAGTGGTTTTGGTATTCATACTATAATTCTGTACCTTTTTGGTGTAGATTCAAGTCTAAGTTGCCGTAATTGATTTTCAATAGTGTTTTGTTGGATTCTAAAGATAGGGTGAGATCTTGGAGTTGGAGCTGCCCATTTCCTTCTATCTTTTTTATGTCTTATCTTTTGTTTTGAGACATATTGTATTGACTATTCTAGAACATGAGTTGTATTTCTAGTAGCTCTTGTACTGTCTCTAACAGTTCGTGGGATAGTTTTCTATGTGATGACTACTTTTTAGACCATTTCCATGCCTTGCTTATTTTCAAATTGTATTGTCTATTTTGCCCTTTTGAAGCATTGTACACCAATTTAGCACATCGTATTTAGCTCTGAGTTATGGTTCATCTTACCTACTAGAAGGAGAAAGTAGGTTCTATCATGACTCATAAATCGAGTCATGAAAAATTGATATCAAAGATAGGTTTCATTGATTGTTTGTACAAGAGCAAATGTCAAGCAGATTCTCTTGTATCAGAATGATGACATTCATTTCTTATCTTTAGAAGGCTATGGGACATTCTTAGGTGTTCTTTATTTCTTTCACTCACTTCGTGTTAAGTGCCGGGGTTGGTTTCTAAGGAATTCCTTTGGTTTTACTCTTTTGTAGATGGATAGGACACGTATTGCTACGCGAGATAAGGGTCCCAAGACTTAGCCTCAGGATACTATCACATTTAATAGATGACCCAAATATTATGGATAGACTCGAGATTTGTCCCCAGTTAGGATATAGGATACGAATCTTTCACCGTACCCTATTTAAGATCCTTAGTTAGAGGTTCTTCTTCCCTAGCCAGTGGTGGAACAAGAACCTTCCTAGGCACCACCAAGTTTTATTTCTTCTTCAGTTCTCAATGATGCTTTGGTTCATCTTTTGGGATTGGTTTATAGTGCACTATCTGGTGGTGCATAGTCTACAAATCAGAATGGTACTGAGGCAGGTGCGCAACTTATAGGTTTTTCTCCCTGAGTTAAGGTCCCTCCTATTTTGGTAGTTGTTCAGCCAGTAGTTTCTTATCTAGTGGTTTCCCAGTCTACAATTTCTATTGAGAAGCATAAGATGTTGGTTTGACTCTTAAGGTTGGCTCCACCTAGATTTTCTAGTATATCGGGAGAGGATGCACATGAGTTTCTGATTGATTAAGATGATAGGCTTCATAATTTTGGCCTAGTTGAGATTCATTCCAAGGATTACACTACCTTTCGGTTGGACTTGAAAACTCGACATTGGTTGAGGGGTCATTGTCATTCCAGTCCAGCTGGATCTTTTTCATTGACATGGGCTCAGTTCTCTGAGATTTTAGAGAGGTACATATATCATAGACTAAGGGTTTATTTGAGGGATAAATTTTCTATATTGGAGTAGGACTCTACCTTAGTTATGGAATATGAGGCTCATTTTTAAGTTGGGTAGTCATGCTACTTTCATTCTTTCTACTGAGTATGAGAGGGTTTGTTGCTTTGTTCATGGATTGAGACTTTCTCTTCGTATGTATAATCAAAGTATAGTTTTTATGAGTAGGTCTTTTACTGAGGTATCTCATCATAATCAGGTTATAGAAAGGATGCAATATGAGAACCAAGGGGGAAGTTATAAGAGCCCTAGATATCAGGGCAATTTTAGTGGAATTTACAGTAGCTCCTGATTCAGATAAAGTGATTTTCAGGAAAGGTACCCTCCCCGTCAGTCGTAGCAGCCTTAGAATTAGCCTAGAAAACTCATTCAAGCAGCACTCCAGATTATTTATGTAGGTCATTCTTGTGGTAGTTATTGCCCTATTCAGGGTGGTGGTTATTCATTGAGGGGCTCTTCTTCTAGTTATTCTAGTTGTGGTAATTATTTCCGGTTAGTAAAATCTTCTAAACCTAGTACGGGTCATATAACATGCTATGGTTGTGGAGGTTTAAGTCATTATTCACAAGAGTGCCCAAGTCATGGGGTGATTGTGGCTTCAGCTCAGAGTTCTCCTCCTATTAGAGTAGTTCATCCCACAACTATAGGTGGTTTTCATGGTTGTAGGGGTGGTTCCCAGGTTACTCAAAGAGGTTCTTAAGTAGATAGAGAAGGTGATAGGTCAGGATCCTAGCCAAGTGGCGTCTATGGTCAGTTGTATACAGTACTGGCTAGACACGAGGCTGAGTCTTCAAATGGTGTTATTACAGGTACGATTTTGGTGTGCCATTGGTCAGCCCTTGATTTAGTTGATCCGAGATTAACTTATTCTTATGTGTTTTCTTATTATTCTCCACGGCTAGAGTTATCATGGGATTTATTATTTGTGCCATTATGTTTATATACTCTCTTGTGTTATTATTTTAGTATTGGATTGGGTGTTCAAATTATGTGTCATGATTGTTAGAGATGTTGATACTCATGTTGATCTTATTATATTGGACTTGGTGAATTTTGATGTTATTCCGGGCATAGACTGGTTATCCCACTATCAAGCGGTCATGGATTGTTTTTCTAAGACCATGGCTTTAGCCATGCCTTGCATACCCCCAGTTGTGTGGAAGGGAGCAATTATCCATGAACTAATGAGTATTATTTCTTATGTTCATGCTAGGGCGCTTATTTTGAGGAATTACAAGTCCTATCTTACCTTTATTTGAGATATTAGTGTGGAGAGTCCACCGCTTAACTCTTTTCTTATAGTTTATGAGTTTTTTGATATTTTTCTTACCAATATACTAGGTATACCTCCTACCAATGTGATTGAGGTTGTTATTGATCTTGTGCCTGGCACCCAACCTATTTGTTTTCCACCTTATCATATGGCTCTTATCGAGTTTAAGGAGATGAATTCTCAGCTTTAGGATTTTCATAATATGTATTAGGCCAAGTGTTTCTCCTTGGGTAGCTCCTATGTTGTTTATGAAGAAGAAAGATGGCTCCATAGAGATGTGTTTTGATTATAAGTGTCTTTATAAGGTGACTATGAAGAATTGTTATCCTATGCTTGCATTAATGACTTATTTAATCAGTTTTAGGGTGCAGCGGTATTTTCTGAGATTGATTTAAGGTTCGATTACTCCTGGTTAAGGATTCTTGTTGAAGATATAACTAAGCTAGCCTTTAGGACCCATTATGGTCATTATGAGTTCCTAGTGATGTCCTTTGTGTTGACTAATGCCACAGTCGTGTTTATAGATTTGATGAACCATGTCTTCAATCCTTATTTGGATTCCTTCGTGATTGTATTCATCAATGACATCTTGTGTATTCGAGGAGTAGAATGGAGCATGCACAACATTTGATGATTATGCTCTAGACTTTGAGAGAGCATGCATTTTTCACCAAGTTCTCTAAGTGTAAGTTTTTGATCAATTCGCTAACATTCCTTGGACATGTGGTGTCTAAGGATAGGATTATGGTAGTCCCGATGAATATTGAATCTATTCGTGATTGAACTAGGACTACATCTCGGACTGAGGTTTGTAGCTTTGTTAACTTAGGTAGTTATCATAGATGATTTATCAAGGTTTTTGCTACTATTTCATTACCTATGACTAGATTGACTCAGAAGTATGTTCCCTTTTGATAGTCCGAGGATTGTGAGTTAAGCTTGGAAAGCTCAAGGATTTCTTTAAACTAGATCCTATTTTGGCTCTTCCTATTGAGATTGATAGATTCACTGTGTATTGTGATGCTTTGGACATTGGATGGGGTTGTACATGAATGCAGTAGGGTCATGTTATTTCATACGCTTTGAGGTGGCTTAAGGTGCACCAGCGCAACTACTGTAGTCATGATTTGGAGTTGGTGGTAGAGGTTTCCATGTTTATTATCCGGAAACATTATCTTTGTGGCATGCATTGTGAGATTTTTACTGACCGTCGTAGTCTTCATCATCTTATGACCCAGAGGGAGCTTAATGCTAGGTAGCATAGATTATTGGAGTTGCTTAAGGACTGTGACATCTCTATTTTATACCATCGAAGAAAGGCAAATTTGGTAGCACACGCTTTGAGCCTAAAGGCAGTGAGTATGGGTAGATTGGCTTGTATTTTAGTTTCTTGAAGTTTGTTGGCATGGGACATTCAGTCCTTAGCCATCTTGATGGTTTAACTTGACATTTTAGATGCTAGGAGGATTATTGGTTGCATTGAGGTAATTTCCTTATTATTTGAGCAGATTCAGAATCTTCACTTTGAGGATAATAGATTTTGCATCCTCTGTGATCAGGTACTTAATGGTTAGTCTAAGATGGATACCATAGATTCCGAGGGTGTATTGACATTTGATAGGAACATTATTTTTCCGAGTATCAATGATTTGATTCATTTGATTTTGCATGAGGATCATAGCTCTAGATTTCCATTCATCCAGGCACAACTAAGATATATAGAATTTGAGATAGCATTATTGGTGGAGTGGCATAAAGATAGATATGGAAGATTTTGTAGCGTGTTTCCTATGTTGTAAGAAGGTGAATGTTGATCATAAGCATCTTGGTGGATTGATTCATACATTACCCATTCCTCAGTGGAAGTGGGAGGGGATTACCATAGCCATTGTTAGTGGTTTGCCTCACATTTCCTATGGTTCCAGTGTTATTTTGTTCATTGTGAATCACTTGATCAAGTCGGCACATTTCATTCCTATTCAGATATCCTTTAATGTCAAGAGGTTAGGTCGTATCTACGTGCGTGAGATTTTTTTGTTTGCACAGTGTGCCTCTATCTATCATTTAAGATTGTGGTTTTGTGTTCACAACTAGCTTTTGGAGAGCTTTTTAGAAGGATTTAGGTACTCAGGTGGATCTCAATACAACCTTCTATCCAAAGACCAATGGACAGTCAGAGTAGACTATTTAGGTCCTCAAGGATATGCTCTAAGCCTGCGTTATGGATTTAAGAGGATATTCTCAAATTTTCCCTAGAGCGGGACAATAGTACAAAGCTAGGGAAAGAGGTCATTCCTGGGAAGATCTAGGCATGGAGAACTGACACAAATGCAAAAATAACAAGTTACTTTGGGTTGCCTCCCAAGAAGCGCCTGATTCACCATCACGGCATGACTTAGCTTCCTCGACTACTAAAATTTCGCCAAGTATTATCTTCATAACTACCATCACCTCATCAAGATTACCCAAATAGTGCTTCATACTCTACCTATTCACTTTGAACAGAGCTGCACTATTTATTTTCAGCTCTATAGCACCATGAGGGAATACCCTAACCACGGTGAATGGTCCAGACCACTTAGACTTCAACGTGTCAAGGAATAAGAGAAGTCTTGAATTATATAATAAGACTAAATCACTAGGCTCAAACACTCTTTTCTCAATTTTCTATTCATGATCCAGTTTCATCCTTTCTTTGTATAGAGTAGAACTATTATAATCACGGAGTCGGGATTCATCCAACTCATTCAACTTGCTCAACCTCTACTTAGTTATATCATGCCACTCCAAATTGAGATCTTCAATGCCTATAGTGTTTTATGACAAGTGACATGCCTTATCGTACACAAAATGATATGGAAAGGCACCAATGGGGGTCTTACAAGTTGTGTGGTAAGCCCACAAAGCAATATCTAACTTTCTTGACCAATTAGTCCTGTTGGCATTCACAGTCTTTTCTAATATGGACTTGATCTCTCTATTGGAGACCTCCACATGCCTATTTGGCTAAGGATAGTAAGGTATTTCCACTTTATGCTTTGCAACATATCACCATCATTAATAATCGCACGTGGAGTGCCAAATCGATAAAATATGTTTCTTTTAAACAATGCAGTGACACTTCAACCCAAATTATTGGGAAGTGCAACTGCCTTCACCAACTTTGAAACATAGTCGAATGCCATTAGAATGTTCATCGTCCTAAAGGATCTCACAAATGAACCCATGAAATCAATTCCCCATACATTAAACAACTCCAACTCTAAAATCAATGCCATAGGCAATTCATGTCTCCATAAAATATTTCCTTGCTGCTGACACTGGTCATATGCTTGAGCATAGTCATGAGCATCTTTGAAAATTCATATCTATTAATACCTACATTGCAGAATCTTGTGGTTTGTTTGGGTTCTACCATGATCACCCCCAACTTGTAATACCTTGTAAAATTCTAGTCCTTAGAGCTTCTGAAGAATGCCAAGAAAGGTTTAACACTTAGAAAATTTGGCTAAGTGTTGAAGCTTTTCCATTCCATAAGCATTCGAAACTTTGACGAATTGTTTTGTGACCTTCCCGACCTCTCTTTCTAGATTTTCTTGTTGCGTTGTGATGGGGAAAGTCAAGAGTACATCCCAAGTGAGTTTCGGAATTTTTAGATGATCCTAAGCTCATGTTTGTGTTGGATAAATAGTAGCTAAAGACTACAGAGAGGCGCCACCCAGCTTAGAGCCTTGACTCCCTTCCTCAGTAACAAGGCGCCGCCCATCCTACAAAAGGCTCTGGGAAAGGTGCCGCCTTTCCATAGCCATTGTGGCCATTTTTTCAGCATTTTACTTTCATTTTTTCAAGGGCAATTTGGTCAAATTCTACCCCTATATATGCTTCTTTAACACGAGATTCATCATATTTTCACCCAAAATATAAGGTTTTCTCTCAATTTTCCTGAAGAACAAGAATAAGGTTTTCTATTAAAAGTTTTAAATCAAGAATAATGCATGGACGAGTGAATTATGATATGATACATGCATTCCTATTCATGTTAAGTCCTTATTTAATGAGTTATGAGACAACAACAAGCATCCCTATACAATTACATGTTTAAGATTCTCCAAGTGCTTTAAATAATGCTTTATTGGTTATATTGCGAATGATAGTCTATTGTTATGCTATTACGCAAGAGTTATCATGTCTTTTTTATTTATGTTATGGAGTCCTGGGGGTATTTATACCTGAAAACTAAGCTGCTTGTCTAGAGCCGAATCAGTCTTAAGATAATCTCGGTCGTGCTATGATCAGTATATTTTAGTTAGTGGCAAAAGTTAAGAAAACTCAGTAATCTCAGTATTCCATCTAATCAAGCTCAGTTTCCAGTTCAAACCATAGTCGTATTCAGTAATCAATCCAGATTTTAGTAAAGCTCAATAAGTTACGAAACTCAGTGGAATTCAAAAGAAAAGTAGAATTCAGTAGTGTTCCGTCTGTCTTCGGAATCAAATGAACTCAGCTTAACTCAGTTACTTTGTATAATCAATAGCAGATTCAGCTCAGTCTAAAGTCAGTCAAAAATCAGTTCAGAGTCCTTAAATTGGGAGTAGTAACTAGCAACAACAATCCCTGAACTTCAGAACTGCATAGCTAGAGTAGAACCAGGAGTCACCTATTAGATGAAGGCTTGACTATCATACTGCCTATGCTTGACTTCCTGTTCAGGGTCACCTGTTAGAGATTCTTGACCATAGCAGAGATATTTACCCGTGGCATGGTACTGATACCCTTCAAGCTGGGTTTATAGATTGGACTCTACTAGAAAAGATTCGGTGCATGTCGGTTAAGTGAGAACTCCCACAGTTATAGTTTTAGCTTAAGATTTAGCCTCATTCAAAATCTCAGATAGATTTTCATATTTAGGATCGTCAGATATGGTCACACAGATCAGTAAGGAACTTAGATAGTTTCACAGATTCAGATATCACCCACTATATAGTCTTGATCTCAAACTTAGTTAATTATTATTATTATCCTTATCAGTATCAGAAGATCCAGAGATCAGCCGTTAGATTGTCCTGATCTCAAACTCTGTCCATTATTTCTATTATTAAAAGATTCAGAGATCTTCTATTAGATAGGTTTGATCTCAGATGCAATCATTCTTTATTATTAGTAGTAGATTCAGAGATCTTCTTTTAGAGAGGTTTGATCTCAGATTTAGTCAGTCGATAGTAGCTAGCTCAGAACTCAGTTATTAGTATGACTCAGATGTTTAGTCTCCCAGTGCTAGTGAATTTAGATATCACTAATAATAAGCTTAGTTGTCAGAAGCTCAAGTGTTCAGAAGTTTTTATTCAGTATTGTCATGATTTTAGTTATGATTTTTGCATTCATGTATGTATCCTCATTCAGCATATTCAAATTATTCAGTTAGTATAGTTCATGCGTAAGCCCTTGCATTTAGCCTTACCTCATCTGTCATACCAGTACATTCAAAGTACTGATGCATACTTTCTCTTGTGCTATGGTGTCATATACCATAGGTTCCGAAGCATAAGATCCAGAGTACCTATAGATGTCCAGTCTCAGTCACCAGCAGTAGCTGTAGCAGTGAGTCCTCTTCATTCGAGGATAATCCTTATTTTATTATGGCGTTAGACTCAGTTTAATTTTTTTGCAGACGGAGTAGTTGGGGACATATCACATCAACTCCACAGTTCAGACAGTTTAAAGTATTTTTGGATTGATGAATCTGTATTCAATTTTTACTTTTGAGAATTTTAGATGTTTTGAACCTTATGGCAAGTTTCCGTCAGTTTTCTGCATTTATTATATTATATTATGCAGTGCTCAGGTATAGATATCGGTAGAGGGTTAGCTTGTGGTCCTTCAAGAACATGAGCATCGTGTGGTGTTCTAGTTATAGAAAATTGGGGCGTTACAAACTTGGTACAGAGTCTAAGGTTCAACAGTGTCATAGGAAGTCTGAAAAGCCGTATCTAGTAGAGTTTTGTGCATAGGTGTGTTGCGCGCCACATTTATGTATAAGAGGCTATAAGATATTTTTAGGAACAGTTTCCCTTCTTTCAGTATTTATATCGTGTGAGTGAGAATGAGCTCAAGTTTATCCGTAGTCTAATCTATCTATTTCTTCCATTTACAGAGTATGCCTCCTCGCAAAGCTAATGCTCATAGGGATGATAACTAGCCACCTCAGCCCGTAGATCCTCCAAATGAGAATGTATCCCATGTAGAGTTTTGGGTAGCTTTTTAGAAGGTAGCCTAGGCTGTGATGACTAATGTTCGGAGGAATCATCAGGCTGCAGCCCCACCTCACCAAGATGGGGATTCAGCCGCAGCCAGGATCATAAATTTCATGAGAATGAACCTACCAGAATTGTTTGGGTCAGTAGCAGGTGAGGACCCACATCTTTATCTTGAGGAGGCAAAGAAGATCACTCAGATTATGTATGTTCCTAGGGAGGAGAGTGTAGAGTTAGCATCCTATAGGCTGAAGGATATTGCAAATGATTGGGTAGTGATGTGGAAGAAGAGTAGAGGGGAGGATGCAGCTCCCATGACTTAGCAAGTATTTCAGGATGCCTTTCTAGATAAGTGTTCCCCCTAGAGATAAGATAAGCTATGGTAGAAGAGTTCATGAACCTGAGGCAAGGCTCCATAACAGTAAAGGAGTATCATCTTAAGTTCAACTAATTAGCTGAGTATGCTCCTGACTTGATAGCGACCCTAGAGAGAATATAAGTAATTTTTTTACTGGCGTATCCAGGTTGGTGTTAAAGGAGTGTAGAACCTATATACTCAATAGAGACATGCATCTTTCTAGGTTAATGATGCATGCTCAACAAATAGAGGTAGATAAATCTAAGGAGGGAGAGAGAGAGATCTAATAAGAGATTCAGAACAGGTAGTCATAATTTCTCTCTGGCAAAGTTACCGGGTGATAACCGTTCTGAGCATTGTTATAATTTTTCAATTACATATCCATCCTCATCTAGTGTATACGCACCAAAGTTTGGGGATTTCAATCATGATGGAGCTCCAGGCTCCAAAGCCCAGGGTAATATAAGAAGTGAGTGTATCTATCTGCTTTGTAGAGAGTGTGGCAAGAATCACCTAGGTGTGTGAAGAGCTAACAGTCAGGTATGTTTAGGATGTGGTAATCCAGGCTACAGAATTCAAGAATGTAGTGTCCTAGCTAAGATCACTAGATAATTACGCTAGCAGGGTGCCACTTCCGGTGACAATAGTGGTCGGCGTCAGAACAGACTCTATACGGTTCTGACTAGCCATGATCATGAAAGTTTCCCTGACAGAGATTGGATATGTTATGAGTATTTTATCTTTATTATATGTATTATTTTATCCTTTACTCCCGTTTGAGCTTGTTTTTTAGCATAAAGTAGATAGCAAAGCCAGCAAGTCAGTTTTGAAGTCAGGCAATCAGATTCATATAGTTTGTTTTCTCATATTTTCATTTATGCATGCTATTAGTGACCTCAGACATGTAACTATCCTATGATAGAGTATTCTAGTAGTTGTGAGTATAACTTAGTTCATGCGTCATGCATTTGATTCGGATCCCAAACATTTAGTTATGAACCAGTTCATAGGTGTCTTGTGCATCGCCTTATTTTTCTCAAGTACTTCAGTGAAGTAAAAGTTCTTAGAGGGACATAGTTTCCCAAGGGGGAGATACCCCATGACTCCCCGATGTTTTCTAGTCCTTAAACACATTTAGTTTCACACTCCAATTCTCATTGCAAGATAGCATCAATTATCCTTGTATATTTAGTCAAGCATTCATATGTCAGTTCAGTCAAGTAGTCTTACATCAGAAATGCATGTTAAGTAGAAGAAGCTCTGCTTACCAGTGATTTCAGTCGTGCATTTATTAGTCAGGTATCCATGCATCAGGTATGCATGTTCATTATGAGAATTTTGGTTATCAATAGTTTCAGCTGGGTATTTTATGCATTAGCTATGCATATGAAGTGGAAGATACAGTATATCAGTAGTTTCAGTCGTATAGATATGTTTCAGATGTTCTCATCCCCTAACTAAGTACAATCGATTAGAAATCTCAGTTTAGTCAACCACATTCGAGGACGAATGTTCCCAAGGGGGAGATAAGGTAATACCCCAGAAAATTCCCGAGTCCTTAGAGATTCTAAAGCATGCCAAGAAAGGCTTAGCACTTAGAAAATTTGGCTAAGTGTTGAAACTTTTCCATTAAATAAGACTTCAAAACATTGATGAATTATTTTGTGACCTTCCCGACCTCCGTTTCTTGATATTCTTGTTGCGTTGCGATGGGGCAAGACAAGAGTACATACCGGGTGAGTTTTGAAATACGTAAAAGATCCTAAGGTCGTGTTTGGGTTGGCAAAACTATAGCTAAAAGCTGCAGAGGGGAGGCCCCCACCTTAGAGCCTTCGCTCCCTCCCTCAGTAGCAAGGAGTCACCCATCCTACAAAAGGCTCTGTCAAAGGTTATGACCAGTTTTTTAGCATTTATCTTCCGTGTTTCCAAGGTAATATCTTCAAATCCCACCCCTATATAATATTCTTTAACACCAGATTCATCATATTTTCACACAAAATATAAGGTTTTCTCTCAATTTTCCTCAAGAACAAAAATAAGGGTTTCTATTGAAGGTCTAAAATCAAGAAAATTCCACCGTTGATTTTTAAAGAATCATATACCAAGGTATGTTGGATGTTTATTCTTGGCTTCCTTCCACCCAAGAAGTCCAAGAATCCCTTTTAAATTCAAGATTTTATGTTTATGATTTTTTCTTGGTTTATGTGGTTTGAAGTTGAACCCCATGTTAATATTATAATTTAATTCATATTGTGATCATAAAGATGCAAGTATGGACCTTAGTATGTGTTGGTTATGTGATGTTTATGATAATGTCCCTTCAAGAAGCATGTTGAATTTTGTAATCGTGTTATTTATGTGTATTGAATGTTGTATGATCAAAGTATGCCTTCCACATGTTTGATAAATTGCTTATGTGAAAAAAATAGAGTCATTATAGCATGTAGACAAGAAATCCCCAATTTTGTGAAAGTCAATACATGTCAAGTGTTTGTTGTAATGCATAGATGAGTGAATTATGATATGATACATGAATTCCTATTCATGTTAATTCCTTATTTAATGAGTTATGAGACAACAACATGCATCCCTATACAATTACATGTTTAAGATTCTCCAAGTTCTTGAAATGATGCTTCATTGGTTATATTGCGAATGATAGTCTATTGTTATGTTATTACGCAAGAGTTGTCATGTCTTATTTATTTATGTTATCGAGTCCTGAGGGTATTTATACTTGAAAACTGAGCTACTCGTTTAGAGATCAGTCAGTCTCAAGATAATTTCAGTTGTGCTATGATCAGTATATCTCAGTTAGTGGCAGAAATTAAGAAAACTCAGTAATCTCAGTATTAAATATAATAAAGCTCAGTATCCTGTTCAGACCTCATTAATATTCAGTAATCAGTCCAGATTTCAGTAAAGCTCAGTAAGTTTCTAAACTCAGTGGTATTCAAAAATAATGTAGAATTCAGTAGTATTCCTTCAGTCTTCAGAATCAAGTGAACTCATCTTAACTCAGTTACTTTGTATAATCAATAGCAGATTCAGGTCTATCTAAGTTCAGTTAAAAATAAGTTCAGAGTCCTTCAGTTGGGAGTAGTAACTAGCAACAACAATCCCTGAACTCCATAACTATGATGCCAGCGCAGAACTAGGAGTCACCCAATAGATTAAGGCTTGACTATCATACTACCTTACAATTTACTTCCTGTCTAGGGTTACCCGTTAGAGATGTTTGACCATAGAAAAGGTCTTTACCCATGGCACGGTATTAATACCCTTTCAGCTGGGGTTATAGGTTGGACCCTACTAGATCAGATTCGGGGCATTTTAGTTAAGTGAGAACTGCCATAGTTACAATTTCAGCTTCAGATTCAATCTCAGTCAAGATCTCAGATAGTTCTTCAGATTTAGGATCATCAGATACGGTCACACAGCTTAGTAAGGGATTTAGATAGTTTCACTAATTCAGAGATCACCCACTATATAGGCTTTATCTCAAACTCAGTCAATTATTATTATTATCCTTATCATTATTAGAATATCGAGATATCACCCATTAGATAAGCCTAATCTCAAACTCAGTCCATCATTTCTATTATTAAAAGATTCAAAGATCTTCTGCTAGATAGATCTGATCTCAGATACAATCATTCTTTGTCATTATTAGTAGATTCAGAGATCATCTGTTAGAGAGGTTTGATCTTAGATTTAGTTAATCGATAGCAGCAAGCTCAAAACTCAGTTAATAGTAAGACTCAGATGTTCAGTTTCCCAGTGCTAGTGAATTTAGATGTCAGTAATAACAAGATCAGTTGTTAGAAACTCAGGTTTTCAGAAGTTAGTATTCAGTGTTGTCATGATTTTAGTTATGATTTATGCATTCATGTATGTATCCTCATTCAATATATTCAAATGATTCATTCAGTATAGTTCATGCTTCAGCTCTTTTATTTAGGCTTACCTCATCTAGAATACCAGTACATTTTAAGTACTGACGCATACTTTCTCTTGCCCTATTGTGTATTATACCCTAGGTTCCGAAGTATGAGATCCAGAGCACCCATAGCATGCCAGACTTAGTCAGCAGTAGTAGATGTAGCAGTGAGTCCTCTTTATTCGAGGATGATATTTATTTTATTAGGGCATTAGAGTCAGTTTATTTTTGTTGACGAAGTTAGTTGGGGACATGACCCATCAACTCCACAGTTCAGATAGTTTAGAGGCTTTTTGGATAGATGTATCAGTATTCAGTTTTTAGTTTCAATTAGTTTAGATGTTTTGAACCTTATGATAAGTTTTTACTAGTTTTTCATATTTATTCTATAATATTATGCAGTGCTCATGTACATATATCGGTAGAGTGATTTCTTGTGGTCCTTCGGGATCATGAGCACCGTGTGGCATTTCAGTTATAGAAACTCGGGGCATTACAAACTTGGTATCAGAGCCTAAGGTTCAACAGTGTCCTAGGAAGTCTACTCATCTAGTAGAGTCTTGTGCATGGGTGTATTGCATGCCACATTTATGTACAGGAAGCAATAAGATATTTTTAGGAATAGTTCCCTTCTTTCAGTATTTATGTCATACGAGTGAGCATAATCTCAAGTTAATCCTTAGTCTAATCCATAGCTTTCTTATATTTATAGTGTATGCCTCCTCACAAAGCTAATGTTCGTAGTGATGATAACCATCCACCTCAGCCCGTAGATCCTCCCATTGAGAATGTGTAATATGCAGAGTTTCGGGAAATTTTTCATGTGCTAGCCCAGGCTATGCTAACTAATGTTCAGGGGAATCATTAGGATGCAGCCCCACCTCAGCAAGATGGGGATTCATCCGCATCCAGGATCAGAAATTTCATGAGAATGAACCCGCCAGAATTCTTTAGGTCAGTAGCAGGTGAGGACCCATAGCTTTTTCTTTAAGAGGTGAAGAAGATCACCCAGATTAAGCATGTGTCTGAGGAGGAGAGTTTAGAGTTAGTATCCTATAGAATGAAAGATAGTCCGAATGATTGGGTAGTGATGTGGAAGAAGAGTAAAGGGTAGGATGCAGCTCCCATGACTTGGCAAGTATTTTAGGATGCCTTTCTAGTTAAGTTTTTTCCCCTATAGATGAGAGAAGCTAAAGTGGAAAAGTTCATGAACCTAAGGCAAGCCTCCATAATAGTACAGGAGTATTGTCTTAAGTTCAACTTGTTAGCTAAGTATGCTCCTGACTTGATAGCTGACCCTAGAGCGAGTATGAGTAAGTTTGTGACTGGTGTATCCGGGTTGTTGTTAAAGGAGTGTAGAACTGCTATGCTCAATAGAGACATGGATCTTTCTAGGTTAATGGTGCATAATAAACAAATAGAGGCAAATAAATCTAAGGAGAGGGATAGGGAGATCTTATAAGAGATTTAGAAAAAGGTAGTCATAATTTCTCTCAGGCAGCATCATAGGGTGATAACCGTTCTCAGCATAGTTAGAAGTTTTTAGTTCTAGCTCTATCCTCAGCTAGTGTACCCACACCAATGTTTTGGGATGTTATTCATGATGGAGTGCCAGGCTCCAAATCCTATGGTAGTGTGAGATGTAAGCGTACCTATTCGATTTTTGGAGAGTGTGGCAAGAATAACCTAGGTATCGGCAGAGCTAAAAATCAGGTATGTTTTGGATGTGGTAAGCGAGGCCACAAAATAAGAGAATGTAGAGTTCTAGTTCAGAGAGGTAGAGAATTGCGCCAGCAGGGTGCCACTTCCAGTGCCAATAGTGGTCAGTGTCAGAATAGACTCTATGCGCTTTTGACTAGCCATGATCATGAAAGTTTCCATGACATAGATTTGGGTATGTTATGAGTCTATTATCTTTACAATTTTCATTGTTAGATCCTTTCCTCCCATTTGAGCTTATGTTTTAGCATGAAGTAGATAGCAAAGCCAGTAAGTCAGTTTAGCTGTCAAGTAGTCAGATTCATATAGTTTGTTTTTTCATCTTTTCATTTATCCATGCTATCAGCAACCTTAGATATTTAACTATTCCATGATAGAGTATTCTAGTAGTTGTGAGTAGAACTCAGTTTATACATCATGCATTAGATTCGGACCCCAAATGTTTAATTGTGAACCAGTTCATAGGTGCCTTGAGCATCACCTCAGTTTTCTCATGTACTTCAGTGAAGTAAGAGTTCTAAGAGGGAAATAGTGTCTCAAGGGGGGATATTTACTATGATTCCCCGATGTTTTCAAGTCCTTAAACGCATTTTGTTTCATGTTCAGATTCTCATTACAAGCTAGCATCAGTTATCCTTTCATATTCAGTCAAGCAATCATAAGTCAGTTCTGTCAAGTAGTCATACATTAGACATACATATTCAGTAGAGTAAGCTCATCTTATTAGTAATTTCAGTTGTATATTTATGATTCAAGTATCCATGCATCAGGTATGCATGTTCATTATGAGAATTCCTCTTATCAATAGTTTCAGCCTGGTATTCTATGCATCAGTTATGCATATCCAGTAGAAGATTCAGTATATCAGTATTTCCAGTAATATAGATATATTTTAGATGTTCTCATCCCATAAGTAAGTACAATCGATTGAAAATCTCAGTTTAGTCAGCCACATTCGAGGATGAATATTCGTAAGGTAGAGATAATGTAACACCCCATAAAATTCCCAAGTGCTTAGAGCTTCTAAAGAATGCTGAGAAAGGCTTAGCACTTAGAAAATTTTTCTAAGTGTTGAAACGTTTCCATTCCATAAGCCTTCGAAACTTTGATGAATTATTTTGTGACCTTCCCGACCTCCTTTTCTTGATATTCCTGTTGCATTGCGATGAGGCACATTAAAAGTACATCCCGGGTGAGTTTTGGAATTTTTAAATGAGCCTAAGGTCATGTTTGGGATGGAAAAATAGTAGCTAAAAGCTACAGAGGGGCGTCGCCCACCTTAGAGCCTTAGCTCCCTCCCTCAGTAGCAAGGCGTTGCCCAGCCTACAAAAGGCTGTAGCAAAGGTGCTGCCTTTCCATAGACCTTATGCCCACTTTTGCAGCATTTCACTTCTGTGTTTCCAACTGAAATTTGGTCAAATCCCACACCTTTATAAGATTTTTTAACACGACTCATCATATTTTCACCCAAAATATAAGGTTTTCTATCAATTTTCCTCAAGAACAAGAATAAACGTTTCTATTGAAGGATTAAAATCAAGAAAATTTCACTGTTAATTTTTCAAGAATCATATAGCAAGGTATGTTGGATGTTTATTCTTGGATTTCTTCCACCCAAGAAGTCCAAGAATCCCTTTTTAAATTCAAGATTTTCTGTATATGAGTTTTTTATGGTTTATGTGGTTTGAAGTTAAGACATGTTAATATTAAGAATTAATTCAAGTTGTGATCATTAAGATGCAAGTATGAACCTTAGTATGTGTTGGTTATGTGATGTTTATGATAATGTCCCTTCAAGAAGCATGTTGAATTATGTAATCATGTTAATTATGTGTATTGAATGTTCTATGATCAAAGTATGCCTTCCATATGTTTGATAAATTTCTTATGTGAAGAAAATAGAGTCATTATAGCATGTAGACAAGAAATCCCCATTTTTGTGTAAGTGAATACATGTCAAGTGTTTGTTGTAATGCCTAGACGAGTGAATTCTGATATGATACATGCATTTATATTCATGTTAATTCCTTCTTTAATGAGTTATGAGACAACAACATGCATCCCTATACAATTACATGTTTTAGATTCTCCATGTGCTTGAAATGATGCTTCATTAGTTATATTGCGAATGATAGTCT
Organism: Capsicum pubescens; assembly: GCA_030864215.1. Lineage (NCBI taxonomy): Eukaryota > Viridiplantae > Streptophyta > Magnoliopsida > Solanales > Solanaceae > Capsicum > Capsicum pubescens. The sequence goes on along the minus strand of CM061538.1, from coordinate 72,517,464 downwards.
ATTGTTATATTATTACTCAAGAGTTGTCATGACTTTTTTATTTATGTTATCGAGTCCTGGGCGAATTTATACCCAAAAACTTAACTATTTTTCTAGAGTCGAATTAGTATCAAGATAATCTCAGTCGTGCTATGATCAGTATATTTCAGTTAGTGGCAGAAGTTAAGAAAACTCAGTAATCTCAATATTTAATCTAATAAGCTCAGTATCCAGTTCAGACCTCAATAGTATTCAGTAATCTGTCCAAATTTCAGTAGAGCTTCGTAAGTTACGAAACTCAATGGTATTCAAACAAAAAGTCGAATTCAGTAGTATTCTGTCAGTCTTTGAAATAAAGTGAGCTCATCTTAACTCGGTTACTTTGTATAATCAATAGCAGATTCTGCTCAGTCTAAGTTTGGTTTAGAATCAGTTCAGAGTCCTTCAGTTGGGAGTAGTAACTAGAAAAAACAATCCCTATACTCCAGAACTGAGTAGCTAGTGCAGGACCAGGAGTCACCCGTTAGATTAAGGTTTGACTATCATACTGCCTTACGCTTCACTTCATGTCCAGGGTCAACCGTTAGAGATGCTTAACTATAGCAGAGGTCTTTACCCGTGCCATGGTATTGATTCCCTTCAAGATGGGGTTACAATTTAGACCCCACTAGATCTGATTCGAGGCATGTCGGTTAAGTGAGAACTCCCACAGTTATAGTTTAAGCTTCAGACTTAGTCTCTGTCAAGATCTTAGATATTTTTTCTGATTTAGGATCGTCAGATACGGTCCCGCAACTCTATAAGGAACTTAGATAGTTTCACAGATTCTGATATCACCCAATATATTGGCTAGATCTAAAACTCAGTTAATTATTATTATTATCCTTATCATTATTAGAATATCCAAAGATCATCCGTTAGAGAGGCCTGATCTCAAACTTATTCCACCATTTCTATTATTAAAAGATTCAGAGATCTTCCACTAGATAGGTCTGATCTCGGATGCAATCATTCCTTATCATTTTTAGTAGATTCAGAGATCATCCGTTAGAGAGGTTTGATAGTAGAAAGCTCAGAACTTAGTTATTAGTAATACATGGATGTTCAATCTCCCAGTGCTAGTGAATTCAGATGTCAGTAATAATAAGCTCAGTTATCAGAAACTCAAGTGTTCAGAAGTTAGTATTTAGTGTTTTCATGATTTTAGTTATGATTTGTACATTCATGCATGTATCCTCATTCAGCATATTCAAATTATTCAGTCAGTATAGTTCCTGCATAAGCCCTTGTATTAAGCCTTACCTCATCTAGCATACCATTACATTCAAAGTACTGACACATACTTTCTCTTTCACTATGGTATCATATACCATAGGTTCAGAAGTGCGAGATCCAGAGCCCCCATAGCAGTCTAGACTCCGTCAGGAGTAGTAAATGTAGCAGTGAGTCCTCTTTATTTGTGGATTATCCTTATTTTATTATGGCATTAAACTCAGTTTTTTTTATAGATGGAGTTAGTTGGCGACATGTCCCATCAAATCCACAGTTCAGACAGTTTAGAGGCTTTTTTGATAGATGTATCTGTATTCAGTTTTTAGATTTGAGTATTTTAGACATTTTGAATTTTCTGCATTTATTATATTTTATTATGTAGTGCTCAAGTACAGATATCGGTAGAGGGTTAGCTTGTGGTCCTTCGGGATCATGAAAATCGTATGGCATTCTAGTTATAGAAAATTGGGGTGTTACAAACTTTGTATCAGTGCCTAAGGTTCTCCAGTATCCTAGGAAGTCTAAAAAGCTGCATCGAGTAGAGTCTTGTGCCTGGGTGTGTTGCATGCCACATTTATGTATAGGAGGCTATAAGATGTTTTGAGGAACAGTTCCCCTTCTTTCAGTATTTATGTCATGTGAGTGAGCATGAGCTCAAGTTAATCCTCAGTCTAATCCATATCTTTCTTCTATTTACAGAGTATGCCTCCTCGCAAAGCTAATGCTCATAGGGATGATAACCAGCCACCTCAGCCCGTAGATCCTCCGACTGAGAATGTGTTATATGTATAGTTCTGGGCTGCTTTTAAGGCACTAGCCCAGGATATGATGACTAATGTTCAGGGGAATCATCAGGATGCATCCTTACCTTAGTAAGATGGGGATTCAACCACATCCAGGATCAAAAATTTAATGAGAATGAACCCACCAGAATTCTTTTGGTCAGTAGCAGGTGAGGACCCACAACTTTATATTAAGGAGGTGAATAAGATCACACAGATTATGCATGCATCTGAGGATGAGATTGTAGAGTTAGCATCCTATAGGCTGAAGGATATTGCTTATGATTGGTTAGTGATGTGGAAGAAGAGTAGAGGGAGGATGCAGCTCCCATGACTTGGCAAGTATTTCAGGATGCCTTTCTATATAAATTTTCCCCCTAGAGATGAGAGAAGCTAAGGTAGAAGAGTTCATGAACCTGAGGCAAGGATCCATAAAGTAAAGGAGTATTTTCTTAAGTTAAACCAGTTAGCTAAGTATGATCCTGACTTGATAGGTGACCCTAGAGCAAGTATGAGTAAGTTTGGGACTCATGTATTCGGATTGTTGTTAAAGGAGTGTAGAACCGCTAAGATCAATAGAGACATAGATCTTGCTAGGTTAATAACCCATGATTAACAAATAGAGGCATATAAATCTAAGGAGAGAGAAAGATCTAATAAGAGATTCAGAACAGGCAGTCATAATTTCTCTCAGGCAGTGTCACAGGGTGATAACCGTTCTCAGCATAGTTAGAAGTTTTTAGTTCTAGCTCTATCCTCAGCTAGTGTACCCGCACCAGAGTTCTGGGATGTTATACATGATGGAGTGCCAGGCTCCAAAGACTAAGGTAGTGTGAGATGTAAGCGTACCTATTCGATTTTTGGAGAGTGTGGCAAGAATAACCTAGGTATGGGCAGAGCTAAAAGTCAAGTATGTTTTGGATGTGGTAAGCTAGGCCACAAAATAAGAGAATCTAGAGTTCTAGTTCAGAGAGGTAGAGAATTGCGCCAGCAGGGTTCCACTTCTGATGCCAATAGTGGTCAGCATCAGAACAGACTCTATGCGCTTCAGACTAGCCATGATTATGAAAGTTTCCCTAACATAGATTCGGGTATGTTATTAGTCTTTTATCTTTATGATATGCATTGTTAAATCCTTTGCTCCCGTTTGAGCTTATGTTTCAGTATGAAGTAGATAGCAAAGCCAACAAATTAGCTTAGTAGTCAGGCAGTCAGATTCATATAATTTGTTTTCTCATCTTTTCATTTATGCATGCTATCAGCAACCTCAGATATGCAACTATCCCATGATAGAGTATTCTAGTAGTTGCGAGTATAACTCAGTTCATGCGTCATGCATTAGATTCGGATCCTAAATGTTTTGTTATGAACCAGTTCATAGGTTCCTTGTGCATTTCCTCAGTTTTCTCAAGTACTTCAATGAAGTAAGAGTTCTAAGAGGGACATAGTTTCCCAAAGGGGGGGAGATACCTATGACTCCTTGATGTTTTCAATCCTTAAACCTATTTAGTTTCACGCTCAGATTCTTATTACAAGATAGCATCAGTTATCCTTGCATATTCAGTCAAGCATTCATAAGTCAGTTCGGTCAAGTAGTCATACATTAGACATGCATGTTAAGTAGAAGAATCTCAGCTTATCAGTAATTTTAGTCGTACATTTATGAATCAAGTATCCATGCATCAAGTATGCATGTTCATTATGATAATTCCGCTTATCAATAGTTTCAGTCGGGTATTTTATGCATCAGCTATGCATATCTACTAGAAGATTCAGTATATCAGTAGTTCCAGTCGTATAGATATGATTTAGATATTCTCATCCCCTAAGTAAGTATAGTCGATTAGAAATCTCAGTTTAGTCAAGACACATTCGAGGATGAATGTTCCCAAGGGGGAGATAATGTAACACCCCATAAAATTCTCGAGTTCTTAGAGCTTCTAAAGCATGTCAAGAAAGTCTTAACACATAGAAAATTTTGCTAAGTGTTGAAACTTTTCCATTACATAAGACTTTGAAACTTTGACTAATTATTTCTTGACCTTCCCGACCTCCATTTCTTGATTTTCTTGTTGCGTTGTGATGAAGCAAGTCAAGAATACATATTGTGTGAGTTTCAAAATTTTTAGAAGAGCCTAAGATAGTGTTTTGGTTAGCAAAACAATAGCTAAAGGCTAAAGAGGGGCATTGCCCAGTTTAGAATCTTGGCTCCCTCCCTCAGTAGCAAGGCGTAGCACAGCCTACAAAAGGCTATGTGAAAGGCGCCGCCTTTCCATAGCCCTTATGCCCAGTTTTTCAGCATTTTACTTTCGTGTTTCCAAGGGCAATTTGGTAAAATCCTACCCCTATATAAGCTTTTTTAACACAAGATGCATCATATTTTCACCCAAAATATAAGGTTTTCTCTAAATTTTCCTCAAGAACAAGAATAAGGGTTTCTATTGAAGGTTTAAAATTATGAAAATTCCATGGTTAATTTTTCAAGAATCATATAGAAAGGTATGTTGGATGTTTATCCTTGGGTTCCTTCCACCCAAGAAGTCCATGAATCCATTTTTAAATTTAACATATTATGTTTATGATTTTTTTCATGGTTTATGTGGTTTGAAGTTGAAGCCCATGTTAATATTAAGTTTTAACTCATGTTTTGATCATAAAGAAACATGTATGGACCTTAGTATGTGTTGGTTATTTGATGTTCATGATAAAGTCCCTTCAAGAAGCATGTTGAATTATGTAATCATGTTAATTATGTGTATTGAATGTTATATAATCAAAGTATGCCTTCCACATGATTGATAAATTTCTTATGTAAAGAAAATTGAGTCATTATAGCATGTAGACAAGAAATCCCTAATTTTGTGTAAGTCAGTACATGTCAAGAGTTTTTTCTAATGCCTAGACGAGTGAATTATGATATGATACATGCATTCCTATTCAATTTAATTCCTTATTTAATGAGTTATGAGACAACAACATGCATCCCTATACAATTACATGTTTAAGATTCTCCATGTGCTTGAAATAATGCTTCATTGGTTATATTGCAAATGATAGTCTATTGTTATGTTATTACACAAGATTTGTCATGTCTTATTTATTTATGTTATCGAGTCCTGGGGTTATTTTTACGCGAAAATTTAGCTGCTTGTCTAGAGTGATAACGCTCAATCTACAGCTCTCGTAGGAGTGTAAAGCGGTCGTTAGCAAATATAGAACCCAACTGGGTTGGGTATCGATCCCACAGGGAATAGCTTGGTCAACAAGTAAGTAAAGATTGCTAGACTTTTAGTGCAAGTCTCGTAAAAAGGGGGGATTGTAATGTGTCACCAAAACAATTAAATAAAAGCTGAAAATAGCAAAGCAAAAGAGAAAGATTGTTACGTAAGTTGTAAACAATGAGAATTGAGAAGTTGGGGTTATGTCCACCTTCTGAGGTATACGTCTCTATTGGTTATGAGCGTGTAGAATTCTGACATGCAACTGCTTATAGAGAATTGTATTCGATGGTAAATCCAAGCGTCTTTCGACCTAAACAAGGACTATTTCACTTTAACTCTCTCGAGCTTAAAGCGTATCTAACGGTACGAATTCTCCAAGAGGTTAGTCCAGTTACGGCACTAGCTTTTTAATAGGAAAGGGTGTCCTACTACCTTGACATTATCTCTTTTCCAGCCAAATAACTTTTCTCTCGAACAAGTTAAATGTTAGACTGGCGTATTCTTGCGTTTGCAACCGCAAAGAATGTAGATTAAGATGAAGAGAATAATGATATAAGCAATATACGTGCCTCGAACTCACAAACTCACAGCAATAGATAGTATCTCATACGGCTTCCATAACCCCAACAGAGAGGTTTAGTTACCCATGAATGCGAAGAAAACCACAATTGACATTGTTATTATACCACAATAATGATCAATTTCGTGTAGCCCAAGAGTGGTAGGCGTTAGGTGTGATTTCTTGTAGAGTAACGTTTCTCTTGTTGCGGAAATTTAAGAATATAAGAATAGACGAAAATAGAATTGATGGAAAGAGTAGAAGAGTTGTAGAATTGTTTGTATTGTAGAATAAGAGAGGAATAGAAGATGAGAGAAGATGAGAGAAGATGAGAGAAGATGAGAGGGATGGAAGGAAGTATTGTGTTCTCCCTCCTTCCTCCCTCCTCGTTCTCTAAAATCTCTAGCATGATAGGGTATTTATAATACCCATATCCTAATCCTACTAAGCTAATGAAATAAATAACCAAATCCTAGTAGACTAATGAAATCCTTAACCCAAATGTACTAGGTTAAGGTAACATTATCATAATCCAAATAAAATAATGAAATACATAACCTAATTGTACTAGGTTAATGTATCATTGTCAAAATCCAGCTTTGTGTCTGTAAGTCCCCAAAGTCTTCAGAATTGCTGTTTTAGCCCGGGACAGATTTTCCATGCAGCAGTTTTGGTCCCCCAAAGTCTTCAGAAATGCTGTTTTAGCCCGGGACAGATTTTCCATGCAGCAGTTTTGGTCCTTAGGCGTGTAAACTCCCTTCCCTTCCTTCGTGAGCTTTCTTTAGCGTCAAGTAAGCCATAAAATGCTGAATTATGCATCATTTATACCTGAAACTTTACTAATCATGTTCGTTAGCTCATTTACAGGAAAAAGGACTAAAAGTGCATGAAATATATAATTTGTTCTCAAAACTAGGCTAAAATATGGGCAAAATATATTGATATAGGTGCGTAAATTCGCCTATCATCAACACCCCACACTTAGATCTTTGTTCGTCCTCGAACAAACTATCATGTCCTTCTAAACGTCAACTTAGGGTTTTACAGCAACAACATAAAATATTCGTCAAGACAAGCACAACAATTATCAACAAAGAGTATCTTTTCGATTATAAGTAGAAACAGTTTAACCTCTAGCATAGACTCGTGATGGTGATCAACTCGCATGTAAACGTTAAGGTGCATGGAATCATATACAACTATCCAAAACTCATCAACCATGTGTGTCTCACAATATAGTACCCATAATCACTCACAAATATAGCATATTTTTCAAACATGGGTATCAAAATGTCCTTGCTCTCACTCTCACAAAGAATTCATATGTAGCGACTGATGACCATAGGCTTGCCCTTAATGTAATACTCTACTAAATGTTGGAATGTTAAGATTAGGATCAAGTAGGTCTTTTGATGGTTGTAATGTAGGCTAAGGGACGGGTAAGACTATTTTGGCCAGGAATAGTGACTAAGTTCCTAAGCGCTTTAATACATCACTTTGTATCATTGACACTTTTTTCTTTCAACCTTTCTTCTTTCTTTTGTTATACCACCCTTGTTCTCCTCTTTTGTTTTTCAATTTTAAGCACAACTCGCTTTTCAGCTTTCTTTTCCTTTTTCTTTTCACAACATACCTCTTATGATAGCATTTTTTTTTTTTTTTTTCATAACACATTCAAGAACCATTCCAATTTATAGCATTATACTCACCCAATTTCCTTTTATGTTGTCACATGACTTTTTCACTTTAAAGCACTTAGGGATTTTGGGATCAAATTACGGTCTTGAAAGAAATGGATTAGGCTTACATACAAGGTTGTCAAAGAAATAGGCTAAAGGCTCAAAAGGGTTAACTAGGATGATGTCCATGGGTAGGTAAAACTGAAGGTAAACATGTATAGGTTGCCAAAGAAATGCCTAAATCATATCCTAAACTTACACTCCTTATTTTCGCTTTGCATACATACCAGGCAAGTTCTAGCATCAGCCACACACATAGAATATACTATTATCTCACACACACAAGGCACATGGTCGACTTGATTGGAAGTAATATAGACTCTCGACCCAACAAGTGAAGGAATTGAATCACACAATATCACATATTGAGTCACAACTAGAGCCTAAACGTCTCAATAGTCACAATTGTAGCACATACTCTTGTTATAACCTCATGCTGCCTATCAAAATAATTTCATGCGAAGCTAAAAAAAAATTTCTACTAAAAAAAAACGAAACAAAAACAACGCAAGCAAACATAGATGCGAGTAGAGAAGTATAGCATGAAATACCACCACCCCACACTTAGTCGGGACACTGTCCTCAGTGGAGAATAAATACGAAAAACCTGGTCAGTCGGACTCGTCCTCGGGGGTCATACCCTTTGCATCGAAATCATCATCAGAGTCGTCATTCTCAGAAGTTCCTCATAAGTATCCCACTTAATTCCAAGAGTGAGTCGAGGTATTTGCAACGAGGAGGGTTCTCCTTGCTCTTTTCGGCCTCTTTTTTTGCCTTTTTGTGAAGTGGTCTTGCTTTGGGTGCCATTGTACCTGAGACTTAAAAAAATGTTCATGTTAGCATCATCTCGATGGATACAATCTATAAACAAGCAGTAGTGGCACCACCCCACACTTAGTTTGTTGGTACAGACTAGTGAAGTGAAAGTGGTCGATTACTCAGACTTCATCGACATACGTTTTAGGGGCTATATTCCAACAAGAAATTCAGATATGTAACACTTCTTGCAATCTTTGCAATACTTTCATGTTAGGTATATCAAGACTTCTTCATAGGGATTACATCATGGTATAGTTTCTATCAATAATCACAATCTCCTATGTCGGTAGGCAACTATAAGTCTTATTCCGATGAGCGAGACATCCCAACATGTAAGTATTCAAGTGACAAGAGCATGCAATGTTCATGACTATAGCAATTCCGCAAGTAGTATAACAATGCATCAAAATCAATTTCTAGTTGGAAACAAGTTAAGAGTATCCTAACGTTCATGTTCACTCACTTGGTTTTGTATCAACAATTCAAACACATTAATATCACCAATATTTCTTCAAGATGTAGCAATTCGTAATAGACATAGCAACGTAGCACTTACGAAAAATAGATGAAGAACAAGAGAGTACTTACGTGATTGAAGCCTTTGGAGATGTTCTTGTGAAGTGGGAGAGCAAAAAGAAAAGTTTTGAGATGATTTGGAGAGTATATGCGGCGCCTAGGTCAAGTTTTCAATGTGTTTGTGTTTCAAGACTAAGTCTCCTTTATATAGGAAGAGAATGGGTCGGGTTTTGACCCATTTACAATCGGTTTTGGAGACAAAAATGCTACATATGCGGCGCATAATGCTTGGCATAGTCATGGTATATGCGGCGCATTGTCTATGGCATAATGAGACATATGCGCCGCATAGTCTATGGCATTTGTAGACATATGCGCCGCATAGTCTATGGCATATGAGATACTGAGACCAAATGCCATAGCATAGGCGGCGCATAGTCAAAAGCATACCTAGGAATAGGCGGCGCATAGTGTATAGCACACTAGATTCCGAGACCTTAGGCTATAGGATAGGTTGTGCATCATTCGTGGCCTAGTTTTACCAAGGCCTAGCCTTCCTCGAAGCCTATTTTGGCGTGAGAAAGTCTCAATCCATAGCCTTATGCATCACCCTTCCTAACTTACCAACTTTACCATACAATGCGTCCAAATCGTCAATTGAAATCAATCTCCTCGTTGACTACTTCTTGCACCTATATTCGCTCAAACAAATGAAAACGATTAGTACGATGGGTTGCCTCCCACCAAGCGCCTTAGTTTTGGTCGTGGCACGACTCTTATTTTTGGATTTTCATTAATTAAAAACAAATCAAGTACTAGAATGAAAGAAAACGATAAACGATAAATGAAAAATGATAAACGATGGGTTGCCTCCCATCTAGCGCCTTATTTATTGTCGTGGCACGACATGGTTACCTCGAGTACTCAGACTTCGTCGAGATAGATGGTGGATCGTTTTCTGAATGGATTCAGACGACAATGAGGCTTACTTGTAGGAGGGGTACCAATTATATCATCAATAGTCCAACCCATAGCTCTCATGTATCTCTTCAGAGCAGAGATGAGAGCCTCTACGTGCTGTTTACTTAAATCATCCGCACTCACCGGAAGTATCTTTATACTTTCCAAGAACACATACCTTAGATAATCGGGGAGCTCTTTCGATTCTTGCATTGGTGGCTCTTCAAGGGAAGTCTTCGCTGTAGGTGAAGGTTGATTCTTAAGATCACGGTCCGGTTGCTTAGGAGTATGGGAATAGGACTCTATTTCTGTTAGAGCACCCATAAGTTCTTCATAATCTTCATTATCCTCATGTTCAACTTTCAGTGGCGCAGCAGACAATGGATCAACAGTAGGTTGTTTCTCTATAGATAATGCTTTCATATCCTCATGATGAACATCAGCTACAGATAACTCATTCATATCGCTGGGCTGCTTCATGGCTTTGCATATATCAAAGCGGACCACTTCGTCATTAATTCGAAACAAAAGCTCATTATCTTTCATGTCAATAAGCACACTTCCAGTTGCGAGGAAGGGGCGTCCCAAGATTATGGGAACGTCAGAATCCACCTCACAATCCAGAATAACGAAGTCTGCAGGAAAGATAAATGAAGATACCTTCACCAACACATCATTCAAGATACCCACAGGTCGTTTTACCGTCCTATCAGCCATCACGAGCCTCATATTGGTTGGTGTTGGATCTCCTAGCCCCAACTTCTTGTAGACGGATAGTGGCATCAAATTGATGCTAGCACCCAGATCGCACAATGCCTTAGCAAAATTCATAGATCCAACCGTGCAAGGAATAGTGAAAGCACCAGGGTCTGCCTTCTTCTGTACTAAGGACCTTGTGGCAATTGCACTGCAATGATGAATATTATCTGCCGGCTCATAGCTTACTGCCCTCTTCTTTGTCAACAGGTCCGTCATGAATTTAGCGTACCCAGGCATTTTTTCTAGCGCCTCTACCAACGGAACATTAATGGTCAGCTGCTTCAACATGGTCATGAATTTGCTGAACTTTGTATCATCCGCCACCTTCTTCAATCTTTGGGGAAAAGGTGGTGGTGGGTATGGCATTGTTCTCTCCACGGCTTTCTTCTCCTCTTGCTTCCATTTTTCAGCTTTTCCAGGCTGCACGTCGTGAGGAGTGACGTTAAGGACATTAGGATCGGCTGCTACGGCATCTTCCCCTTTTGCCTTATCATCAATTTTCGCCTCTTCGTTAGCCACTTGCTTGCCTTTTTCTGAAGTTTCCAGCACCTTACCACTTCTGGTAGTAATGGCCATGCATGACCCATCATTCCTTGGGTTTTGCACGGTGTCGCTAGGTAAAGTGCCAGCCTTTCTTTGATTGAGTGCTGCTGAAAGTTGGCTCAATTGCTGCTCTATTTTCTTGATTGAAGTGGAATGTGAATCAACTAATTGCTTCATAGAGGACAAATCATTTATTACCTCCGTTACTCCCGCGCTATTTGCTTCCACTCCTTTCAGTAATTTAGCCATCATGTCTTCCATACATCCAGAACTAGATGTGGTGATGTCACGTCTTCCAGGGGGAACATACACACCACTATTGTCATTCTTGTTCTTCCAACTACCTTGGTCCTTGTTTCCAGATTTCTCATAGTAGTTCCGACCTTGGTTTCCTTGGGCATTGCCTCGGAAACCCCCCTGATTGTTCAAGTAGTTGGCCTCCTCTTCCGAATCAGATTCGTCTCTTCCTTTTAGCGCCACAGCTTTCACTTTTTCGGTCTTCCCTGATAATAAATGCTTTGTAAGAAGATCCATTTGTGTTTTCATGTGCGCCATATCTTGATCACGTTCTTCTTGTCTTCTTCTTTGGTCTGCAGTCATGCCAATAGATAAAGTGGGGCTTGCTACCTCGGAATCCCTGGTATGCCAAGCTCTACTTTGTTTCGTCATGCGATCTAGCATATTGCATGCTTGACCAAAAGTGAGGTCCATAAATGATCCTCCAGCCGCATTATCCACCACTGGTTTAGTTATTGAATTCAAGGCTCTGTATAGTATCTCCATTAGGTGAACATTAGTCATATGATGGTTTGGACACCTCGCTAGCTTTGTCTTGAACCTCTCCCATATTTCATGAAGAGCTTCAGTGGGAAGCTGACGAAAGTTGCTGATTTCATCTCTCAATTGTGCCATTTTGGAAGGCGGAAAGAATCTTTCGAGGAAAGCGTCTCTCAATTGCCTCCAATTTGTAATTGAATCAGGAGTCAGCCCATTCAACCATAGTGTTGCCTCCCCAGACAGAGACAATGGAAATAAGCGTAACCGAATTGCATTCTGACCAACTCCAGGATTGTCAAATGAATTGCATGTAGAAATAAAGTTGATGAGATGCATATTCGGATCATCGCCTGCTAGCCCACCAAATATCCCTTGAGTTGCAATAACTGAATCATGGTGCTTGTGATGTTGAACTTGGCTCCGGGCGCTAATGGTGGTGGAATTATAGCTCCAGTGGCTCCGGCTCCATCAAGATCATCATCATCATCATCGAATGGTATTTCACGTTGTGCATCCATTGATGCACTGAACAAAAACCTGCAGTAAACAAAAACAAAAACTAAAAGTAAAAGTACGAGAGTCTTTGACCAAAGGGTCTAGTAATTATTACGAACTTAATTGACACTTGTATTCCCCGGCAACGGCGCCAATTTTTGATAACGCTCAATCTACAGCTCTCGTAGGAGTGTAAAGCGGTCGTTAGCAAATATAGAACCCAACTGGGTTGGGTATCGATCCCACAGGGAATAGCTTGGTCAACAAGTAAGTAAAGATTGCTAGACTTTTAGTGCAAGTCTCGTAAAAAGGGGGGATTGTAATGTGTCACCAAAACAATTAAATAAAAGCTGAAAATAGCAAAGCAAAAGAGAAAGATTGTTACGTAAGTTGTAAACAATGAGAATTGAGAAGTTGGGGTTATGTCCACCTTCTGAGGTATACGTCTCTATTGGTTATGAGCGTGTAGAATTCTGACATGCAACTGCTTATAGAGAATTGTATTCGATGGTAAATCCAAGCGTCTTTCGACCTAAACAAGGACTATTTCACTTTAACTCTCTCGAGCTTAAAGCGTATCTAACGGTACGAATTCTCCAAGAGGTTAGTCCAGTTACGGCACTAGCTTTTTAATAGGAAAGGGTGTCCTACTACCTTGACATTATCTCTTTTCCAGCCAAATAACTTTTCTCTCGAACAAGTTAAATGTTAGACTGGCGTATTCTTGCGTTTGCAACCGCAAAGAATGTAGATTAAGATGAAGAGAATAATGATATAAGCAATATACGTGCCTCGAACTCACAAACTCACAGCAATAGATAGTATCTCATACGGCTTCCATAACCCCAACAGAGAGGTTTAGTTACCCATGAATGCGAAGAAAACCACAATTGACATTGTTATTATACCACAATAATGATCAATTTCGTGTAGCCCAAGAGTGGTAGGCGTTAGGTGTGATTTCTTGTAGAGTAACGTTTCTCTTGTTGCGGAAATTTAAGAATATAAGAATAGACGAAAATAGAATTGATGGAAAGAGTAGAAGAGTTGTAGAATTGTTTGTATTGTAGAATAAGAGAGGAATAGAAGATGAGAGAAGATGAGAGAAGATGAGAGAAGATGAGAGGGATGGAAGGAAGTATTGTGTTCTCCCTCCTTCCTCCCTCCTCGTTCTCTAAAATCTCTAGCATGATAGGGTATTTATAATACCCATATCCTAATCCTACTAAGCTAATGAAATAAATAACCAAATCCTAGTAGACTAATGAAATCCTTAACCCAAATGTACTAGGTTAAGGTAACATTATCATAATCCAAATAAAATAATGAAATACATAACCTAATTGTACTAGGTTAATGTATCATTGTCAAAATCCAGCTTTGTGTCTGTAAGTCCCCAAAGTCTTCAGAATTGCTGTTTTAGCCCGGGACAGATTTTCCATGCAGCAGTTTTGGTCCCCCAAAGTCTTCAGAAATGCTGTTTTAGCCCGGGACAGATTTTCCATGCAGCAGTTTTGGTCCTTAGGCGTGTAAACTCCCTTCCCTTCCTTCGTGAGCTTTCTTTAGCGTCAAGTAAGCCATAAAATGCTGAATTATGCATCATTTATACCTGAAACTTTACTAATCATGTTCGTTAGCTCATTTACAGGAAAAAGGACTAAAAGTGCATGAAATATATAATTTGTTCTCAAAACTAGGCTAAAATATGGGCAAAATATATTGATATAGGTGCGTAAATTCGCCTATCATCATAGAGCCGAGTCAGTCTCAACATAATCTCAGTTGTGCTATGATCAGTATATCTCTGTTAGTGGCAAAAGTTAAGTAAACTCAGTAATATCAGTATTCAATCTAATCAAGCTCAGTATCCAGTTCAAACCTCAGTAGTATTCAGTAATCAGTCCATATTTCAGTAAAGCTTAGTAAGTTAAGCAACTCAATGGTATTCATATAGAAAGTAGAATTCAGTAGTATTTTGTTGGTCTTCGGAATCAAGTGAACTCATCTTAACATAGTTACTTTGTATAATCAATAGACGATTCAACTCAGTCTAAGTTCAGTTAAGAATCAGTTCAGATTCCTTCAGTTGGGAGTAGTAACTAGCCTAGAGAGAATGCAGGGATGATGGCCTCCAGTTAGAGAGGTAGAGTTGTTAGATGTAATCCCTAAACTCCAGAACTGCGTACCCAGTGCAGGACAAGTAGTAACCCATTAGATTAAGGCTTGACTATCATACAACCTTAGGTTTGACTTCCTGTCCAGGGTAACCGGTTAGAGAGTCTTGACCATAGCAGAGGTCTTTATCGATGGCATGGTATTGATAACCTTCCAGCTAGGGTTACAGTTTGGAACCTACTAGATCAGATTTGGGGCATGTCGGTTAAGTGAGAACTACCACAGTTACAGTTTCAGCTCAGATTAAGTCTCGGTCAAGATCTCAGATAGTTCTTTAGATTTATGATCGTCAGATACAATCACAAAGCTCAGTAAGGAACTTAGATAGTTTCATATATTTACAGATCACCCACTAGATAGGTTTGATCTCAAACTCAGTTAATTATTATTATTATTATCCTTATCAGTATCTGAAGATCCAGAGATCACCCGTTAGATAGGGTTGATCTCAAACTCAGTCCATCATTTCTATTATTACAAGATTCAAGTATCTTCCACTAGATAGGTATGATCTCAGATGCAATCATTCCTTATCATTATTAGTAGATTCAAAGATCATCTTTTAGAGAGGTTTGATCTCAGATTTTGTCAGTCGATAGAAGCAAGCTCAAAACTCAGTTATTAGTACGACTCAGATATTCTGTCTCCCTATACTAGTGAATTCAGATGTCAGTAATAATAAGCTCAGTTGTCGGAAGCTCAAGTGTTTAGAAGTTAGTATTCAGTGTTTTCATGATTTTAGTTATGATTTATGCATTTATTCATGTTTCCTCATTCAGCATATTCAGATTATTCAGTCAGTATCGTTCATACATAAGCCCTTGAATTTAGCCTTACCTCATCTAGTATACCAGTACATTCAAAATATTGATGCATACTTTCTCTTGTGCTATGGTGTCTTATACCATAGGTTTCGAAGTGCGAGATCCAGAGCACCAATAATAGTCCAAACTCAGTCAGCAGTAGTAGACGTAGAAGTGAGTCTTCTTCATTCAAGGATGATCCTTATTTTATTATGGCATTAGAATCAATTTATTTTTTTTGTAGACAAAGTTAGTTGGGCACATGTCCCATCAACTCCACAGTTCAGACAGTTTAGAAGCTTTTTGGACAGATGTATCAACATTCAGTTTTTAGTGTCGAGTATTTTAGATGTTTTAAACCTTATAGAAAGTTTCCGCTAGTTTTTTTGCATTTATTATATTATATTATGCAGTGCTCGGGTACAAATATCGGTAGAAGATTAGCTTCTGGTCCTTCAGGATCATGAGCACCGTGTGGCATTCCGGTAATAGAAAATTAGGGCGTTACACAACTGGTGAGGAATTAAATTATTCAAGGAATTGGACCCACCATATCAACCTTTATTTATCATCCTTCTTCGATATTAGATACCTTAATGCTGCATGATCTATGTAAAATATGACATTGGTCTAAATAAAATAAGTCCATAAATTCTCAAAAGAAAAAACTACCCCAAGAAACTTCTTCTTAATGACTGTGTAGTACTTTTGTGCAGAGTTTAATGCATTGCTAGAAAAATAGATAGGGCGAAGGATTTTTCCGCTTCTTCGGCCTAGGACAGCACCCAAGTCCACTACGATAGCATCACACATAACCTCAAATGGTAAAGACCAATCAGGGGATATAATAACGAGATTCGAGATCAACTTCCCCTACAGGTTCTCAAGTCATTGAGACATGCCTCATCAAATACAAATTTCAATTCCTTCTCTAAAACCTTGAATACAGGGTTCGCAATTATAGAGAAGTCCATGATAAACCTTTTATAAATACCAGCATGACCTAAAAAACTTTGGATACCTTTAACGGACATCGGATGAGGTAATTTTTCAATCACCTCTATCTTTTCTCTATCCACCTTAAACCCTATTTTGAGATTTTATGACCAAGGACACTACCTTCCTTCACCATAAAATGGCACTTATCCTAATTAAGAACCAGATTGCACTCCTCGCATCTTTGGAGTGTGTTGGCCAAATGGTCCAAACAATCATCAAAGGAGTCCTAACGATCAAAAATTCACCCATGAGTACCTTTAAGTGTCCCCCACCATATCAGAAAATATAGACATCATACATCTCTAAAAGGTAGCAAGAGCATTGCATAATCTAAATGGCATCCTCTTGAACATAAAATTACCATAAGGGTATGTAAAAGTAGTCTTTTTCTTTTTTCTTCGAGAGCGATTGAAATCTGATTGTATCCTGAGTGTTAGCCTCCTAAGTTTACATTTTAATAATAACAAACTAATGAGTGGAATTTTGCAAAATATTAGAGGACTGATAATGATGGAAGGATGAAAGAAGAAAATAAAGAAGTCATCTCCAAGAATAGAAGGAAAATCAAATCATGATCTGTTGCATCCAAAAGAATCAGCTTCGGGAATAGAAGGACATCAAATCATGATCCACGACATCCAACAGAATCATCTACGGGAATAGAAGGACATCAAATCATGATCCACGGCATCCAAGCGAATCAATCAAGATGAAAACAAAAACAAGGAAAATCTCTATCTCAGAAATGTAGCAGATCAAATCAATCACAAGGACGTAAAAGAAATAAAATATCACAGACATATCTGATATGGACGTGAGTAAAAGTCATATATGGACATATCATTTGACTACATTCCTCCTTCAAGGAATAGATTTAAATCCTTGATTGAGAAGAAATCTCTTGGGTTTCCTTACGAAGAGTAGCAGCTAAAGACTATGAAAGAAAAAGAGTAAAGATAGATAAGGGGTTCACAACTTCAGGAAGAATCTCAAAGTGTCTCAATCTTAGTCTCATGAAGCTTTGTAACTCTTAGTCTACAATTGTTGTATAAAGAGTAGGATCGAGTAAACTTTGTAACACAAACTAAAGTTGTGTCACAGGATCTAATGAATAAAATAAGTCTTCGAAACTTGTTTCCCATCACTGTACTCGAACCCGTCATTGAACGATCTAAGGAAACATTAAAACCCAAGTGACAAGAATTAGGTACTACATTCATGTGCAAAACCAAGATAAATCTCTGTGTCTTTACATTTCATTTGATTATTAATTTTCTTGATTATTTTGAACCTAATCCATTTTATGATGTGTACTGATCTGCAGGAGATTCGACTGTGAGGAGCTAATAGTCGACTCACATAAAATTTTCAATTCATCCCCCCCGCCAATCTTGAATTTCAATTGGTATAAGAGCAGGTCTCACTAATAGTTTTGCTTAACCGCAAGTGAGAAAAGATCAAATGGAAAATTATAAAATTCCTAGTGCTCTTCTTCATGATGGTCACTCCTCCACAAGACCACTATACTTCAACGGACAATACTACTTTTACTAGAAGAATAGATTTTGAATTTTTGTTCAATCAAATGACATCCAATCATGGGTTGTCATCAAGAAGGGTCCAAAGCCGATTACATGACTCAAAGAGAAACAGAAGAATAAAGACAAGGAACTTAGTAGTATTGACATAAAAGACCTTAAATGTTTCAAGGTCATGAAAGAACAAGAAGAGATAATCCAAACTAATGCACGTGTTATAAGGTTACTTTATTGTCCAGTTATTAGAGAATAATAGGATAAGATATCAAATTTCGAGACTATAAAAGAAATATGGGACAAATTGGAGGTAACCTATGAAGGAACCACCATAGTCAAAAAGTCAAAGATTGTTCCCCTGGTCAATGCATACGAGCTATTCAAAAGAGAAGAGAATGAGAACATTGAAACAATGTTTGGAAGATTCAACAAGATCGTATGCGAACTGAAATCATTAGGATAATCTATACATATAGCCTGGAAGTCTAGAAGCTGGTCCAAAGTCTCCCAAAATTTGGGAAATCTTCACAACATGACCTTTGACAAACTACGAGGTAACCTCATTCTATATGAATGAAATTATATCAGCAGGTACTATAAGGAGGAAAAGAAGAAACCAGTAGCCTTCAATGCTGGTCCAACATAAGAAGAGGACATTTTTTAAGATGCCAATAGCAAAGGAATGGTCCTCATCAATCGTAGAGTAAGGAAAATTATGAGACAGAGACAACAAAGATCCCAAGGAGCCAAAACTAATGAATCTAATGGAAATGATGATCATTGATATCACTGTGGAAGGCCTGCCTACTTCAAATAAAATTGTCCTGAATTAAGAAAAAGAACATCCAGGAAGAATAAAAATTTTGGAGCCTGGATTGATGAATATGAAACCAAAGAAGAAATAGAAGTCACCAATATGTGCTTCGTGGCAATAGGTGAATCTAGCGAAGTAAGAGTACACGATTTTCACAATTATAACACTATTCAATCTAATTTAGATATTATAACTGTGAGCTTCCAAAAGTTATAGATGGATATGAAAAACTTGCTCTAAATAAGAAAAGTTGCGAAGATCTATTTAAATAAAAACTCGAAGAGAAACAAAGAAGGTATCAAATAGAAATCTAAGCATGCCAAATCAAAGATGAATTACTTCATGAAGATCATGATAATGTAAAGAATAAATTAAATAGTATGAAGAGATCACCAAGTCACAGTTTTGTGAGATCAAACTCATCTAAATATAATTCAAGTTCCTTATTAGAATCATTTAAATCAGCCAAGACATCTTTCTCCTCTCGAGGACCAATCTATTTTATCTGTGGATAGATAGGGCATAAATCCTACAGTTGCAATCATAAGACTAAAAGTGTGTGGGTTTGGAAGCCCAAAGGAAGCACATCTAACTCGCAAGTACCCAAGACCATTTGGGTACCTAAACAAAATGAATTTTCTATTTTTTCATAAATAGGTCCACAACATCTATAAGAAGGGAATATGGGTAATTGATACCGGATGTTCCAGAAACATGACCGAAAATAAACAAAAATTTTCTACTCTGAAGAAAATAAATAGGGGATCAATCAGATATGATGACAAGGCGAGAGATAACGTCATCGGAGTCGTCTTAATAAAACTCAACTCATCACATGAATTCACTAAAGTATATCCAGTAAACGGCCTTGAGAAAATATTCTTAGCATCATTCAGCGGTGTGACATCGAATTTGGAGTCTTCTTCAAAGTCAAAAATTGCTCAATCGAACACGACAAAAGAAATTTTTCTCTAATTGGTGAACACAATGATAATATTTATTTCATAAATATTTCTTACTTTGGTACCTTAACTTGTCTCACTGTGCAAACCAATGCTACTTGGTTATGGAATGGAATGCTTTGGCATGCTAGTATGCGTGATCATTGAGAAGTTTTCCTGACTGGAATTGGTGAAAGGTCTGCCGAAACTCAAATTTGAAAAGGATCACATTTGTGATGCCTGCTAAATAGGTAAAAAGACCCGGACATCATTCAAAGTCAAAGACATCGTCTCTATTACTAAACCTCTTCAAACAATACACATGTATCTGTTTTGCCCCACCAAGACCGCAAACATTGGTGGAAAGAGATATATTTTCATTATAGTTGATGATTACTCACGTTTTACTTGGGTAATGTTTCTTTCTCATAAAACATGAGGATTTCACAAACTTTGAAATTTTTGGTAGAAAGGTACAGAGAGAAGATGGACACCTCATCTATTTTTTCACAGTGATCACATAGGAGAATTCAAAAATAAGGCATTTGAGGAGTATTGTGCTCAAAATGGATACTCTTAGAACTTCTCTTCACCTAACTCTCCTCAGAAAAATAGTACAGTGGAGCAAAATAATCGGTCTCTCCAAGAAAATACCAGGACCATATTGTTTGAACATAATCTTCCAGATCACTTTTAGCCAAAATCAGTTAGCACAATAAGTTACATCATCAACAGATTCCTGATCAGACCTATTCTAAAGAAAATGTCTTACAAACTTTGGAGAGGAAAGAATCCCAATATTAGCTATTTCCATACATTTGGATGCTAATGTTTTATTCACAACAATGGTAAAAATAACTTGGGAAAAATTAATCCACGAGGTGACAAAGGTATTTTCCTTGGGTACTCTCCCGCTAGTCGTGCTTACAAGGCCTTTAATAAAAAAACTTTGTTTGTTGACGAATCTATGAATATTATATTTGATGAGTGTAATCACCCCCATATGAGTTTAAGTATTGATAAAAAATAGGTGAGTAATATACAATCTGGAGAAAACAAAAGCAAAACCTCTGAGCCATTACAAGACAAGTTAACTACACCCACTCAAGAAACAACTCCCACAGTAGAAATAGTGAAAGAAAGTAATCCAAGAGAATAGAAACACGATGCTAGATATTCAAAGAAACTCATCATTGAAAATCAGAAAATAGAGTGAAAACAAGAGCATCATTGAGAAGAAAAGCATCTGCTGACTTTGTGTCTCAAATTGAACCAAAGAAAACTGATGAGGACTTCAAAGATGAATTATGGGTCATAGCTATGACGGAAAAATTGAACTAGTTTGAACAAATTAAAATTTGGACCTTAGATAAAAGACCAAGAAACTGCTAGGTAACTGATACAAGGTGGGTCTACAGAAATAAATTGAATGAAGAAGGTAAGGTCATCAGAAATAAACCTAGACTTGTATCACAATGTTATTCCCAACAAAAAGGTATTGATTATAATGAGACCTTTGCCCCCGTGGCAAAGTTAGAGTCAGTTCAAATTTTATTTGCTTTTGCTGCCTTTAAATGTTTAATCTATATCAAATGGATATAAAAAGTTCATTCTTAAATGGTTTTATTCATGAAGAAGTTTTCGTAAAACAATCGCCAGGATTTTAAAATCCATTGTATCCAAACCATATTTTCAAATTATAAATAGCACTCTAGGCTACAAATAAGCTCCAAAGGCTTGGTATGAGAGATTGAGTACCTTTTTACTAAATAACAATTTCAAAGGGGTAGTATTTATACAACTCTGTTCACATTGAAGATTGATTCAAATCTTCTTATTGTACAAATTTTTGTTGATGAAATTATTTTTCATAGTTCTAATATCTCTCTGGGTGAGAATTTTTCTAACTTGATGAAAGGAGAATTTGAAATGAGTCTGATGGGTGAGTTTACCTTCTTCTTAGGATTACAAATCAAACAAAATCCAAAAGGAACTTTTATCAGTCAAGCCAAGTACATGAAGGAACTCATCAAAAAATTTGGTACGAAAAAAGGAAAAGCATATAGAACTCCAATGAGTCCATCCATAAGCCTTGATTAGAACTAGTCTAACAAGGATATTGATGAGAAAATGTACAGGAGAATGATAAGATCACTACCCTACTTGACTTTCAGTCGACCAGACATCATGTTCAACGTATGTAAGTGTGTTAGGTTCCAGTCGAATCCCAAAGAGTCTCACCTGACTTCCTTCAAAAGGATCATCTGATACCTTATAAGAACCAAAGATATTAGACTATGGTACCCTTGCTCTTCCCATTTTGACTTAATTGGATATTTAGACATCGACTTTGCAGGTGATAAAAGTGATAGAAAAAACATTAGTAGAACTTGTCAAATTCTTTGTGATGCCCTGATTTCATGGCACATCAAAAAGCAAACTTCAGTTGCACTTTAAACAAATGAAGCTGAATATATAGTCATTGGAAGTTGTGGTACCCAAATTTTATGTATTATGCATCAACTACTTAATTTTAATTTGTCTTTTGAATATGTTCCCATTATGTGCGATAACTTACGCTATTAGTCTATCTAAATATACTGTGCATCATTCTAGGGAAAAACATATTGATATAAAGCATCATTTTATTCATGATCATATAGAAAATGGTAATTTATCGTTAATTTTTGTTGATTCCGAAAATCAACTGGCAGATATTTCTACAAAACCTATGTTAGAAGGAAGATTTTGTTATCTTAGAAAAAGACTTGGTATTCTTAGTATTAATGACTTATGAGCTTTATTTTTGGATAATTTTTTTTCTTTAATTGTATGGTTCTCTTGTAAAAAAACATTTGGATTTTCAAAAGGAAAGTCATCATTACCCTTATCATTTTTCACGCCGCTTTGGCCACCTCTGCACCCCTTTACCTTTCCAACACTCCTTCGACTGCCACTCTTTCACTTCTATTAGTTACCCCTCCCCTAACACCTCTTCGGCTTACCTTTTTTTCTTTTCCAATAGTCGCATACTTCTTCCATTCATCCTAAAGTTCTCCTAACCATCCTCTCATCTCTATATATGCCCCTTTAAACTTTACCTTTTCTCGTATCCTATGACCAGAACCCATTCAATGGAAACTATGTCTAATTCTCTTTCTAAATCCCTCCTTGCAACCCTATTATTCCTTTTGAGTTATCCAATGAGTTCTCAATGGACTCTCAGTCAACGCTCATCAAGAAACTTCATCATAATCCCTATCCATCCCCTTCCACCCAAAAACCTTATCCAAACTCTATCCTGTCTCTCCCTCTAGAGGACATTCATAAGTTATGGACATGCTTTCATAAAGACAAATTCTTTTCCCGTAAGGGTCGCTCAGTCATAAAATAAAAACCACTTCTATCATATCAATCACTTTCTTAAGTCTAAAGATTTGTCCCTTGTTTTTCGTCTCTGTGGACTTTTGGTCTATGAGGAACCAGTTCACATGTTTTATGCAAATCTTTTCCTCTCCCCTGATAGTGGTGAACTCGATACTCTTGTTCTCAGAACGATAATCATTGATAATGATTTCCTATTTGAGAATGCCTTAGATACTAAGTTCTCTGGTAGCATCTATTTCTGAATGGTAACTATCCCAATGATATTGAGGCCATCTTTGAAGAAACTAAGAAATTTCTGTCAAACACTGACTCTGCTTTGACTAGTTTTGGTCCCCTGTCCCTTTGTTTTGAGTTTCACACTATGGCTCACGTAATTGCTACTGCACCGATTCCCTGGAAAGGATCTCTAAGAAATATCATTGGTTACGACATTTTTTTAGTGTACTATTTGGTAAGGAAAATCAAATTAACTAGTCAACATGGATCCATAATTACATGCTTGAAAGTGCAGTGGATACTCATACCTCTTCCGGTTTAACGTATGGCCTTTGTATTTCTCAAATTTTTCATTATTTCTTTATTGATCTAGCTACTTACACCCCAGTGGAGGTTGTTTCCACTTATTATTCCAAGATGTTTGCAATTATGGGGTATGTCTTGGTTGAAGAGTAATAGTGCAAGAAGGATTCTGCTCGGGAAAGGTCGAAACTTCCCAAGGTAAGAAAATTTGTCTCTTAACCTATGATGCATATTTTTTAAGGTCTTGGGGAAGATTAAGGATCGGTTCAAGGCCATCGATGAAAGTGTTATGCTATTGCAGGAGTGGACATCTAAACTTCTATACCTGAAGAAAGGTACCAACATAGACATAGGCGTGGTTAGGTTAGATCCTGATGGGTTCAAATAGGATGGCGTAAAATTGTATACTCGAGTGGGTTCCCTCAATACCCAAATCAACTTTTTCAATAATGATGTAGCTAATTCTGTCAGAAATTCCTATTCCTCTTCCTTCAATAACATTGAAAAATCATATGACACTTTCTGTCATAACATGCATAATATTCTAACTTATTTCTCAAGAATCAGTGAACAATGATGACTTTTTTTTATTTTTCTTTATTCAAAAGGGGGTCATGTCCCTTGTGTTGATGGGTTGTAAGATTATTTGTTACACACTATCTGCTTCACTATTTTTTTCTACATAGTTAATAGATTAAATATATCTACCGGTTGCCTACTTATTTATTTTTCTAATTATGCCAAAAGGGGGAGAAAGACAAGAACATCAGGAACACAGAAAGCGCCTACCAGTCAGGAGGAGCAAGTCGACTGATGATAAATGAAAGTCGACCAATACTTAAGAAATACGTATAAGTCAAGGGGATCAAGCTGGCAGGCAGGGATGTCAACTGATGTTTACACTCATTTTTCATTTTAAAAACGGGGGAGATTGTTAGCCTCCTATGTTTACATTTTAAGAATGACAAACTAATGAGTAGATCTTTGAAAGATATTGGAATTTCTAATGATGGAAGTAAGAAGAAATCAAATAAGGAAACCTACTTTAGGAATAAAAAGACATCAAATCATGATCTGTGGCATCCAAGCAAATCATCTCCAGCAATAGAAAGATATCAAATCATGATTCATGGCATCCAGGTGATCAATAAAAATAAAAATAAACAAAAGCAAAATATCGGTCCCAAAAATGCAGCAGATAAGATCAATCATAATGAAGTAAAAGAAAGAAAAGACCACGGATATATATGATATGGACGTAAGTAAAAGCCCTATATGGACATATCATACGCTACATTCCTCAATCAAGGAATCAATTAAAATCCTTGATTGATAAGAAATATCTTGGGTTTCCTTACGAAGAGTAGTAGCCGAAGACTATAAAAGAAGAAGACTAAAGATAGACAAGGGTTATGCAACTTCAAGAAGAATCTCAAAGTATCTCAATCGTAGTATCACAAAGCTTTGTAACTCTTAGTTTATAATTTTTGTATGGAGAGTAGGAGAGTCAACTTCGTAACACAAAGTGAAGATGTGTAACAAGATCTAAAGAACAAAATAAGTCTTCAGAACTTGTTTCCCGTCATTGTACTTGAGTCTGACATTGAACGATTTATGGAAACATTGAAACTCAAGGGGACTGGAAGTAGGCACCAAATTGGTGTTCCAAACTAGGATAAATCTTTGTGTCTTTACTTTACATTAGATTATTTATTTTCTTTATTATTTTGAACCTAATCTATTTTTTGAAGTGTACCGATCTGTAGGATAGTCAACTCTGAGGATCCAATAGTCGACTCACACACCCCTCTCCCCTTGAATTTCACTGAGTAATCATCAAGAAAACAATAACAACCCCTGGTTGCTAGTCTGTCAAGCATTTTATCCATGAATGGCTTAGGGAAATGATCCTTTTGGGTCTAAGTATTTAGCTTCCTGTAATCTATGTATAGTCTCCATGAAGTAACCCGTCTCATGAGAACTAATTCAGTTTTCTCATTAGGGACCATAGTGATCCCATCTTTCTTTGGTACACATTAAATCGAGTGACAGCGCACACGCAATTGTACGTGGTCTTATCAAGTAGTAAAGTGCCCTCCAAGAAGCCAAGTATCGATCCCACAAGGACTTGTGTTGACAACTACCCAATTCAAGTTTAACAATTGAGAAAAAATAAAAAATAAAGATTTATAATTGAAAACTAAAAAAGAAACTAAACTAATGCGGAAAAGTAATGACCCCGGACAATCAATAGATAGAAGCCTAGGGTTAAGGCTTATGAACAATTATACTATGTTATTGAACTTCATTCATTAAGTTGCTTATCTTGGTTTTTGATTTGTAGGGTTAATTTCATGATAATGGTTTCCCAACCTCTAATCCTTTTACCTAATTTGGACCTCACACCTACATCGTTGAGCGGGGATGTAATGATCCAATTAAGTGTATCAAGCCATCATCCTACATTAGAATCAGGTAAGGCTTCTAGGTACATCCCTATCCTAGATGCTAATTTGAAATCCTTATTTATAAAAGACTACGAACCTTACCTTGCTTATTCTCATGTTGTATCACCCTATTCCCTCTCCCGAGATCAAAAGGTTGACAATTGATGTATTCTAAGGTTAGCTACTCCTTAAAATAGTTAAAACAAGAATAAACAAATAACCAATAATGATTATCAAATAAACAAACTTAATTCAAAATAAAAGTAGTCATGATATTGGCCTTAACCCCCAAAAGGGAGTTTTAGCCATTAATGGAAATATTCATCATCCAATCTCTTGGATTGATGATTCAAACCATGAAAGAAACTAAAATTAAAGAGATATAAACTCTAAAAAGAAGTTGTGGTAGCCTCCTTAATACTCAAAAAAGTCCAAAAGTTAATAATAATGAGTACAAAGATGTATTTATAGTAAAGAACAAGTCCCAAGCCGTGCAGGATTCAAATCTGCACTTTTGCCCGTATTTGAAATAGGTTCGTGTAGCAAGGGACATTTGACTAAATTAGGGGTCGCGATACGGCCTGTTCATGAGGGTACACTATTCTGGGTGCCTTATGAGTATTTTGGTATGTATCATACGGCCAGAGAGCTTCCCAAGCTCCCACACTCGCCCTGGACAATCTAGGTGTCCAAATTGAGTCGAAGTTGTGTATTATGCTTTTGTTAAGTCATTCCGAGCCTTTTTGACTTATTTCCATTTGATTTGAATCTTTTATATCCTTCATATATCATCATAATATATTAACAAAGAATCCTATAGAATTAAACACAATAATTTAGAGATCAAAATAATACAGCATTCAAGACGGTGAACTAGAAATACAAACTAAGCATAGGCTAAATTCACATTGCGCTTCAGCTTATTATTTTGGACTCTTGTCTTGATCAAATTGACCCTTGGACATTGAAACCAAGTTTTTTCACATATAAATACACAATAACAACCTTAGGAACTCATTAAACATATTATAACCCAACACGATAAATTAGAAAAACACCTAGCTCAAGCTAGTCACACTGGTTTTCTCGGTTGAACTCTAAATGAACAATTTGAATAAAACTCATGTGAAAACACCATTAAACATTGTAAACAGATACTTGGACACTTAGATGCTTATTTATATCATTATGAACACATATATCACATTAATCATCCTCAAAACAAGGCTAAGTAAGCTAGAATACCAACATTATAATGCATAAATACACCCAATATCACCACCCAACACTTAAAGCCTTGTTCGTCCTCGAACAACTCTTAACTCTAAGCATCATGAGATGAGGAGACTCCACACTTCTACTAGATGTAAGACACTCAAGGTAGTACTATAATGACTACACAGAAAGTAAGTTACTATACTAAGCATGTTACAACACATGTGAAAGCTCAAGAACACTACTCCAAAACAACATAGCCTCAAGAATAGACTAACCTAGTTAGAAAACTCATGCTTATTGTTCAATCAAAGATATCATACAAATAACACACATTCATCTAACATATGCCCTCGTAACAAGAGAGTTACCCATAATCACTCACAATAATGCAATTTATAATAATGGGTTTATAAATCAAATTACGCTCACTCTCATAAAGAATTCACAAATTACACATAATGAAACATAGGCTTTCCCTTAGTGTCATACTCCACTAATATTAGAATGTTAAATTTTGGATTAAATAGGTATTTTTCAGGTTGTAATGTAGGATAAGGGACGGGTAGAAACTATTTTGGCCAAGAATAGTGACTAACCTCTCTAAGCGCTTTAATACACTACATTATACATTTAAAACCAATCTCCAACAACCCAATTACACTTTTTCATCCACTAATATCTTTTGTTTTGCCCCATCTCTTTTAAGCATTTTAACAAAAACTTGGTAGACGTATAGTTTACTACCACATGAATTAATTTTTCTCTTTTTTCACAGCCATGGAAATATTTCTAGCATAAATTATATCACAATAATCCACCACACATCAAATATAAACACCAATAACTATTACCTTAGGGCATCAATTTCACCTTTTTCTTCTTTAATTTTTCAAACCCCTTACTAAATCAATTTTTCATTGAAGCACTTAAGAGCTTTTTGGATCAAATTATGGTCTATCAAAGAAGGGATTAAGCTACATATGAGGTTGACAAATAAAAATCTAAAGGCTCAATGTGGTTTAACTAGGATAAAGACAAAGGGTAGGTAAAATAAGGTATAAAATAAGGCTATCAAAGAAATGCCTAAATCATCTCCTAAACCCACATTATTTTTCACACACACACTGGGTAAGTTCTAGACATTACATGCAACAAGGAATATACAAAAATCTCTCTCACACAAGGCATATGCTCAACTCAATAGAATTATCATAGACTCTGAACCAAACAATAGCATGAATTCGATTTTAAGCTAATAAGAACAAGAGTCATAATCATGAGCCTAAGAGTCTCAAAAGTAGAAATTCCCTCAATCAACATGTTTTTACAAAACAAAACACTTGCATCATGTAATCAAAAATAGCACCAACAAGAATATCTCACTTATTCATATCCTAAAAAAATTTAAATTGAGCCAAAAATTGGGAATTTTCCCCACCCTACACTTAAAACTCTAATTTGTCCCCAAAGTGAATATAAGAGAAAGAGATAGAAATACTTCCTGAGGCCTCTAGGCCTAGCTAGTAGCATCTTTTATCATCAATAAAGTCTGGGGACCCCTCACTCAGTCTTTTCCATGCTCCTTAGCTCAGATTTCCGGTACTTAGACTTCTCATCAACCTGCGACTCAGTCAAAAATAAAAACTACGTGAATTAAAAACTAAAAATAAAATATACCGTAGCTTGGGTTGTCTCTCAAGAAGCACCTAATTTAGTGTCGCAACACGACCCACATAAAAAAATTTCTCCACCTTAAGGATATGAATTTCACCCCCAACTTCGCATCCATCTTCTACCCTCGATCAAATGGAGGTGGTACAAAAATTAAGGAACCGAGTAATAGAATGTGCTTGATAAACCACTTTTTCTTAAGGCGAGGTGTGTTCTTATGTTGCTTATCTAGTGTAAAATCAAGAATATAGGATTCTTGTTCCTCATCTTCACACTCTTCCACTACTTTAGATGATTTGACAGACAAGACATAATCTAAACATAATGTAGAAAAGTGCTTCGAGTGAGGCCCAACCAATCCCACTTCACAATTTACACTATTTTCAGCACCCTCACTCATATTTACCTTCTCAAAAGAAAGATGACAACCGAGTTTCTATGATGATTGTTGTGGTGGTTGTATACCCTTAACTTGTTCAACATCTTTAGTTTTCAAGTACTCAGACTACCTCAAATTATCAGCAACTTTGTCTACAACCGATTGGGAAATCAACTTTGCATCTACCTCCTTAGTTGTATGTTGAGTATTGAAGACAAATATGATTGAATCTGGATTAAAATCACACATATCTGCAAAGTGATATAGAATGTAACAAACCACACACCAACTTGCGGGTTTCTCCACAGGTTGGAAACAAGAAGGTCCCCTCCAAATGTTTGGATCAAAATCTAGACAATAAGACTCATGGTGGGGTCCTCCATAATAATGACAAGAATCATCATCCCTCGAAAACCAACTATCCAAGGCTGACATCTCAAGAAGAGTGTGAGAAAATTAGAAATAAATAAAATATAAAGAATTTTAAAAAACAAAAACTATTTACAACTCTATATAGAAAAACTAAAAATAAGGTAGTTGCCAATTCAAGTCCCCGGCAACGGCGCCAAAAGTATGACGATGAAAAATTAGGTGCTAATCATTAAAGGTGGTGTATGTTTCATTATATATCTTTACATTTATGCATTCTTATTCTTCATCTCCTTTCTATGTGTTGTTTTCCTTTTTGTGTGGTTGCTGATTTTTGTTCATTGACTCCTTAATTTTGGTTTTTAGGTTTGTTCTTGTATCAGTGCTCAAGCACATGCGCAAGTGTACGTGGTCTTATCAAATAGTAAAGTATCCTTCAAGAAGCCAAGTATCTATGCCACAAGGACTTGTGTTGACAACTACCTAATTCGAGTTTAACAATTGAGAAAAAATAAACAATAAAAAATTTAGAATTGAAAACTAAAAAGAAACTAAACTAATGGGAAAAAGTAATGGACTTGGAGCAATCAATGGATAGAAGCCCAGGGTTAAGGCTTATGAACAATCATACTATGTTATTGAACTTCATTCGTTAAATTTTTTATCATGGTTGTTGATTCATAAGGTTAATTGCATGATCATGGTTTCCCAAACTCTAATCCTTATATGTAATTTTGACCTCACACCTACATCATTGAGTGGGGATGTAATGATCCAAATAAGTGTATTATGTTATCATCCTACGTTAGAATCAAGTAAGGCTTCTAGGTACATCCCTGTCCTAAATTCTAATTCAAAATTCTTATTTTATAAAAGACTACGAAAATTACCTTGCTTATTCCCGTGTTCTATCGCCCTATTCCCTCTCTCGAGATCAAAAGGTTGACAATCTATATATTCTAAGGGCAGCTAAACCTTAAAATAGTTACAACAAAAATAAACAAACAACCAATAATGATAAGAAAATCAACAAACTTAATTCAAAATGAAAGTAGTCATGATTTTGTCCTAAACCCCGGAAAAGGAGTTTTAGCCTTTAATGGAAATATTCATCATCTAATCCATTGGATTGATGATACAAACTATGAAAGAAACTAAAATTAAAGGGATATAAACCCTAAAAAGAAGTTGTGGTAGCCTACTTAATTCCCCAAGACATCAAAAAGTGAATAATACTGAGTACAAAGATGTATTTATAGTAAATAACAAGTCCCAAGACGTATAGGATTCAAATCTGCACTTTTCCCCGTATTTAAAATAGGGTCACGGTGCAAGGTCCATTTGACTTAAGTAGGGGTCGCGACGCAGCCTCATCGCAAGGTTACACTGTTTTGGGTGCCTTCTGAGTATTTTTGAATGTATCAAGCACCCAGAGAGGTTCCCACACATCCACACTCTCCCTGGACATTCCAGGTGTCCAAATTGAGTCCAAGTTATGTATTGTGCTTTTGTTAAGCCATTTCAAGCGTTTTTGAGTTGTTTCCACTTGATTCGAAGCTTCTATATCCATCATATATCATCATAATCAATTCACTAAGCATCCTATAGCATTAAAAAGATCAATTTAGAGCTCAAAACAACACAACATTCAAGACGGTAAAGAAACACATTCTAAGCATAGGCTAAATTCACATTGATCTTAAGCTTATAGTTTTGACTCTTGTCTTGATCCAATTCACCCATGAACATTATAAACAAGTTTTTTCACATATAAATACACAATAAAAACCTTATGAACTCATTAAACACATTATAACCCAACATGATAGACTAGACACACACCTAGCTCAAGCTAGTCACACTAGTTTTCTCGGTTGAACTCTAAATGAATAATTTGAATCAAAACTCATGTGAAAACACCATTAAACACTGTAAAAACATACTTGGACACTTATATGCTTATTTATAACATTATAAACACATATAGCACATGAATCATCCTCAAAAAGGGCTAAATAAGTTAGAATAACAATGCTAGAATGCATAAATACACCTAACATCACCGAGATAACCTATTTTTTATTTGCAATGGGTTAAACCACTCCAGTATATAACAACTTAATATTCTTATTTTTCACTACCTCCTACATAGGAGAATTAAATTGACACTAATTCTCAATTTTAGGAATAAAATTTGGTTTAAGTTGAATCTTATGCTTGCAAATACTAGGTGGAATCCCTACGATGTCAACAATGGTCCATCTAATGGCCCTCTTGAACCTATGCAACACTAATATCAATGTTTCAACCTTTGTATCCATCAAATATAAAGCAATAAAGATCAGTAGGGTATTGTCGGCCCCCAAGAATGAATACCACAAATGCGGAGGGAGGTCCTTCAATTAAAAAATTTGTTGTTCCTTAATAGATAGTCACACAACAGGTGTGGTTCTATTCTTCAAATCAAGGTCCTGCTTTTTTAGAGAATAATTATAATAACCTCTACCATATGATTGTTGTACTATCTCATCATATTTATTAATGACATCACTGTCAAAGTTTATGATTACTACTGCTAATGCCTCGATCCCAAGTCATTCTTCGATAGGCACAACCTCTACATCATCATCAATAGTATCAATCTTAGACACTACTATCATTTCCTTAGGTTGCCGCATAGACTTACACTCACTGAAGGTGACCTGATCATTATTGAGTCTAAACTTTATTTGCCTTATATCCATGTAAATAGAGGCCCTACCCATAGTTAGGAAAGGCCTGCCACACCTAATAGGGACTTCAAAGTCCACCTTACAAACAAGGATCACGAAGCCAGCTGGAGATATGAGGATGCAACCTTTACCAATACATCACACAATACTCCAACTAGTTTATTGACAGTCTGGTCAGCCATTAATAGCCTCATGTATGTAGGTTTGGTTGATCCAAACCCTAACTTCTTATAAAATACCAATGGCATCAGATTGTTAATAGCTCCCAAATCACACAAACCTTAAGACAAGTTAAAGTACCCAATTGTACATGGGATAGTAAATGCTTCGGGGTCTTTATTCTACTCAACCAATGATCGGGAAGCGATAACATTGCAATGTTGAACATAATCAACTGGGTCAAAACTCACCATCCATTTTCTAGAACCAAATAATTCATCAACTTAGCTTAACCAGATATCTTCTCTAATTCTTTTACAAGAGAAATATTAATAGATAGTTCTTTCAACATCAATAAGAACTTCTGGCATTTCCCTTCCTCTTGTTTTTTCTTTGTTCTCTAGGTAAAAGGTGGAGGAGGTTGTGGAACATCCTTTACTACTGGTTCATCGACCTTTCCCTTAACTTTATCCTTCTTAGAACTATGATCGACACTTGTTGATGGTTCTGATGACTCAGGATTTGTCACCAACTTCTCTAACTCTGCTTCATGTGTCTCATCAACACTAATACTATTATTTCTTAGCTCATCAACTGCATGTTTGGGGATCAATAGTAGCCTTACCACTGCGAGTAGTGATGTCTAAACAATAATCATCATTCTTAGGATTTTGCACTATGTTTCTTGGGAGGGTGCCCGACTGCTGCTGATTCAACGTTGCAGACATTTTTCAAGACTGTTGCTCGAATTGTTTGATTATAGTTTTATGGGATTTTACTTTCTAGGTCAACCCAAAGATATCTGCCCAAATCTCATTAAGGAAATTTTCTTGACTTTCCTGACCCTTTACTATCTAAGAAAATATAGACTTCATCTTTGATTCAAACTCACGGCTACCTGGTGGAACATATCTACCACCCTTCTCTTTGTAGTAATCCTTGCGTCTCTAATCCCAGTCCCTCTTTTTGTTGTGATTTCTTTATCTATCCCCATAGTATTTTTTACCTTGGTTCCCTTCATAGAGTTCCAGTTTTCTTTTGCAGACTATTGGCCCTTGGCTTGGAAATCCACCAACTCTCTATCTAGATATTTAGTCTATTCATCCGCATCTGAATCATACGATTTGGAGGACATAACTTGAGTACTAACTACATTTACCTTCTTAGAAATCATCATTGCAAACTACTTTATTAGAAACCCAACCTTCGTCCTTAACTGAGCACCTATTGTGCCACTATGTCACCAATAACTCTATGCTTGTCACAATCCCTAATAGCATAAGTTCTTATGCCTCTCTCTACCTATTATGAATGCCACCCTAGGTTGGTGAGAGAGATCTAATCTAATATCTCTGATGCTATCTCCCAATGCAGGCATAAATGTTTCACCAATAATAGAGTTTTCCATAGCTTTTGAACTAGTGTTAAGGGATCGATAAAATATTTCAAGAAAGTTGATTCCCTCCATTTTATGATTTCCCACCATCATCAACTTCTTCTCAAACCAAAACCATGCCTCATACATTAATTCAGAGTGTAAGTGCATAAACTTATATATCTCATCCATTAATTATAGCATTCGGTATGGAGGAAAGAAACGATCTAAAATCTACCTCTGTAACTCATTCCAAGTAGTATTTGATCCTCAAGAAAGTTTCCCTAACAATAATATAGCTTCACCAGATAGAGAGAAATGGAAGAACCTAAGTCTGAGAGTTTCTTGATCTACCCTAGGTATAGTATATGAAGTGCAAATCCCGATAAAATGTATAAGGTGCATCTTTTCATCATCAGTCGGCAAGCCCCAAAACATAACCTTTAAATGCAACAACTAGATCATAGAACTGGTAATATCAAACTTCAAACCCGGTGGTAATGTAGGAGGAATGATAGTTCATTTCTAGATAGGTTGAATGTATCCCAAGTACTTCTCTGGATCATTATATTATGGTAAGTACTGATAGGTTGGATTACTTAAGCTTTACCCATTCTACCTTTATCTCAATTTCTGCCGAGTTTTGTTTGATAATATGCTCCTTGTGTACCTAACCAACTCTGCCTCTTAAGATATACAATGGGCATCCATATCTCTCCTCGCATTTTCAGTATTTACTTCTTCTAGTAATTAATTAGTGGTATGATCAATTATCTCCTAAAGTATACCAGGAAAAGAAGGATCCAAACTAATAGGATTGTCTTGAAGCCCCTCAAGATGGCCTTCACGTACATGTACTGTCATCTTACAATTTGGTTGTAGGAATCTGTTTGGCTCAAGATCAAGTTTAAATAATGGATTGCCTTGACTATTAGTAATAGTAACATACTGGTGTATGCCCCAAGAAGAATAGAAGAATAAAACCCGAAATATTTAACAACTTCAATCAATAAATTACAACTATATTTCCCAACAATGGCGCCAAAACTTTGTTGTCACCCAAAACTATACCTCCAAGAAATATAAAACGATGTCAAAATATAGTAACCCAATTAGGTTAGGGTCGAACCCATATGGAATAGGTAAGAATTATCTCTCAAACTTCTTGAAATAGTAAGGAACTGTAAAAAAAATTGGTGGAATTTATAGTTGTAGTAAAAGTGACAAGATTTGAATCCTTTTGGTTGTAAATAGTCTTAAACAAACACTAGGCTTATGTTCCCCTGGATTCTAACTGTTTTGGTTTGTCATTCTTAATCCAACTATCTCACTACTACACATGTAGAATATAACAAGTTATGTCTCACGGGCAGTCTCTCGACACACTTTGGTGCATGCCATTCTTATCTTATTGATCTCAAAGTGTCATATTACTAACCCTTCTCTTGGATCACAATTTAACCATCTCCTCTTGATCTCAGATTATTAAATGAGGGTTGCTACCCTCGAATCACTATTGTGATATTTTTTCCCGATCACTACCCTCTCTTAAGTTAGTAGTGAATACAGGTAGTTCCTAATATTTGAAGTCATTAAGAAATCAATTAAAGCATAGAAAACCATAGTACATGCAACAACAATGATTTAGAAGGATTGCACACTTCCCCTACTTTGTTAATTTTCCATGGTTCCCATAACCCTAGCTAATAGAATTAGCCGCTCATAGTGGTGAAACAATCTATGGAATTCATAAGTTAAAGCATAGAATCAATTTCACAATAGTAGGCATAGACAACTCAAAATCTCAAATCAATAAATCAACAAAAAACTAAAAAGACAAGAATCCCAAGATCAAAAGCCAATCTCAGAATCAAAATATGTGTTTGTGAATAGTATGAGTGTGTAAACTAACTAAAAATGTCAAAAAAGTATTTATAGATAACATGGAAACCTTTCTAAAACAAAATAGGAAAACTTGAGTCAGTGGCCGCCTATGAAGCCACTTATGGGTCGTAGGTGCCGCCTACGGTCCGTAGGTGGACCGACATAGGTGAAAGCCTCAAAATCATCATCTTGATCTCTCTAAATCTCGATCTTCTAGAACTTACTCTGGAACCTACAGGCCATGGGTGGTACCTACGGGAAGTAGGTTCCCCATCGTAGGTTGTTGGGCCAAAATCTCAACTTCATGTTCTGTAAAAATTCAACTTTGTAACACATATTCTAGCACCTACACCACGTAGTTAGTACCTACAGTTTGTAGATACCCATGTAG
The DNA here is from genome assembly GCA_030864215.1 of Capsicum pubescens. Classification (NCBI taxonomy): domain Eukaryota; kingdom Viridiplantae; phylum Streptophyta; class Magnoliopsida; order Solanales; family Solanaceae; genus Capsicum; species Capsicum pubescens. The sequence goes on along the minus strand of CM061538.1, from coordinate 72,481,245 downwards.
TTAGGGAAAAACTTTAGTTTATATTTCTTTTCTCTTGTTTAGCTTCCAAAACTTGGTTTTATACAAAATACAACACAAAAACACATCATATCTAAAAAAATGACTATGTAACTGCATATTTTCATAGTTTTAAGCATTGAAAGTGTTACTCAACCATAGCATACAAGGTTTAGGAGGAAAGACAAGCTTTTTCTTAGATATATTAGACCCTTTTAGATTGTTCACGTAGTTGTTAAGGTGGATTATAAATTATCCCTACCTCCAAATTTTGTTATTGTCCATTTATTTTTCCATGTTTCTATGTTGTAAAGATATATTCCAAATCCATATCATGTTCTTATATGGGATTCATCCCAGTTGTATGAGGTATTTACCTTCATCGAGGAGCATGTGCTTATTTTTGCTAGTGATGTCAGACAATTGTGTGATAATGCTCAACTTACACGTCAATTTAGTGCAAGGCGGTCTCGTCAATATATTTACCCAACATTTACAGTCGGGGTCGAATCCACAGGGAACAATGTGAGTGGCGATTAAACTAATTTGAAAATATAGCTACAAGTTAAATTCAAACAAATGTTACGAAAAGATAAAATGGGGGGTTTTAATGATCAGCAAATAATTGTTAGTCACGTTAGTTTCAGTGTTTGTAATCAAGAGTTTATGGAAAACCAAAATTATGTTCACTATGGGTTTTGGTACTTGACAGATGCTAATAGTGATTCAAGATTCTCATGATAGGTAGGAACAACAGATTATCTTTATCGAAGTTATGCCTAAATATCTCTGACCTACTTAAGCATTTAATTACCTAATCCTCTCAGACTTAGGGAATTTATATTCACTGACCAGACTTTACCTTAGGTTAATCAACCTTGTTACAAACTCAATTATTAAATGAATGTTTTTACTGCTTCCAAGTCCCTGTCAATAATTCACTTCCTACTGCATTTGATTTCTTATCTCAAGAAAATCAAAGCAAGTGCTATCTATTGTTTGCAACAAATAGAAAATGATTAAAATCTTTGAATTATCAAGGAATCCTATTACCTTTTGAATCCTAAACCCTTAGCGTCTTACCAAAACTTAACCCATAGATCCCATAATTCGGGTTAGAGGGTTGTAGATACGCATGATGTAATGATCGGAACAACTAGATGAATTCATAATTTGAAAGATAAACTTACCACAAGATGAATAATAACTAGTAATTCTCATATTAGATCACAATAGGAATCCCCAAAGTATTGATGGAAATCTCTTTAAAGTTATTTGTTATTCAAGCCAAGAAACTAGAGAGAAAAGGAACAAAAAATATACGTGTATCCAAAAGATGTTTTGAACTACTTACAAAACCCTAAACAATGCTTTAAATAGTTCACCCTAATTATGGAAACAAAATCATAGAATGCAGAAATTTCTCGGATAAGTGACGCCAGTCGTGACGACTTATCACAAATGTCGTCAGCTCCTCTTTGATTTTGACATTCGCTGCCTTAGGCTGACGACGAACTGTGATGGCCTTTCAGATCTTTGATGACTTATCATGAATTTCATCACTTATGTACCTCAGCTCCCATGTTCTGCATTAGACTGGCGATAATTTTGATGGCCTATCAACTCCTTGACGGCTTATCACGAAATGTCTTCACAACTTTCAGTTGAGGTCCATTCTCAATCTAATGCTGACGATGAAGCTGATAACTATCACAGGGCTGATGATTTATCAGGAATGTCGTCATCTATACCTCTCTCTTTTTGCTTCAGATTTCAACTTTTTTGCTTCCATCCTTGTTGGTTCTCTAGAATCTTGACTTTCACTACAAAATCAAATATAAAACAATCAAATTTGACAAAATTTACTTAAGACTTTGCAATTATTCTCAGTTAAATGCCTCAAATGTGTTAGAATCTTCTCACACATCAACACCCTCAACTTAAAACAATTTCTTGTCGTCAAGCAACTAAAACACAACAAAAAAGTTACAAAGTACATTTGGCAGTCAATCATCTATATTATCTCAAAACCATCTTTACCTTCTCCAAGGTCAATCAATTCCAAATCAACTGTGTATACTATTGAAGAACAACAATGGGACACACAGGAATCAAGATATGGCATCAATTCAGCAACAACAACCATGCATGTATCAAGCTTACACTATCCAAACAAGTTAGCAACTAGCAACATAACCAGTGTGCCCTCACTACAAAGAAGTCCAACTTAACTTGTATCTGTTATTACATATGTAACCATGGGGATAATCACAAGACACTCACTCTCAGAATGAAGTTCCAATCAATGTATGCCGAATACCATAGGCTTGCCCTTATTTTCATTACCCAGATCGTCAGACAGGTCAGCTAGGATCACTATAGGTCTTCTCTTTGTCTTGTAATATAGGCTAGGGGCTAGTATGATACTCGATGATATTTAAAGTGACTAAGCGTCCTTGACACTAAACTAGCTTTTTGGGGTTTCACTCATTAGCCTTTTTCTATTTTTCTCTTTTCTTGATCACACTTATTCAGGATGGGTGCAGTCTTTTCTACAATCACTTTTTTTTCACAACTTTTATTTTTCTTGCTCTTTTCTACCGCACCTAACTTTTTATTTTTTTATTTTGCTCTACCTTTCTTCCTACTCATTTTACATCACGTACCCCTAAGATATCCACCCTCAACTTAGGCCATTTTCCTAAGTCAAGGTGCACAGTTTCCAAGGAGGACTAGGGCCAAAATAGGTTCATTATGATATAAACTGGAAGGTTATAGGTGTCATAAAAAAATAGGCTAATCAGGCTCAAAGTAGGGACCAAGGGATATTTTACATATAAGGAAGGTCATTTAGGCTAATAGTAGGCTAATATCAAAATGGCCTATGATCCTTTCCTACCCCTATCCTTTAACCTAGGTAAGACTAACCGGGCAAGTTCTGGATTAAACATACAATGGGCACTGAGTAAGATCTCACACACATATGGCACAAAAGTATATCACAATCTACTACTCGTTTATTTCATGCATCTGTTTAGCACTGATTATTTCGTCACTAAACCTAATGCCATACAAGGATGAACAGTGGTCACACTTAGATGCAATTCACACCAGTAGCTACTCAATCCATTGGAGAGGTGCTGAAAAATTACAAAAACAAGTTAACTGCCTCAAGTACTAGTATTTTTCCTAGTCGACTACAAAATTTTACAACAAATCACAATACACCTAAACATGCCTTCTCTACTAGGAACAAGACTCTAGGGAAAAGAGGCATGGCAACAAAAAACCCAAGAGGACATCAACACCCACAAGTAATCCCACCCTCAACTTCAAGTCATGCAATTCCCCCAATGCGTCAAACCAAAACAAGAGAGTTAGAAACATATCTGTGGCACCATGGGTGCAAAGATCTAATGTCAATCACATAATACGAATTCAAAAAAAAAAATACCTTGGGTTGCCTCCCAAGCAGTGCCTGATTTAATGTCACAGCATGACCCAGCTCAAATTTTTTCTCCACCTTGAGGATATGAATTTCACCCCTAACTTATAGTCCATCTTCTTGCCTCGATTATAGGGGGTGGTACAAAAATTAAGAAGTTGAGTAATGGATTGATCGTGGTAAACCACTTGGACTTAAAGTGAGGTGTGTTTTTATGTTGCTTATCAAGTTTAAAATAAAGAATATAGGATTCTTGTTCCTCATCTTCACACTATTCAATTATTTTAGATGATTCCACAGACAAGACATCATCTAAACATAATGTGGAAAAATACTTTGAGTGAGGCCCAACTAATTCTACTTAAAAATTTACACTATCTACTATACATTCACTTTTATTCACCTTCTCAATGTCAGTCTCAAGATCAAGATGACAATCGAGTGGTTGTGATTCTTGAGTTTTCTGCTCAAATTGGCTAATTTCCTCCTCATATTCTTCTTTGTTTAGCCACTATAAACATGGTGGGAGTGGTAACTCCTTTAGCTCTGCCTACAACTGTACTTGATTCTCCATAATTCATTTCATCAATTTTTTCGCTTGAATCATTAAAGCACACATATCTTCAGTATGATCACTTTGATCACAAGCCAAACACTGAGTTACAGTAAGTAGGACAGTATCCGTATCATATTGTGAAGGTCCAATCCGTGCACTTCTAGGTAAATCTGGACAGCAAGCCTCAAAATATGGTCCCCCACAATAATAACAAGAATCATCATCACTTAAAAAAACATCTATCCAGGCTGACATCTCAAGAAAGGTGTGATAAAAATAAAAGAAACTAAAAAAAAATAAACTAAACAAATATTTACAAGTTTGAATTCAACCAACAAAACTAAAACTCCAAACCAACTCAATACGCCAAATTGTTCCCTGACAACGACGCCATTTTTGATAACGCTCAACTTACACGTCAATTTAATGCAAGGAGGTCATCGTCAATATATTTATCCAATTTTTGGAGTCGGGGTTGAATCCACAGGGAACAATGTGACTGGCGATTAAACTAACCTGAAACTATAGGTACATGTTGAATTCAAACAGATAATATGAAAAGATAAAATGGGGGGTTTTGATGATCAGCAAATAATTGTTGGTCACTTTAGTTTCAGTGTTTTTAATCAAGAGTTTATGGAAAATAAGAATTATGATCACTATGGGTTTTGGTACTTGATAGATGCTAATAGTGATTCAAGATTCTAACGATAGGTAGGAACAACAGATTGTCTTTATCAAAGTTATGCCTAAATGTCTCTCGACCTACTTAAGCATTTAATTACCTAATCTTCTCGAACTTAGTGAATTTATATTCACTGACCAGACTTTACCTTAGGTTAATCAACCTTTTTACAGCGTCAATTATTAAATGGACATTTTTAGTGCTTCCAAGTCCCTGTCAATAATTCACTTCCTACTGTATTTGATTTCTTATCTCAAGAAAATCAAAGAAGGTGCTCTCTATTGTTTGCAACCAATAGACAATGATTAAAATCATGGAATTATCAATGAGTCCTATTACCTTTTGAATCTTAAACACTTAGCATGTTACCAAAACTTAACCTATAGATCCCATAATTAGGGTTAGAGGGGTTTATCCACTCACGATGTAATGATCGGAACAATAAGATGAATTCATAATTTGAAAGATAAACTTACCACAAGATGAATAATAACTAGTGATTCTCATATTCGATCACAATAGGAATCCCCAAAGTATTGATGGAAATCTCTTCAAATTTAATTGTTTTTGCCAAGAAACTAGAGAGAAAGTAACAAAAAAATACGTGTCTCCAAAAGATGTTCTAAACTACTTAGAAAACACTAAATAATGCTTTAAATAGTTCACCCTAATTATGGAAACAAAATCATAGAGTGCAAAAATTTCTGAGACAGGTGACACCATTCGTGATGCCTTATCAGGAGTCTGACGACTTATCACAAATGTCATCACTTATCTACGTTAGATCCCATGTTCTGCCTTAGACTAACGACAATTTTGACGACCTATAAACTCCTTGATGGCTTATCACAAAATGTTGTCACAACTTTTAGCTAAGATCCATTCTCTGTCTAAGGATGACGATGAAGCTGATAACTTATCACAGGGCTGATGTAACACCTCATATTTTCGAGCTAGAATTTAGACCATCTTTCCTACATATATAGATCCAAACTGAATTATTCTTGTAATGCCCCGCATTTTTGGCTACAATATAGACCATGATTTTGATGCATTGATAATACCAAAGCAATAAATCCTATGCCAATTGGCATGTTAATTATTTGTGTACTATGTGAATCCATTCAATCTTGAATTTATACCATAAAGGTCCTTCAACTCAAGGACGAGTTGAAACTATTTCGATCGAATAAGTTTTAGTGGACGTTGTAATTTGTGTCAAATTGCATTGACCATAACTCTTTGAATATATCAAATTAGATATCCTACTATGATTCAAATGATATTTCTTCGAGTTATCTTTCCAACGATACCAATTTTTCTAAAATCCGGCACCCGAGCAAGAAGTTATGGCCTTTCAAAGTAGTATGCATCGCCTAACCAATCGCACATGGCCCTTGGAAAACATAGACGATAGCATAGGCGGCGCCTATGTAAACATAGGCGATAGGATATGCGGCGCCTATGTAAACATAGGCGATAGCATAGGCGGCACCTATGTAAAGGTTTCAAGTGACTTAAACACTCCGTTTTTGGGTAAAAATAGTCCTTTTCCCACCCTTATTTAGCTATAAACACGAAATTCAGTTCCCAAAGACCCCAAAATACACCTTCATTCATAAAAATTGTTCAAGAACTCTCTCTAGGATTTCAAAATAAAAACTCAGTTAGTTCAAGATTCAACCATAGGTTTTCAAAACAAATAGAAGATTTGGAATCTCCGCAACGTAGGCTTCAAGAAGCACCTATCATATTCACATAAAGAGGTACGTGGGGTTATCTAAAAAATCTCATGGTCTTTAAAAATTCATGTTTTCAAATGGGGGTTTTGAAATTACGAATATGATTATGTTTTAAATATTTTATGATATTGATTTGATCCTTAGGCCTACTCCCAAAGTGATTTGCTATATGATATTTGTATATGCATGTATTCCGAAAAGATATTAACTTGAGAGCATGAATGATATGAAATTTCCTCTCTTGATGTGAATTTTTTTTAAATATTCATATGATGTAAATTGTTTGAAAACATCTTGAAGAGCATGACATGAAATGTTTTGAGAATTGATATGATTTTGACTTGAAAAGAAAAAAGGTTATTCATGTTGAATACAATGGTTGAATGAGAAGAATGATGTGATATTGATGGCTTGCAAGTCGGGTATGAAGAAACCCTATAGAGTATGATATGTGATTGTTTTGAACAAAGTTTGAGTGCATTGATTTTTTGAGAAAGGTGGATACCCAAAGATGGCATTTGAGTGAAAGGGCTCATCGCTCAAACCGTAGTTGCCGATGAATGTTATATGATATTGTATCCTACATGGGAGGATTAATAAAATTATTTAGGGGATCACACATGTGGGAATTCCTGCAGTGTGCTCACATGGGGGGTATCACTGGCTCCAAATCCTGGCGGCTACTTGGATTGAAGGCTCGGCCGTTGAGCTAAAAGGCGGATTCTACATAGCCATGGAATTAAAAATTGTAGGGTATTCCACCTAGCTCAAATACATTGCATTGGTATTAAAAAATCATTACATTATACCCATGTGTTTTTCAAATGATTTGATATAAACTGCTCTTATAATGGCTCTCACCTATATTTCGTAAAAATATTATATTTCTGTTTTGATTTCTCTGCGTACCAGTACTTTTGTATTGACCCCCTTCCTCCCATGTCTGGAGGCGCAGTCTAGGGGTCCATAAAATTAGTAGATTCCTCATACAGAGTTGCAGAGTCATATGGTGGGCCTTCTATATTTCGGAAGGCCTGATATCTGGAAGTTTCATTTATCATTTATTAGTTTTGGGTCTACTGGGGGCCTTGTCCCAGTTTTCAGATAGACATTTGTTTCAGTCATTTAGTAGAGATTTTCACAGATGTTAAATAGATGTTGTGTTGAGATTGTGGGACATTATTCTCCATTATTGCTTTCGTATGATTCCTGACCATGTTTCCATAATATTATTTATCTTCTGCATTTTTTATCGTATGAATTATGTGCATGACTACCAGACACATTGGGGTGTTTCGGGCCTTTATGGTTTGAGATACTCATCACGGCTAGGGCCCCAGTTCGGGTCGTGACAAACATGGTCTCAAAGCACGGTTCATGGTCCCAGGGTATCTACGAAATCTCATCGGGTAGATTCTTGTTTATGGGTATGTAGCGCGCCACACTTATAAGCAGGAGGCTACTAGGCATTTAGGAATGTCTCTCTTTCTTCATGTTATAGTTTGTACAATAGAGTCAGAATGTTCCCCTTTCATACTTAAATTTGTGCTATGGCGTTGCCTATACGAAAGTAATAGTCATCCCAAATTCTTTCCTTACTCTGATGTTCTCAAACATGTCCCATTATTGGGGTGATTCAAGGGCAAAAAGTTTAGAATCTACATGATATAGTCCTTTCCGATTAAGCCATCTAAGATTTTAAAAAAATTGTTCAAAGACTCGAGAGGAGTCTGTTAGTGCTTCAATATGTATTGATTCTGATGTAAACATTGATCCTCATGGAATCGTGCTTTCCATCTTAAGGTATTAAGTGCATCTAGTCACTCACAAAAATCTTGATACAGATGTGGACGATGTATAGCAGAATATTGGAACTGTATTTTCACTTGAATAGTAGCATATGTTAAAGTGTTGTTGTCATGACCTATAGGTAATGAAATTAGATCAAGAAGTTATTGATGTGAAGTCACAAAGTTAGAAGTCAGAGTGAGGCTGATTTTTATGTAAATGAATATTTCAGTTGAATGTTGAGGATGATTTACCCCTTTATAGTGATAAACTTATGTGGTAGCTAGTAGCACGTGTGGATGGTATGGTAGTCTATGGGGGAAGTGTCTTACGCAGATTTTTATTTATACAGAGTAAGATGTGTATTCTTAGACCATTAAATATTATGTGTCAATTTTCTATCTCTTGTAATATGTAATCTTGTTATCATGGTGTTTATTTTTGAAAAAAAAATTATATATAAAAATAAATTTTAAATTCTAATGAAGCCGTGTGGGGCTCTTTCGATTCACTAGAATAGTTTCCTTGTTATTCATCTCATTTTTTGTTTCAAAAATACAAAATCAGAGTTTAGTGAAGTCGTGTGAAGCCTATTTCGATTCACTAGCAATTTGTTGTCCAACTTGTTGTTCTTGTGTTGGTTTAACATATGTGTAGCTAAATCTGTTTGCATGGGATGGAGTTGGTAATGAGGTGATTCATCCTTGTGTGTTAGTTAGTAGAAAGTAGAGAAGGAGTTGTTAGTCAGGGTGATTTGTCGGTTGCTTGAAGTGTGAAAAATGGCTATACTATGCAGCAAGTTATAATTATAGACTCATGGTTGTTATAGAAATTTAAGGTAGTCTAAATGTATGATTGAGTAAGTAAGTATGAGGTGAGAAATCTGTCTAAGTAGAAAAGATTGTATGGGGTTATAATATAAGATTAAGGTTGGTCATGTGTATTATGTGACTTTACCCCTTGACTTTCTTTTCGTTTGTAGTTGTAAACTAGTACAACTTGTGAGAAGGTATGTAGTGGATTTTGAGGTGTTTGAATAGAATGTGTCAATTTTATGGACTAGCATATTATGTTGCACTCGTCCTTGGTGGTAGATGATTGACGCTAAACTATAGGCTTGAATTCAAGTGTAGAATGTGGTGGTAAAAATAGTGGCATGAGATTAATGATGTATGTTTTGAATTTATTAGGTTTGATGTGTTGAAATAGTACATGCTAATGAGTTCTGATAAGGAAGATCGTAAGATCAAGATTGATTATTGTGGTTATGAAGTTCTAGTGTACTAGTGTTTCTTGATGTTTATTTCATGGTTTCCAAGCGAGAATCATGCGTAAGGTCGGGTTGTAAAATCATGCTTGGTACTAGACATTAAGTTTTGAACAGTTGAAGTCCATGAAGGTGGATGTAATGATTTCTTAATTAATGATGCTAGTTATATGAAAGTGATCTAATAGGCTTGAATGGTGTATGAAATGGCTTAAGTTTGAGTTGATTCGTAATGAAGTATAATGTTGTAGGTATGGTGTGTAAGTATGCCCAAGGTGATATGGAATTGTGGCATTTCTCTAAGACTATTGCATGTTGCGTGTGACTAGTGGTACCGTTGAGTTGTTAGTTGGAAAAAGACTAGTTAGATGGTATATGGTGTTCTAGATAGCCAAGTTAAGGAGCCTTGATTGATAGTGTTGAGCCTTTTGATGTGATCTCGATTCTCATGGTAGAGAGATATAAGTTTGGAGAAGCAATATTGGTATGCTAGGACGGAAGTTTTATGGTTCATCAAAGGCTCGGTGATATCCGTGTTAAGTGTTAGAATCTAAGCTTGACTTTTGAAGGTTGAACCGATAGAATAAGGGTGCAAGCATTATACTATAACTATTTGTGGCTAGCAAAGATAGAGTGTATCCCGGAAGGTAGTCATTCGGGTTAAGTTCTATGATATTCATATATTACCATTTTGTATATGTTTTATCCCATTTCGATTCCAAGGCTTGAAAAATAAAATTTTTGACTTTTTAAAACTATCTCAAAACTTTAAAGAAGATTTCAAAATAATTTTAGACAGTAAAAAGTTGTCACTTGATTTTTTGAGAAAATATCAAGAAAAATAAAAAATATTTTAAAAACTTAAAAAAAAAAAAATCTTTAAAATTAGAGAAAATCGGTAAGAATTCAGGTAACGCCTTAAGAAAGTTTTTAAGGCATTCAAGAGCGTCCGTTAAAAAACAGTTGACCAAAAGACTATTTGATTAATTTGTAAAAAATGACTACTTTTGAAAAAAATGTGGCTGACTTTATAAAATCTTGAGATTCATTTGCAAAATATGTCATTCATTTTATTGGAGTGAAAAATTATTTATTTAAATTTTAAAACAAAATAATTAACCTAAATTTGAATTTTTTAGAATTTTGAGAAAAATACACATTTTTGTGACAAAGAAAAAAAATATTTTTGGAAATATATAACTTTTTGGACAAAAAAAAAGCAATATTATTGCAAGATGTACTATTTATGAAAATGAAAATGTCAAATCAAATTATAAACTCTTCAATTTTTTTTGAGAGAATTCGTTTTTGAAGTTGAAAAAATGTCACTTTAACCTAAATAAACCACTAGTCACATGAAAAAAATAAATGTCATTTTTATTTTCAAAAGTTCATTTTAAGAGGAAACATGAAAAAACTCATTCTTATTAATTTCAAATATTATACTATGTTACAAGACGGTAATGAAAGAAGAATATAAAGATAAAGCAAAATAACAACTCGAAGGAAAATTATTGAGACTAATCAAATTCAAGAGTCAAATACACATTGTCAAATATAAATTACAAGTGAATAAATAAATAAATACATAGAGAAAGCTTAAGAAAAATGGGTTTTGAACCCGTTTAAACCTATCCGACTTTAATCCTCAATTTGTTATATTTTCTTTGACCCGTTTTCAATTTTTCGTCTTCATCTTCAACCCTTTATATTAGCTTCCTTGTGTTGCTTTTAGCTACACATTCTCTTGGACTTCAATTTTTTTTTATCTATTATTGAGCCTTGGGGTGATTCGCTGGAAGACATTGGGCCTCATTAGGTCGAACATAATATGCAAGAGAAATTAGCTAGCTGTGGTCCAAAGTAGCATCAAATGTACCAAAAAAGAAAAACAAATTAATATTTATTCATGAAAGCCAATAAAAGTAAACAAAATGGGTGCATAGAAACTATAACCTCAAGAAAGACATGGAGGATTCTTGTTAGCAAATTCCCAAAATAATATTAAAGTAATATACTTTAAATAAATCATGTGAAATTGTTGGTCACTCAATCAATAGAAAAAATCATACAAAAATTTATCAAGCAAAGAACATAATCACACAAGGAGCAACTTAAAAAGAAACATACACATACCCGTTTTGAATCTATCTGGGTTTATTAAAACTCAAAGACCAGAAAATTGTGGCCATAACATGATTGTTGAAGCTAAAAATCAACATGTTTACCCCAATAATTTGTTCTCTCTATACACGACATGTTTAATGAACAAATCGAGAAAGAAAACAATCAGTTTAGCACTTGACTATATCATGCTCAAGCAAATAGTAACAAGAAGAACTTCAAATGACCAAACAAGGACAGATTCAGGAATTTCAAAGATAAATTATGATCAAGATCCCTAAACAAGATGAAGGCCAATTTAATAAAAATAAAAAATGTAACAATAAAGCATATTGCACTATGTTAGTGAACATGAACATTTCTGAGTTTATCAATTGCTAATGAAATGGGTCACTCATTTAATCCGAGACAATTTAGATTTCTAGGATACCTATAATCGTTTACATGAACAAAGTCTCAAAAGTTATGGTCCAGCAAAAATTTAATAGTTTTAGACCAAAAACCCAACATATAAAAAGAAAAGCAAACACAAAATAAATCAGGAGAAAATTTGCAAACTACATGAATTTATCGACAACAAATAAATCGATACCAAATTCATTCCCATGCTAATTACAAAAAAATCAAAAACAGTAAAAACAACGTGACCTAAATACTTCTATAATGAAAAAAATTCATGAATTGATTCAATTACTATTGGATGACAACGAAATCCACACAATTTTCATCACAAGAAACCTAAGGCCTTAAAATCCTTCTACAGTAAATAATCCCATCATTGCTACGATAATAAAAAATCATTACTCATAAAAAGAAGAAGAACAACAAGTAACTAAATATTTGAAAAAGAGAAAGTTGTGTTTACCCTTTTTAGGGCAGCAAATCGGAACACAAACTATTGTAAAAAAATTCTTTCCACCAATGGAATTAAACTGAATTCTTACCCTAGAAATTTGAGCTCAAACGAGTCTTATCAAAATTATTGATACCGAAATCACTTTTATTTAAGATAAAATCCCTTACCTTTGGGGTTCTTCACTATGTCTGTCTCCAACCTCTGAAATAGTAGAATTAAATGAGGATTTATAGGGGTTTCTCCAAATCTATTTCTCAGATAAAATTAATGTGACTTGAGGTTTTGCAAGGGGCTTTTTTGAGATTTCGATCATGAATAAAGGTATAAGGCAGGGTGAGGTGGATTTCGTACTATTCTTGTAAGAATTCAAATCTTGAATTTGAAAAAAAATCAAAAGGATTGAGATTTCTTGTTTGAGAGTTTTAGAAGATTTTGGGGTACAAGACCCCGTGCTGAGCACACAAGGTTCGTACAGAGGGTGTCGGGTCGAAGGTATTCAAGTTGTTGCTGATGATTCGCGGGTTTGCCTTTATTGGTTGTCATTGGTTGTCGATGGTGTTGCTATATCTCTGTTCATGTTTGGTGTTGTTGAAGTCGTTATTATAGCTGAAATCAAATTGAGAAAGGGGATGGGTTGGTTGGGCTGGATCTGGGTCTATACAATTGGGCTAGGACAGGCAATTGTTATTGCAGCTGATAACTGTTGTTATGTGGGCTGGGCTGTACGTCTTGCACAATATTGAAATGGAGAGAGGTTGAATTTAAAATTTAAAAGGGGGAGGGTAGGAATTTAGGCTAGTTTAGTAAATAGCCATGAGTTAGAGTTTTGGCCATACTTATGTTTCAAGCCCAATAATAATTAAATGGCCACTTTCATTGCAATTTTGGCTAATTTGATTTCGATTATGTTCAAATTTAATAGATCAACCAAATTGAATCGAAACCAATAATAAATTAATAACTTATTTAATTTCGAGTTTCTTGATTTTACACAATCAAATAAATTATATTTAAATTAATATGTTATTTGTTTGAATTAATTTTCAAGATAGTCCTTAATTAAAATTTGATTTTTGATAAACTTGTTATTTAAGTAAAAAAAATTACACGATCTCGTATGTACGAATGCAGAGGTGTAAAATCTCTTCTCAAAGTGATAAAATTAACCTTTATACATCTTTTGAAAAGTTTTTTATATGGATATAAATATCTTGATTTTATTTAAAATTGAAGCAACTCAAGATAAAATCTAGTCAGAAAGGGCAAATATTAGGTGTTAACAACTGCCCTCTCCCTTTGGGTAGAGTGAATACAATCCTGAGTAAATGGTGTTTGACGTTCCTAATTTTGTTTGACTATAAATTTATTTTTCTAAATAGTTTGGGTTTCACATTAATTTTTAGGAGTTATGACCGAATTTCTATATCGGATTTCCTATATATTTCAGGTTACATGAGAATTCAGGCCACTTGTAGTTCATAATGCTTGATTTTAAGTATGATTTTAAAAGAATTCACAATCTATCTTGGTTTTTGAATTTTTGTGAAACCAAAAGGCAAGGGAATAAGAGGGTTGAGGGGAGGTTAGAATGAAATTAATTTTTCAACAAAGAGTCCAGCCTACATATCCTAATATTCAGGGAATCAAACTTCATGTAGTTTGACTCGATCAGTAAAAAAGATAGTCTTTTATTTTAATGATGTTCTTTAGCTTATGATACGTGAAATTCCAATCGAGTTACTTAAAAGAGGCTTGTAACCTCTTATCCATGAATGTAGAGACTTCACATCCATAGGTAAGAATTTACCTCTTCATAATTTCCAAGGCTCAAAGTGTGCCATCACTCAAATTTAAAGAAAAGGTTAACTTTGATATGAGTATTTGTGAAAAGCCAATTAAGTTACTGAAAAAAGGCTTGTAACCTCTTAATCATTAATGTGTAGCCTTCACATCCATAGGTAATAAGTTACTGGGTCATAATTTCCAAGGCTCAAGGTGTGCCGTCACTCGAATTTGAAGAAAAGGTTAACTCCGATATGAGTTTAGAAACATCCCGAAAGTGAAACTAAAACCAAAATAACCCAAAGTACCCACATATTGGTGTGGTTTGATGGTTGTGGCAACCATAATTATCTCATTTCTAAAGAGTTTGACGTCCCTCTCTAGACTACGTCCCGATTTATTGCTAAGAAAAAGTTCCACATTGTGCTGCGTCCCTTTTGGAGTCGTCCACATCTGTGGTTTTCATTTGAGATTTTAACCCTCTTGTATTCTCACAATTATATCCCAAACAAAAATTATTAGTAATAAACATAATTCACGAAAGAGGTTTATAATCTTTTTCCATATCTCACGTAGTTGTTTATCCAAAAAGTGAAGTCGTCCTCTCATCTACATATTTGGAAGGAAATAATTTTTACAATAATGGCCACAAAAAAACTTTTGGTTGTTGGATAAAATATCTCTTTTGTCAATTGAATATTTCTTTAAAGTAGGGTGGACCTTTTGGAAACCGACGACACTTTTCATAGAACAACCCCTGCAACCACGTAATGTTATGTTTATGTGGAAACCTTTTTGGTCACTTATAATGCCTATTGTATGTAGAATGACAATCTCTTTGTCTATTGACAGTGATCTTTTACCTATAACCTTGAGTAATTATTGCACATCTTTCGTATTGATATGACTCATAGACATCTCTTGAATTGTTAATCTTTGTATAATTTTGTGCATCATTTGATGTTGTATATGAGGCAACTTATAGATATCCTTTGAGTTTCTAGCTTTTGGGTAATCCTGCACACTATCCAACCTTGGATAAGAGATGACTTATAGATATCCCTCAAATCGCTAACTTTTAAGTATTCTTGCACATCATCCGACCTTGGATAGAATATGACTTATACATATTTTTCAAATTGCTAGGCTTGTGAATAATCAATATAGGATATGGGGTAGATCATAGAGAACCCTAGGACCTACCAATTTGGTAATCCTGCATATTCTTCGGTAAGGATTTACTTATGACTTATAGATGACTCTCAAATTGTCAATTTTGGGAAATCTAATATGTCATCCGCTATCATATAACAACTTAAGGATGTCGCTTAGGATGATGTACCTTTTTAACTTGATATGTTGATGTATTTATATGTTGAACCATAAAATGCTAAAATATCCTCGACGCTAAGCTAGATTGCATTTTGCGTGGTCAACAGATATAAAATGCTAAAATATTCTCAACGCCAGATTATGCTATCTTCATGTAGTCAACAGATATAGGTACTCCAAAGAATCTTCCAAATCAAGACTTTATCATCTTTAATGGTGAGCGATTATGAAGACTTATTCGAAAGGTATGATTACCCTATCGTTGTGAAATGAAATAGCCTTCTCGGTAATGAAATGAAATGGCCCTTTCAACAATGAAATGAAATGGTCCTCTTGGTGTGGTATGAAATTCCCCTCTCGGTATGGACCTTTTGGAAATGAAATAGCATGAAATAACTCGCTTGGCATGTACCTATTATTAATAAAATAAAATGGTATGCAATTGGATGCAATGATATATAACAATATGTTCGACAGTTTGAAGTAAATCTTTACCTGAGTCTGTTTGTCAGCGGGCTTTCTGCATGTACCTGTCCTCAAGGTGGATGGTTAGTAGTCACTGTGTCGCTCTTTCTGGCGACCTCAGTTAAACTTTATAAAAGTTCAAATGATAAATACTCTAAATGACTTAGTTTTCTATTATTATATTTTCTCCTTTTGAGGGAGTATTTAAAGCACAAATCTATCAAATGTAAGAAAATGGGTGAGATCTTTCTAGGGGACATTAGAATACAGTTTGTTTCACTTTGTGGAAAATATGAAGAGGACTTTCAGCTCTTTCTCCTATTGAGTGATCCTTTTGATTGTGTCCTTATTGTTTTGAGTCTTTTGAATGTACCTGTGCTCAAGGTAAACATTTAGTAGACATAGAGTCATTTTTGCTAGTGAGTATTTTTAGAAAAATTTCAGAATAAAACATTCATAAAGAGGATAAAATATTTTTTTTTGTTATCCATATTCTCTTTAGATAAGATAGAAAATTCAAAAGTTTATTGATAAATAGGTAATTTAACCCGTATTTGAGGCAACCCAAAAATACCATTCTAGCACATTATATGCTTTGGTGTGGTTCCCAATTTGCTTGGGGGATATTTAAAAAGATCCTTATTTTTGTTCATCTATCTCTGCATCCACAAAAAAATTGTCAATTTTAGGAGACACTACTCTGTGTTAACCTCCTTCATTCTTTGGTTTGCTTCTTGCCATCTTTCAGGTGCTCTTTATGTTTGGACTTTCTCCCCGACTCCCTATTTCAATATATGTTAGGTAAAAACTAGTCAGCAGAAAAATATATATAGATTTTAAAAAATGTTTTTGGATTTTTGAAAACTTAGTTTAAAAAACTTGTGTAAAAGCCTTTAGAAAATCTCTACCAGTCATGTCATGTGTTAACTTAATGAACGCCTTTCCTTGAGGTCTGACTATATCTGACACCCCATAGAGGATTTCTAATAACTTATTATCGTTGTTGGGGAGTACCACAACATTATTTTGTAAAATCTGGAGATTTAGTCTATCTATTTTGTCGTATTTCGTGATTTGTAAGTTTGGCTTTGACCTTCTAGCGCTGGAAAATTTATAATTTATTCCAGTATGTTAGTGAAATTTTGAGGACCTTCTCAAAAAAAATTTCCCAGTTTGATACTGTTTGATATGGTCTTAACTTGATACTTTCTCTTGAAGTCCTTGGCTAGTCATCCTTTTTAACGAAGGATTATCTTATTCTTTTGAATTTTTGAGGTTCCTTCTTAAAAGTTCTGCCTTAGTATCCTTTTTGTAGGATGATATGACTGATTCGTTGGGGTGCCTATGTATATGGTTGAGGAAGGAATCAAATCAAACATAGTTTAGGGAAATGCTATGGGGACCTATAAAAAATATAAAGGATTGACCGAAGCCAACATAGGCCACTACGTATCCCATTCTTGGGAATTCAAGTCATCACATAATTCATATATTAAATGAAAGGATAAATTCTTGTAGGGGTTTGATCGAAGACAACATAGGCTGCCTACGTATCTCATTCTTGAGAATGAAAGTCAAACATAGGTCGTGAATAAAAGGAGAGAAAATCTATGTTACAGCATGAGATGATTATTTTAAGAAAAACATTATATTACAAGAAGAGCGATACAAGGAAAATACCATCTTTAGATGCGGTCCATTTTTTGTTGTAATATGACCTGGGGTACTCTTATTTATCATACTCGGATAGAATAAAGGCTTATCTAGATAACACTTTATGGATGATGTGATACTTTCATAGAATTTATTTTTATGGAAGGATGGATCAACTGTCCACTTTCCTTTTAGAGAATTGATAAGATTCATTTTTTTTGTTTTTGCTAGATAGACACCGACCATTATTTTCTTAAATTTGTCAGTGTTGTAAGGTTAACCACCTTGGTTTTTTCTACGTTAGTCTTTTATTATTCTTGAACTCTTAGGTTCTTTTTTAGTTGTTCTAAGACCAGTGTCTCCTATCGCCATTATCTTCCTTGATTTGTTTATTTTGCTTTTGACATGACATGACATTGGTAGGTTTTAAATTTTTGTTATTTTTTTAAAATAAGGTAAGTTAGTTAACAAGTAGAAAACAACAATAAAAAAAATTTCATGATTGATTGAGACCCTCATTTAATTTGGAAAATATTTATGAACATGGACATGACCTATATGAGTGTGGGTTTATGCCTTTAGGAAAGCATAAAAAGTTAAAGAGAAGTAAATAAACTTAAAAGGTTGGTATAAGACCTTATCCATAATACCACTGATTCGACAGGAAATTAATTTTTATCAATAACTTTTCTCTGGTTCATCTATCTTGATTCTGGTTATCTTAGGGAATAATGTGGCCCAAATTATACCTCCTCCAAGAATGTACAATGTGGTTGCTATCAAATGTATAATCCAACACAGGTTGGGATGAACCTATAGAGAATAAGTCGAATCTATATAAAGAACTTGCTGATGTAGTAAAAAAAATCCAGAAAGTAAAGGGGAGGGGGGGGGGGGGTTGTAGAAATAATCGTAGTAGTAAAAAATATTGAACACTTTAGGTTGTAATCAATAAGAGACAATCACTAGGATCATGTTCCCTCTGACTCCGTAAACTTGTTTTGTAATTCAAACTCTCTCGGTGCTTTGCATGCAAAATATGGCAAGTTATGTATCACCAACCATATTTTTAACACCATTGATGAATTTCACTCATCTCTTTGTGAGTCTTAGAGTTTCGCCTTACTAATCATTTCCCTAAATACCAAATTAACTATCCCCTTTTGGGTCTCAAGTTAATTAGATGAATGTTGATAATATCAAATTACTGCTGTTATCTTCTTTTCCTAATCTCAACCTCTCTTGTGGAGATTACATCGAATAAAGGTAGGTTCGTAGCTTCTGATATCATTAAGAAAGTAATCAAACCTAAGAAAATCACAATACATGCAAAAATATCAATCAAGAACAACTTTGCACTCTCTCTATTTCATTACTCCATCAAGGCTCCCACAAACCTAGTTAAGAGGTTTAGTCGCTCATATCTGCAAGAACCTCTATTGAATTCATAAAATAAAGCATATGAATAATCTTTAGAATAAATTTAGAATGAAAACCAGAATCTCAAATTCTAAAAGTCAAGAACAAGGATTCCACGATCAAAATCGGATCTCAGAATCAATGTAATGTTGTATGTGTATATAGTGTGTAAACTAACAACAAAACATCAATAGGGTATTTACATCAAAACTCTAAAAATCACAACCAAAGTAAAATATAAAAATCTCAGTCGGTACTTACCTACGGACCCACTTATAAGTCGTAGGTACTACCAATGAACTCTAGGTGGGTCATATGTCTCAGATGAAATCAGAAGCTTCAGGACTCCCAATTATGAAACTACCTACGGAGGATGTAAGTACCACTTATGCCCCATAAGTGAAGCTTCATGAATCTCTGATGAAAACTCCATCTTTCAAAGCTTTTCTTCTTTCACCTACGATTGTACTTATGAGGGTCGTAGGTACCATTACGCCCCATAAGTCCGTCTTCATAACTCTCAATACAAAGTTTAGTTCTTTAGTACCCCTTTATGACACTTATAGAGGGATTTATGGAGGATGTAAGTCCCATTTACAATCTGTAAGTGGGCTCTCTATAAAACCTCATTTCTTTATCTCCTATTTTTCTCCCAACCCTATTTTCCTGTAAAACAAACACAAAAACACATTATATCTAACAAAACAAACCTAAGTACTTGCATATTTTCCAATTTTAAGCATCTAAAGTGCCATGAAACCATGGCACATCAACAACCTCAACTTAGAACATTTGCATGTCCTAAGGGACAAAACACATAATAAACACAAAACTATGCATAACTAACAAAAACCTAAGGAACCTATGACAATCAACACAATTTTACCTCAAAAACTATTACCCCTTCATATTTACAACTTTTTTAAACATGTGGATCTATGTAGCACAAAAATGTGACACAAGGTAATCAAGCTATGGAATTACATTAGCAACAAACAACTATGGAATTATGCAGTATACCCTACCTAGGCAGATAAGAAGTTAACAACACAACTAATGTACCTTAAACAAAAGAAGTCCCAACTCTCACAGGGTCATCTTATGCATGTCATTGCAAGGAATTGTGTCAAAAAAACTCATTCTCACAAAATAAGTTCCAATCAATATGGATAGAATACCATATGGTTCCCTTATTTTCTATACCTAAGTTTTTTCGATAGTTGGACTAGGATAACTATAGGACTTTACTTATCTTGTAATGTTGGATTGGGGGCAGGTATGGTATATTTATGATTTAGTGACTCACCTTCCTTGATACTACAATTATATTTATGCTCCACTTCTCAACCAATTATTTTTATTTCTCCCTTTTATCTCTTTTATTGTTTATTCAGGTTGGGTGTGGTTTCTTCATTCTTTATTTTTTCTTACTATTATTTTACTTTCTTTTACCATACCCAAACCCTCCTTTCTTTTCTCTTATTCAAACCCTTATTCATACCTAACTTTAACTACGCACCCCTATGATAGCTACCCTCAACTTAAATGTTTTTCTGAGCTGAGGGGCATAGTGTTAAAGGAGGGAACAGATCCAAAATAGGTTCTATTATAATAAAATTAGTATGTTGACAAGGTAAAAAAATAAAATAGGTCAATGTAGGCTAAAATCAGGGATTAAGGGATACTTATTCACATTTGGACGATTATTCAGGCTAAGAGTGGACTAAGTAAAAAATGACTAATGATCATGTTCTAACCAACTATCCTATAACCTAGGAAAGACTAACAAGAAATTTTTTTGATTAAATTCACAAAGAGAACTAAATAAGCACCTACTCTCTTACCGAAGTGTGGGTCAATTGGGGCTGCTCAACCACTATACCCTTAGGTGGGGTAATCAAGTAGATAGTATAGGCATATGATTCATAGAATTACAAAACTAGAGTTGGGTTTATGAACTTGAGGGTTGGTTCGTTAACCTAAACTGATATATCTTAAAAAAAGTCTGTAGGTCTTGTGCCCTTGTTAGCATAGTCAACTCTCTTTGGAAATCTGTCGCTATACTTCATTACGAGTGCCCCTGCTCTGTGATAAAAATATCTCTCTCAAAGAGATATTGCATTACTTTCACACACTATCTCAAAGAAATCTCAACTATAGGCACGGCCGATACATGTATGTATTCAAACTCTGGTTGTAGCAAGTGGTGAAACTATAGGCTGAGTTA
Source organism: Capsicum pubescens (assembly GCA_030864215.1). NCBI lineage: Eukaryota > Viridiplantae > Streptophyta > Magnoliopsida > Solanales > Solanaceae > Capsicum > Capsicum pubescens. The sequence continues at coordinate 72,459,907 of CM061538.1, read as the reverse complement.
GTTGTATAGTCAGCAGAGTATCCTGTGCCAACGATGATGATATATATTATAGGAACTGAGCTATACCCTCCTCAGATTAGGTATAACTTATCTTGATGTTGACTCTCTCTTAGAATGGGATGTAGCCTATAACCCTCATTAGACTAGCAGCCAGCTGGATCTTCCTCCTTTGCAGGCCCTAAAACTAACCATGACTCAACCTTATCCTCTTAAGCATTATATGATGAATCCTTTCCTTCCTTAGAATGGAAGACTATGGTAGTGGCTGATTCAGATTCTTTATCTAAGGTCCTATCCATAAAACTAGAGCGAAGGGGTCTGGAACCCTTCTTGTAAGACTTATGAAGGTTGTGAAGGTGTGGGATGAGTACCTAACTCAGTAATAACTTCTGCAGATACAACCTATCTATGTGATCTTCCCCTAGTCGGTCGAGGGTCCACTGGTCTATTCGGGCTCATGGGGTACTCTACAATAGAACTACTCTATTCAGGAAACTCATTGCGAAGCCTAAATTGAGCTCTTTTCTTTTGAGAAGCTTTTGGTTCCACCGTACCTAAAAAATAGTTATTAGTGTTCGATTGGTCTATCCATGATCATGGGGGTGCCCTTTAACAGAACCACTCCATTCAGGAGAATCATCGCATAGCCTAAACTAAACTCTCTTCTTTTGCGCAGCTTTTGGTGTCATCGTACATACAAAAGTAGTTCTTATTGTTTGAAACACAAGACCAAAACAAAAATTTCAAAAAATTTGATGACCCAAGGAAAAATCTACCTACGACTCCTACCTAATGTCCATAAGTAGAACTTATGAGGGTCGTAGGTACCCTCGTAATTGCCAGACAGAGCCCTGAAGTCTCAGGGATTTAAGTCTTTTACTTATGAGGACACTTAAGCTATCGTAGGTACTACTTAAGGGGATCATAAGTGCCTTCGTAAGTACCTCTCTAAGGGTAAGTCTATTATTTTCTCAAAAATTTTATCCCAACATAGTTTTGATTTCAATTTTTAGCCTAAGTTCAAATAGTACAACACAACAATTAAAGTTCAACATGTATTGCACATGTATTCTGGGTTTTCATCTTAATATTCAACTTTTACTTTTGTATATTATATGATCACAAATTTTCCAAACACAAAATATGTCCCAAATTATATTTCATCTAGTTTAGGATCCATATATTTCAAGAATTAAGAGATTTTGACGATTTCAAGGATATATCTAGCACTATCGCAAGTTCAATGATCATGAATATGTTTTTACTAAATTGGAGTCAAGAATTATTACCTGGATTTGAAGATTCTTGGAAGTAAAATATGAAAAAAGTTGGTGTTATACCCACTCTATGATTTTTATGCTAAAAAATGTTCAAGTAGTGTGTAACTGAAAGGATTCTTGATTTTATAGTAAAAGAAGAAAGTTGGAGAGTTTTGATTTGCGAGGGAGTTTAAAATTTGAAGAGTTTATGGTTAAGGCTTAGGTTTTAAGGGTTTTAAAGAAGAGGGTAGGCCAGATCTTCATGAGTCCAACCTGAGTTTTTTAATCTGGGTCCAAAATTTTTTGACTACCTTATGGGGTAACTTATGACCCAATAATAATACTTACGGCCCCTGTAAGTGGCACCGTAAATGGTTCCTGCATTTTGGTTTAACTCTAATTTTGATGACCCTCATAAATAGGGTCAGAAGTTATACTTACAACCCCCAAAAGTGGTTCGTAAGCACAACTTCAGAGACCCAAATAATCCCAAAAAAATTTCTGACACCTATGACATCACTTAGCTATAGTAGGTTAGATCTACTTATGTAACACAAACTACACCGCCAATATAAGGATAAAGTGGTTTCTATAAAAATATAGTAATCCAACTAGGTTGGGGTCTATCCAGCAGGGAATACGTCAAAAATCTTACTTGAACTTGTTGGAATCACCAGGCGGTACAAAAAGTAAATGAGGGTTTTTTTAAAGTATTAAAAAGTCCCAAGAACTTGATGCTTGAGGATGTAATCAATCTAAGATGAACACTAAGTTTGTGTTCTCCCTGGCTTCTAACTACGTAGATTTATCATGCACTGTCAAACTATTCTAATACCTTGCATACAGAACCTGACAAGTTTGTCTTACCAACCACCTCTCAACACAATTTGGTGAATTTAACTTATCTCCTCTAGATCTTGAGTGTCACCTTACTAACCCTTGTCTTGACCCCATTCTGAAGTATCTCCTCTAGGTTTCAAGTTGATTAGATGAAAGTTAATCATCTTAAGTAGATAGTTTAGGTAAGCGTATTTTGGCAATGAACTCCAAATCACTATTATGACCTCCTTTTCTAAATCAATATGTAATTCACCGAGAGTATACCCTGGGAACCACATGGTACTTACGGTCACGAGAGACCACAAGCTAACCCATAAGCTGGTACCTGGTGTGAGAACTAGGTAAAACTGATAACAAGAGATTATATGCGGAATTTAAATTAGGAATGCCATTAGGTTTTACATCATAGTTATGATAATGTCCATAGTACAATACTGATAATATTGATAAAATTAGCTGACAATGACAACTGAAAACTGAAGAATGACTAACTGTCTATACTAGTCTTAAAAGCCTCTACTGACTGACTATGGAGATGATGGGACAAACCCCCAACTAACTCCGACTAAATAGAAAAATACGGAAACTAATGAAGTAGATCGAGATAAATAAACCATGTCCTCTAAGTATGACGACTCACCACTATTATAGTTGATAATTTGGTATGTCTATGCGCAATCAGGGAATGATCATCCGAGCCTATGATATTAAACATCAGAGCGCAAGAAATGACTTTTCGATTAGTACTTTGAATGTATTGGTATGGTAAATGAGGTTAGGCTGATATGCATGGTTTAATGTGTGGAAGTAATAATTGACTGAATGAATAACCCGAAGTACTAAATAAAATGCATGAAATCTGTAAAGACTGAGAATGCATGACCAAGTATAAAACATTTTATGAATATAATTTATAAGCTGAAGCATTGGATACTGATAAATGAATATTTTATATTGGTATGCTATGATCAAGTAAAACTTAAACTGAATTACTGACCTAATTACTAAACTGAGAATGTGGGAGCTATCATCTAACCAACATGACCCAATAAGAAATTTGGGGTGGAACCTGTGACCCCAGTTGGAAGGGTGTCAGTACCATTCCATAGGTACTAATGCTGGCTATATGGATCCACTAATGTACTATCCTGAAGGACTAAGGGTGTCAATCCTAAACTGACGGTTGACCTTGAGAGGTAGTCAAGCCAGTACTCTTGGGTGACTCCTCGAAACCTTGGCTGGCTATGTAGTTTTGGAATATAGGGACTACTACTAACTACTGTTCCTAAATAATGGGGAATCCTCCATCCCTAAATTCGCTCGATGCTAAATCCTACTCTCAACTGAATTGACTCAGGATACTGAACTGTTCTAAGTTTAACTAATTAGGTTAACTGACTGAACTGATAATGGTCATAACATGTATGAAACCATTCTGAAGATACTAAGACTAAGTAAAGAGCTAAGTTTTTGGGTATTCGAAGCCCTCAGGACTTGATAGCAATGATATCAATATCATACAAAAATTTAAAGACATAATGTGTAGGCATTTATTCAAAATACATTCTTGTAGGCATTTCATCAAACACTTGACATTCGTAGTTTAAGATAAGTATGAGAATAGTTTAAAACTTGTAGTAATAACATGATTTCAACATCAACATCATTAAATTATCATTTAATCAGTGAACAACACCTTTCAAATGTGTGGGGTTTAATGACAACAACAATTCCACGTAAACATAGTATAGAATAAAAATTCATGGGGATTCATGGTTAAAAATCACAATAACTTGTAAAAATCATAAATTTTAATTTGAAATTAGATTCTTGAACTCCTTGTCTTAAAAGGGCCCATGGATGAACATCTAATATACCTTGACTGAGGAATTCGTGAAGGTTCTTAATGGTTTTCTTGAAACTTAATCTTGAATCTTAAGAGACTAGGGTTTGTTCTTGTGAGGGGATTAATTTATTGGAGGGAAATTAGGAACAATGGGGCATAAAATTATCCGTTAGGATTTTAATTTTGTGCTTTGGACGGATTTGGGGCCATGGAAAAAGACAAAACTATCCCTTGAAATTTAAAACGTGGAATTGGAAATCCTAATTTTACCCTCCGCTGTGACGAAGTACTATAGCATTCTGCCATTGGAACAAGGAAGATCCCAACTTTTCACCTTGCTGCGACGCGGTGCTATCGCGTTGTGTCACTAGAAAAAGGACAATCCCAATTTTTCACCTTGGCGCGATGCGATGCTATCGCATTGCCTCACTGGAAAAAGGATGAGCGCGATTTTTGCACTCCAACGCGATGCGGGGGATATTCCACCGTAATTTCTAGCACGATACTGGCCAATCACGGTGACATACTGGAAAAGGATGAACATGATTTTGAAAATCACCATGATGCGACATATTCATGATGAGCTATTGTTCCTCACTAAAAGTGCCATAACTCCTAACCCTGGTATCAGATTTATGCAAAATTGGTATCGTTGAAAAAATGACTAAATAATCTACTTGTTGGTTAGTATTGAGCTGAAAAATTCTTTGTAGGATAAAATATATGATCATTTGAAGTTGACTATAGCAGCATTCTTCTCAAAAACTCAATCGGTATGGGATTTTTGAATCATCTAATAGCTAGGAGTTATTTGAGGCCTTAATACACACCAAACTCGCTTATAAAACTATGAAAGAACTATAATTTATTTCTAATGATCTCTAAGTATGGTTCAAATATTGTTTTCGATTCTCGGGATATTACAATATCTCCCCCATGGAAATATCCTCGAATGAGATTGGTTAAGCTGAAAACATTAATGAACTAAGGTTACATACTGAATAGACATGACGAAAACGTGATTACTTGACTAATTGTGTAACATGAAACATGACTGAACTTGTTCTGTGAAAGAATGAATGACATGCCAATGATATGTAGCTGGAACTGAGCATGAGAAGGTGAAATTCTTGGTAAAATTGTAACCTTGAGCAGAGTCTATGTTTTTAAAGAAAAGATGAGTGTACTTGGTTCACATATCTGCTTCGGCTTCAGAATTAGCTCCCTCAATAGATCGATTCATCCAAAGAACCTTGACGAGGGGAACTTCTTTGTTACTTAGTGTACGAATTTGTCGATCAAGGATCTCGATTGGAATTTCTTTGAAAAAGGCTTTTTTGAATATCTACGCTTTCTAAGGGAACAAATACAACTGGGTTACCAATACACTTCTTCAACAAAGATATATAGAACACCGGGTGCACTGATGCTAAGTCTGCAGGCAACTCAAGCTCATAAGCCACCTTCCCTAAATGGCTCAAAATTTTTTAAGGGCCAACATATCGAGGACTAAGTTCCCTGTTCTAGACAAACCTCTTTAACCCCATTATGGGAGAAATTTTTAGATATGAAAAATCACCAATATTGAATTCAAGATCCTATCTCCTCACACCTGCATAAGATTTTTGTCGTCTTTGGGTTGCCTTAAGCCTCTCCCAGATTAGATGAACTTTCTCCAAAGCATCAAAGACCAAATTAGTCCCTATCAAAGAAGCTTCACCTATCTCAAACCAACCAATCGGAGATCTACATCTTCTTCTATATAGAACCTAAAATGGATCCATCTAAATACTTGAATGATAGCTTTTATTATTGGCTAATTCAATCAAAGTTAAGTGGTCATCCCAACTGCCCTTAAAGTCAATGACACAAGCTCTCTACATATCCTCAAGGGTCTGAATGGTACTTTCTACCTGACCATCTGTCTGAGTGTCGAAGGATGTACTGAGGTGAACCTAGGTACCAATACCCTTCTTGAGAGCTTTCCAAAAATAAGAGGTAAACTCATTACCTCTATATGAAATTATAGATAGTGGAACACTGTGCAACTTAACCAGCTCCCTAATATAGAGCTTGGCATAGTCCTCAGTTGAATAAGATGTATGGACTGGTAAGAAATGAGCTGATTTCATGATCTTATCAATAATGACCCAAATAGAATCATGCTGACAACGAGTACGAGGCAAACATGTCACAAAATCCATGTTCATTTCCTCCTACTTCCAAGTGGGAATACAAAACTCCTACATAGACCCACAGGGATTTTGATGTTAAATCTTACCATTTTGACAAGTGGAACACTTAGCAACAAACTCTACAATATCCCTCTTTATCCCAATCCACCAATAGACTCCTCATAGATCGCGGCACATCTTTGTTCCCCCTGGAAGAATCGAGTAATGCAACCCATGCGCTTCTGTAAGAATTCGTTGTCTCAACTCATTAACACATGACACACACAGCCTACCCTGGCAACGAAACACACCATCTCACCCATTGGGAAAAACCTCTACTTTCTGGTCTCTGACCAACTCCTTCAACTTCACCAGATTGTAATCCTTATCTTGTTTTTTCTTTCACTTCGGCAACAAAAGAATATTCTGAACTGTTCTGCACCCATACACTACCCTCATCTGAGTCAACTAAATGAATACCTATTCTGGACAGCTGATGCACTTCCCTAAATAACTTCTTCCTATAATCCTCAACATGAGCAACACTACCCATAGACAACCTACTTCGGGCATCCGCTACTAAATTTTCCTTGCTCAAGTGGTTCAGAACACTCATATCATAATCTTTTAATAATTCTAACCATCATCTCTGACACAGATTCAAATACTTTTGTGAAAACACATACTACAAGCTTTTGTGGTCTGTGAACACATCAACATGCACCCATACAAATAATGCCTCAAAATCTGTAAGGCAAACACAATGGCTTCTAGCTAAAGATCATGGGTAGGGTAATTCTTTTCATGGGGTTTGGGGGGTCTATAGGCATAGGATATAACCCTACGTTACTACGTTAGAACACACCCCAAACTGACTCTAAAAGCATCACAGTACACAACAAATTTATCTGAACCATCTGGTAACGTTAAAACTAGGGCTATGATGAGTCGAGTCTTCATCCCCTAAAAACTCTTCTCATAAGAATCTGACCACTGAAACATAACTTTTTTTGAGTCAATCTGGACATGGGGGATGCAATAGACAAAAACTCTTCAACTTTGGTCTTCTGAAGATCAACTCTAATACCATCACCAGAAATTAATATGTCTAAGGAAAGATTCTAATCTTAGACAAAATTCGAACTTACTAAAGTTAGCGAACAACTAACGGGCTCTAAGAGTCTACAATACTATTTTGAGGTGGTCTGCATGATTATTTTCATAATGAGAGTAGACAAGAATATCATCAATGAAGACTATGATGAACATGTACAGGTACTGCTTGAACAATTAGTTTATCAAGTCCATAAAGGCTACTGGGGCATTTTGTGAGACTAAAGGACATGACTAGAAACTCTAAGTGATCCTATTAGATTCTGAAAGCTATTTTCAGAATGTGACATTCTCTGACTCTGAACTGATGATAGCCGGATGTGAGGTCTATCTTAGAAAAATAACTGGCACCCTAAAGTTGTTCGAACAAGTCATCGATTTTGGGAAGTAGGTATTTGTTCTTGATTGTGACTTTGTTCAACTGATGGTAGTCGATAGACATTCTAAGAGAACTATCTTTCTTACACACAAACAAAATAGGGCTCCCTACAAGAAAATGCTAGGCCTGATGAATCCCTTATCTAGGAGATCTTTTAACTATTTTTTCAAATATTTGAGTTCGGATGGAGCCATTCTGTATGGAGAAATATAGATAGGCTAGGTATTTGGAAGAAGGACTATTTCGAAGTCAATTTCCCTTTTGGGAGGAATTTCAGAAAGATCTTAAGGGAACACATCTGGAAATTCCCTCACTACTGAAAAGGACCCAAGATTGGGAGTCTAAGAATTAGAGTGTTTGACTTGAACAAAATGATAAATACACCCCTTGGCTATCATCTTTCTCTGTCTAAGGTATGAAACAAGATGAACCATAAGTGCTGTAGTACTACCCCTTCATTCAAGGACTTGTTCATTTTGTAAACTTTTAATGAACCACTCTTTTTCTATAATCCACTGAAGCATTGCATGAATGGTTCTAATCCATGCCAAGAATTACATCAAAATCTATCATCTCTAACTCTACAAGGTCTACTGAAGTGAATTTTTGAGACATTGTAATCAGGCAGTTCCTGTATACCCACAGAACTATGATAGACTTACTCACTAGGGTATACACTGAGAAAGGCTCTACTATGATTTTGGGAATGACTTCAAAGTTGACGGCTACAGAAGGGGTTACAAAAGAAAGAGATACTCTGGGATCTAGTAAAGAATAAATATGTAAATAAAAGACTTACAACTTACCAATATCCACGTCAGGAGAACATTCCTGATCTTGTCAGGATTAAAGTGCATAAAGCCTATTCTGATGCTGACCACTAGTAGTACTGAAAGTAGCACCCTGCTGAGTTAGGCGACCGGCTGAAGCTGATGAATTATGGGACTGGTCCTGTTGGTGCAAATCCCTTCATTTTTAAGAAACTAGACGACACTGTTGGATCCAATGGCCTGGCTTGCCACAACCAAATCATACATCACTACTAGATCTACACTCACCCAGATGGTTTATACCATATTTATGATAAAGAGGATTTGTATGGCCATTGTTTACACTGCCTTGGGACTTAGAGCCTAGTGCCCTATCTCGATTGTCATTTTTGAACTTTGGCACAGGGGCACTAGCTGAAGATGGAGTAGGAGTTGAAGATTTCTTATGGAATTAAGGATAGTTTCTACCCTCTAACTTTGGCTGAGTGAAATTCAATGTACCTATTCTATCCCTCTTGTTCTCCCTCTCTTCCCCTTTAATCTTCTTCGGCTCAATATGTTGTGCATGGATCATTAACCTTTCCTAGTGCATCACTTTGATCAACATCGCATTCCTACACTCTTTGACCACACTATCAGATTCCCCAGACATAAAGTTGCTTATCCTAGATCTGTTATTAGCCACCACATGTGGAGCATACTGATCTAGCTGAGTGAATTTAAGGGAATACTCCTTTACACTCATGTTCCCCTACCTCAAGTTGATAAAATATAACACTTTGTCTCTCCTCATCTCCAATGGGAAGAATCTATCTAAAAAGGCTATAGAAAACTCCTCCAATTCTATAGGCCCTATATCTGTGTCTCTATCCCCTTTCCACTGCTTAAACCAGGTATGGGCTATATACTGTAGGTGGTAAGCAACCATTCAGCACTCTAACTAGAAGTCACCCCTATAATGTCTGTTACCTTCTATACCATGTTAAGAAATGCTTGCGGATCCTCTTCAGATTTGTATCTTGAATACAACGAAGAATTCATTCGGGTAAAGTCCCAAATCCTTGCTTCGGCAATATTGGCCACTAGGTAGGCCAAAATAGTGTCTCGATGAACATTCTGAGCTGCTACAGAGGGAGCTAGAGTAGTGAATAAAGCTCTGAAGTTTGCATAAGAAACATTCTCATTCAGGGGATCTTCCTGAACATGCGGAGGTGTTGGCTGGTTCATATTTCTTCTTCCGTTTGACTTTCTAGGAGGCATGTTCTATAAACGGAAGAAATAATAGATTAGATAGAGAGTTTATCATGAGAATCATGCTCACTCGCACAACATGAGTATTGAAATAAATTAACCTTTTCTTAAAATGCCTCGTAGCCTGTTGTCCATAAGTGTGGCGTGCTTCACACCCATTCACAAGACTTTTTTTATGTGTCTTTTAGACTCCCTAGGACACTTTAAAACCTTAGTCTCTAATACCAACTTTATAACACCCGAGAATACATCTTGGGTCCCATAAAGTGCTTATAATCCCAAGAGACCAAAAGTTAACCCATGAGCTGGTACCTTAGAAAAAGTCTAGTTGATCAGAGAAAGACTTCGGGCTACTTAGAGCCGATAGAAGTCTTATGCAAATATGTGCAGAAAGGACCTCGAATTTGAGATTGGTGACTATGTTTATCTAAAGATTTCTCCCATGAAGGGAGCGGAGCGATTTGGCAAGAAGGAAAAGCTCAGTCCCCGATATGTCGGTCCCTTCAAAATTCTTAGTCGTTTTGGCAAGGTAGCTTATGAGCTCAAATTGCCTTTAGATCTAGCCTCAGTTCATCCAGTGTTCTATGTCTACTTTCTAAAAAAGTGAATAGGTTACCCAGTAGTTGTAGTACCGGTAGAGGGCTTAGACATTAAGAACAACCTTTCTTTCAAAGAGATCCCAGTTGAAATTCTTGACTACCAGACTCGCAGACTGAGGAACAAAGAAGTCCCTCTAGTCAAGGTTCTTTGGAGGAATCAATCTATTGAGGGAGATACTTGGGAAGAATAAATAGACATGCGGACCAAGTATCCTTTCCTCTTCTCTGCAAACTAAGACTCATCCTAAGTTAATAGTTTTCCTTAAGCTTATTCAGTTTCATGTTCAGATTTCAGTTATAAAATTGGTACCAAATACCCATGCATATCAAGTCATATGTTCATAAATCATGTCAGTCACATATTTATGCATCAGATATGCATTCCCTTCACGAGAATATCATCTTCTCTATAATTTCAGTCTTTCATTCATGAAGACTATCTGCACATATCTATGCATCAGACATGGATATTCAGTAGGATATTTCAGTATATTAGAAGTTCCAGTCATATATACATGTTAAAATATTCACGTCCCTTAATTAAGATCAGTCTATCAGCTTTCCCAGTCTAGTCAGTCCCATTCGAGTACGAATGTTCCCAAGGGGGAGATATTGTAATGCCCCAAACTTTCTTTAAGTCAAATCTAGTCTTCAGAAGAGTTAGTGATGACTTCTTAAATAATTTGTGTTTAAATCATGTGGGAAATTTAATTAGCTTTCCAACTATATTAATTTCATCCAAATCCGGTATCAGAGTAAAAAGTTATGGATATTTTACAGAGAACTGTCGAAATTGCCCAAAAGCGACGGTCAGGCCGACGGACCATCGCCCAAGCCATCGCGACTAATGCAGTGAACCATTCTTCTGGCTAAGTGCGACGGTCAAGACTAACAGACCATCAAGCTAGTGACGGACCGTCACCCAAACCGTTGAAGACAAGGCAGGAATTTCAGGTACTGGCAAAGTACAACGGGATAGACCGACGAACCATCGAGCCAACGATGGACCGTCACCCAAACCATCGCCACTTCTAATCAGCAATTTTAAGCAATTTTAAATGGGTATTTGGGTCTTTTTCCACCCGTTTTAATCCCAAATTATACCATACCAGAGCTCATAACTTCATTATTCATCTACAACACAAAATTAGGGTTTCTGTCAAAGATCAATCCCCAAGAACAAGAAAGACTAGGTGTTTAATCCCAAGTCAAGAATTCAAGCTTTCCTCCACCAACCTTTAAGAAATCATCCACCCAGGTATGTAAAGTGTTGATTCATGGGTTCCTTTTACCCATGAAGCTTAAAAATCCCATTTTAAACTCATAGATTATGATTCCCATGTGGTGAGTTGATTTTAATTATATTAATGTGGTTGTATGAATCCCACGTTAGAGTCTTTATTTACTTTTCATGAAATTATGCTACTATGTGGGTTGGAACTTTTAAATTTAGTTGATTAAAGTAACCATGATGTATGAACTAGTGTATATGCCTAAGACTAAAGTTGTGCATGCAATTTCTTTGATAAAATTCCCAAGAGACTAAGAATCATTCTTTACGACTCAATTATAAACAAATTGATGAACCCATGTTATACCCTTAAGTTCAAAATGAATTCCATGTTATTGTTATGTATTGAAATTGTTTGATAGATTATTCATGAGATTAGCCCTATGAAATTATGAAACATTTAAATGCATTCCTACTCATGTACCGAACCATGATAATATAGTGCCTTATGAAATTCCCCAATGATTGTATAATGGATTATTGATTATGGCTGTGATTCTTGGAAGTTCCATGTCTTGTTAGTTTTAATTTATCGAGTCCCGGGGGTACTTGTACCCGACAATTTAGTTGTGTGCCTAGAGACAGTGTCAGTTTTAAAGATACTCTAAGTCAAGCCATGTTCAGTAGAATTTAGTCAGTCTCATGACTAAGGAAAACTCAGTAATCTCAATAATTTCAGTCAGTTATCAGATCTCAGTAATATTCTATCAGTCAACAAAACTCAGTGAACTCAGTCCAGTCAGTTCTGTATAATTAATTTAGTATCTAATCAGATGGGAATAAGATTCAGCATCGAGTGAGCCTAAGGATGGGAACTCACCTGTGAGTAGAGGGTGTGATTCTTAGAAGCAATCCTGGCACTCTAGAACTACATAGGCAATGTAGGTTTAAACATCTAACCTGTTAGATAAGGGTTAATGAGGTGACTTAACCTGTTAGATGAGGGTCCCACCGTTCTCCTTAGAGTACCTGTTAGATGAAGGATTACTCACAACTTCTCCTTACCAGTGGCACGGTATTGTGATAATGCTCAAACTACAGCTCTCGTAAGAGTGTAAGCGGTCTCTGTCAAATATAGAACCCAACTGGGTTAGGTGTCGAATCCCACAGGGAATACTTGGTCACTAAGTATTGCAACTATTATTAGACTATTGATCGAAAATTCTATGGAAAGGGGGGATGGTTTAGGCGTGAAGTAAAAGTATCAAAATAGCAAAGTAAAAACGAAATGATTTATTTAGTAAGATTTTAATCAATGAGAATTGTAAGTTAGGGTTATGTCCACCTTATGAGTTCTACGTATCTATTGGCTATGAGTTATGCAGAATTCAGACATGCATGCGCTTATAGAGATTCGTATTCTATGGTAAATCCTAGCGTTTTTCGACCATCAAGGATTATATCACTTTAACTCTTTTGAGCTTAAAGTGTATACTAATGGTACGAATTCTCCAAGAGGTTAATCCAATTACGGCACTAACTTTTAAACAGGGGTTAGTAGCCCTATTTCCTTGTCATTCTCTCTTTTCCAGACATGTAACTTTTCTTTCGAACAAGTTAATGCTATACTGGCGTATTCTATATGTTTGCAACAACAAGAATTCAATTAAGATGAAGAGAGTAATGATATAAGCAACATACGTATCAAGAATTCACAAACTCATAGTAACAAATAGTATCTCATAAGGCTTCCATAACCCTAACAGAGAACTAGAGCTACTCATAATTGTGAAGGAAAACCATGAGGATATCATCATACCAAAGCAATAACAATATTACGATAAGGAAGTATTGGCGTCACTTGTGGCGTGAATTCCTTGCTAGTAGCGTTTCTCTTGTTGTGAAAATTAAAAGTCGAATAGATGAATAATAATGTCAACAATGTATTAATGAATGGGCTGGAAGGAATCGTAAGTAGTAGGAAAGAATGGGAAGGAACGAGTGTATCTAAAAAGTTCAGCAAAATAGTGTTTTTATAACACCCATATCCCATTCCTACTAAGCTACTGCATACTTGTCCTAATCCTACTAGGTTACTGCATTCTTGTCCTAATCCTACTAAGTTACTGCTGATCCCCAAGTCTTTAGAAATGCTGTTTTTGCCCGGGACAAGTTCTTCATGCACCACTTTTAGTCCACAAGCTTCCAGAAGCTGCCTTCCTTCTTTCGTGAAGTTTCCTTTGGCGTCCAAGAGCCCATAAAGTGCTGAAATTTTCATCATTTATACCTGAAAACTTGCTAATCACGTTGGTTAGCTCACTTATAGGAAAAAGGACTAAAAGTGCAGGAATTATATATTTTGTCCTCAAAACTTAGCTAAAATATGGGTACATTAAGGTGCTTTAGGCGTGTAAATATGCCTATCATCAACACCCCTCACTTAAAGATTTTTTCGTCCTCGAACAATATATCATGTCCATATAAACATATACTTAGGGTTTCACAGTAACAACACGAAATGTTCAACTAGTCAGGCACAAGAATTATTAACCAAGAGTAGTTTTCTAATCACTTCTAGAAACAATTCATCCTGCAACATAGACTCGTGATGATGGTTAATTCTTATTCAAAAGTCAAGGCACAAAGAATCATACAAGACTACCCAAAACTCATCAACCATGTGTGTCTCACATAAGATATTACCCATAATCACTCACAAGTATTGCATTTTTCAGAACATGGGTATAAGATTATCCTTGCTCTCACTCTCACAAAGAATTCATATATTGCAACTGATGACCATAGGCTTGCCCTTAGTCTAATGTTCCACTAATATCAGAATGCTAAGCTTAGGATCAAATAGGTCTTTTACAGGTTGTCATGTAGGCTAAGGGACGGGTAGGACTATTTTGGCCAGAAATAGTGACTATGTTCCTAAGCGCTTTAATACATCATATTATTCCATTAACTCTTTATTTTAATCAACCTTGCTACCTTTGTTTCATCTCTCACCCTTTTTCACCTATTTTTCCATTCAAACATAACTATCTTTTTATTTAATCATAAACACAATTTATCTTTTTATTTTTCTATTATTTTTTTTCTTCTCTATAGCACACCTCTTATGATAGCCACACTTTTTCATAACAAATTCAAGAACCAATACACTCCAAGGCATCACTCTCACCCAATTTCCTCTTATTTTGTCACATGACTTTACAATTTAAAGCACTTAGGAATTTGGATCAAATTATGGTGTTGAAAAAAATGGATAGGCTTACATATGAGGCTGTCAAAGAAAATGGCTAAAGTCTCAAAGGGGGTTAACTAAGATAATGTCCACGGGTAGGAAAGAAGGTAAACAATCACAGGCTGCCAAAGAAATGCCTAAATCATCTCCTAAACTTGCACTCTTTATTTCACTTTATACACACACCAGAAAAGTTCTAGCATCAGTCACCAACACAGAATATACTATCATCTCACACATACAAGGCACATGGTAAACTTTATTGGGAGTATTATAGACTCTTGACCCTACCAGATGAATGAATTAAACCACACAATTATCACACAGTGAGTCATACTTAGAGCCTAAATGTCTCAATAGTAATGATTCTACCACAAACTCTTGTCATAACACCATGCCGCCTATCAGAACAATTTGATGCAAAATAAAAAAAAATCTACTAACTACTAACTAAATCAAACAAACAAACATAAATAAATGCAAATGCAGATAAAGAAGTATAGCATAAAAATACCATCACCCCACACTTAGATGGGACACACTGCCCTCAGTGGAAAGTAAATAAGAAGAACATGATTAGTCGGACTCATCCTCTATGTCTGGGGTCATACCCCCTGCATCGGAATCATCATCAGAGTCGTCGTCATCAGATTTCTCCTCCACGTCGGAGTCTGGCATTCGTCGATCATCATCGGTTGGCATGTCGTCATCAAGAGGTTCCTCAAAATATACACCTACTCCACACATAAACCTCGCATGCTCATTCATTGGGTAGTCATAATCCAACTGTTGGAGCTCTGCAGTAGTTAGGACACGACCCCCGCTCATCATGATAAACCTCGTCATGCCATATAAATGGCGGAAGAAGCTTTCGTCGCGAGCATGTCTTTCTGCAGTGGTTAGGTTGACGCCATGCATGGATTCAACATCTTTAACCTTTGTGAGATAAACCTTCTTCGGGTTGTGTGGAAGCTTATGATCTGCAGGTTCCTCCTCGATGTCCTCCTTCCTCAATATCGCAGTCAAAAGATTGCCAAAGCAGAAGTGGGACCTCTTGTGCAGCCTGGCCTTACGCATTGAAGATCGAATAATCGCCCCAATATTGACGGGGATGTTCGTCATCAAAGCGTACACCAAGCACACTCTATCACGTGTGATCTTTGTGTACTATGACCCTGGAATCAGGCAAAAATTGACTATCCGCATACATATCCGAGCTTCTCTGTTCAAGGAGGCATACGGGAAGGTATTGTGCCAACCAATATCCTTGTGACGACTCCACCGTGCCATTGATATTGTTCCGCATAGTGTGTGTCTGATTGCCCTGTATGCAGGTCTGCGATAAATCTCCTTGAGTGGTGATGGATCTACAGATGGCAAGCCTAGAAAAGAGTTGAAGAATTCCACGTTTAGTTGCAAAACTTGTCCCCGACTCTTTACTTCACTCCCTGTAGTCTTTGGGGACCAATTGGCATAGAACTCACGCGTTAGATTAAGATTACATTCTCCCATATCTCGGAAAATGAAGTCAAGATGTAGCGCCATGAGTTTAGCCAAGATGCGAGGTTCTTTCTTTTCTAGGCTCTCCTTTTGTATCAACTCCACGTGAACATATTTTTTTACTTTATTGTTCTTGTACCACTCCTTTGCTTCCTCCTCTAGGACCCATTTTATCCCGAACATGCGGCTAGGTATTTGCAGTGAGGAGGATTCAACTTGCTCTTTTCGTCCCCTTTTCTGGCCTTTTTGTGAGGTGGTTGCTTTGTCTTTTCCTTGGCGTGCTTTTGGTGCCATTGTACCTGCGATTAAAATAATAGTCATGTTAGCTTCATCTTGGTAGATATAATCGACAAACAAACAGTGGTGATACCACCCCACACTTAAGTTGTTGGCACAGACTAATTAAGTGAGTGATGTCGACTACTCAGACTTCATCATCATACATTTAGGCGATATGTTCCAACAATATGTTCAGCACAGTCATACTTTCATGCCGTCTTAACTATCCTTTACAACTCTTTTTCATGTAATCTTGATCATACTTTCATGTTTGGATTAATGCACTTTTTGAACAAGACTACTTCATAGAGATCGTATCAAGTTATGGCATAGAAATAATCACAACATCTCATGCTTGTATTCAATCATGATCTTTATCTCGATGAACGAGTCATTCAAGCATTCAAGCATTCAATTTTGAAGATTATGCAATTAACTTCACCATGTCGACTTCGCAAAAGTATGACAGTGTATAACAATCAAATACAAGTCGGAAAAAAATCAAGAACACCCACACGTATTCTTTCACTCAACGAGATGTATCATATCAAACCAATCACATTCAAATTACCAACACTACTTCAAGATATAACAATTTATTATAGGCATAGTGGTGTAGTACTTTACGGAATAAAAAAGAAGAGCAAAGAAGTACTTACTTGGTTGATGGCCTCGGAAGATATTCTTGCAAAGTTAAAAGAGCAAAACGAAATTTTTTGAGAGATTTTGGAGAGGTGGGCGGCGCTTAGGTTTAGTTTGAAATGAGATTTTGTTCTAAGACTAAGGTTCTATTTATAGGACAAGCTTGGGTCGGGTTTCGATCCATTTGGAATCAGATTAGGAGACCAAAAAGTGAGCATAGGCGGCGCCTAATGCTTTGCCTATGCTTGGCATAGGCGGCGCCTTTTGCAAAGCCTAGTTGAGCATAGGCGGCGCCTATGCTATGGCATTGTTAGGCATAGGCAGCGCCTATTCCATGGCATTCTAGATTCAGAGACAAAAGGTCTTTGCATAGGCGACGCCTATGCTATGGCATTGTTAGGCATAGGCGGCGCCTATGCCATGACACTCTAGATTCAGAGAGCTTAGGCCATAGCATAGGCCTTGCCTTGTCCATTTCCTAGATTTGTATGGGCCTTGCCTTTACCATTGCCTAGTTGCTCCTTTATTCCTAACTTACCACCTTTAACATGCAATACTTCCAAATCAAAATGTGAAACCAATCTCCTCCTTTACACCTCTTGCACCTACACTTTAAAAAAAAACGATTAGAATGATGGGTTGCCTCCCACCAAGCGCCTTAGTTTTGGTCATGGCTCGACTCTTCTTTTTGGATTTTTATTTAACAAAAACAAACTCTTAGTAAAATAGTAAAATGAAAAAATGATGGGTTGCCTCCCATCTAGCGCTTGATTTATTGTCGCGGCACGACATAGTTACCTCGAGTACTTAGATTTCGTCGAGATAGATGGTGGCCATGCATTTTATTGAGTCAAGAGGAATGATATATGGTTTTACCCATTAGCCATTCACCTTAAAGAAAACACCATTATTTTCTTCTAGCTCAACTACTCCCAACGAGTAGACTTGGCTAATTTTTTATGGACCAGACCATTTGGACCTTAACTTACCTGGGAATCTCTTCAGTCTGGAATTGAAAAGAAGTACCATATCACCTTTTTAAAAGTTTCGTTGAACAATCCGTTGATCATGATACTTTTTCATCCGCTCCTTGTAGAAGTCTGATCTTTCATACACATGTAGATGGAATTCATCCATCTCATTCAGCTGCTCCAATCTCATATTCATGGCATCATCCCAATTCAAATTCAGTCGCTTCAACGCCCATAATGCTTTGTGCTCGAGCTCAATGGGCAAGTGACAATCCTTCCCATAAACTAGTTGGTACGGGGACATGCCAATTGGCGTTTTGAATGCAGTCCTATAAGCCCATAGTGCATCGTCCAGCTTCCGAGACCAATCCTTCCTATTAACATTTATAGTCTTAGCAAGGATCTGCTTGATATCTCGATTAGAAACCTCTACCTGTCCACTAGTTTGTGAGTGATACGGCGTGGCTACCTTATGTTGCTTGACCCCATATTTCACCAATACGGATTTGAACAGCTTGTTGCAAAAGTGTGACCCTCCATCGCTTATGATGGTACGTGGTACCCCAAAACGAGAGAAGATATTTCTCTTCAAGAATGCTACAACACGCTTTCCTTCATTATCAACCAGTGCTACTGCTTCGACCCATTTGGATACATAGTCGACAACAACTAGGATATATTTAATCCCAAACGAATTTACGAATGGGCCCATGAAATCAATACCCCACACATCGAACAACTCTACTTCAAGAATTTTTGACATGGGCATCTCATGGTGCTTCGAAATCGTGCCTTGTCTCTGACATTGGTCACATCTTTTCACAAATTCGTAGGCATCTCTAAATATCAAAGGCCAATAATAGTCGCTTTGCAATACCTTCCTTGCTGTTCGACCACTTGCATGGTGTCCCCCAACTTGGGAAGCATGACTTACTTCCAAGATACTCGGCACTTCCACATGAGATATGCATCTCCTGATAACACCATCCGCGCATTGTCGAAACAAATATGGCTCATCCCAGAAGTAGTGTTTTACATCATGCGTGAACTTCCTCTTTTGATGAAAAGATAGATTCGCAGGCATCACATTACTTACCACGAAGTTTGCAAAGTATGCATACCATGGTAAATCTTCCATCGTTGTGACTAGGATCTCTTCATCGGGGAATGCATCATCAATCTCAAGATCAGGTTGCGCTATATGCTCGTTCTCAAGTCTAGATAGGTGATCAGCCACTTGGTTTTCGCAACCTCTTCTATCTTTTACCTCGAAATCAAATTCTTGCAGCAATAACACCCATCGAATTAGCCTCGGCTTTGCATCCTTCTTCGTCATTAGGTATCTCAGGGCTGCATGATCGGTATGAACCACCACTTTAGTCCCCAACAGGTATGTACGAAACTTTTCAAAAGCGTAAACAACTGCTAGAAGCTCTTGTTCCGTGACAGTATAGTTCTTCTGGGCTCCGTTCAAGACCTTGCTCGCGTAGTAGATTGGATGAAATAACTTTTCTCTTCTCTGGCCAAGTACAACACCCAAATCTACTCCACTTGCATCACACATAACTTCAAATGGTAGGGACCAATCCGGTGCTACAATGATAGGATCTTCAATTAGCTTCCCTTTGAGGCATTCAAATGCCTTCAAGCAATCTTCACCGAAGTCGAACTTTGCATCCTTCTGCAAAAGCTTGCATAACGGACTAGCAATCTTGGAAATGTCTTTAATGAACCTTCGATAAAAACCTGCATGCCCGAGGAAACTACGAACTCCCTTTACGGAGATTGGAGGTGATAGTTTCTCGATGACTTCAATTTTAGCTCGATCCACCTCAATTCCTCTTTCGGAAATTTTATGCCCAAGAACAATACCTTCTTTAACCATAAAGTGTCACTTCTCCCAGTTTAGCACCAAGTTGAATTCAACACATCTCTGTAACGCCATACTTAGATTTGCCAAGCACGATTCAAATGACTCACCCACAACTGAAAAATTGTCCATGAATACCTCCAAGGTGTCTTCAACCATATCAGAAAAGATGGACATCATACAACGCTGAAAAGTGGCGGGTGCGTTACATAGACCAAATGGCATACGTTTGAAGGCAAACGTACCATATGGGCATGTAAACGTGGTCTTCTCTTGGTCTTCGGGAGCAATACAGATCTGATTATAGCCGGAATAACCATCTAAGTAGCAAAACCATCCTTTCCTTGCCAATTGATCAAGCATTTGGTCCATGAATGGCATTGGGATGTGATCCTTAAGCGTCCATGAATTCAGCTTTCGGTAGTCCATGCATACTCTCCACCTTGTGACAGGTCTGAGTGGAATTAGCTCATTCCTTTCGTTTGCAACTACCGTCATGCCCCCTTTCTTGGGAACACACTGTACCGGACTCACCCATTTACTGTCAGAGATTGGATACACTACCCCTGCATCTAACCACTTAATAATTTCTTTCTTCACCACCTCTTGCATAGGTGGATTCAAACGTCTTTGATGCTCAATAGTGGGTATGCAATTTTCTTCAAGCTGAATCTTGTGCATACATATCCCAGACGGAATACCAATAATATCAACGATGGTCCAACCGATGGCTCTCATGTATTTCCTTAGAACAGCGATGAGATCTGCAACTTGCTACTCACCTAAGTCAACCGCCACAATAACTGGGAGGGTGTTTTCACTTCCCAAAAATGCGTACTTTAGATGACTGGGTAACTCCTTCAATTCTATCATTGATGGCTCTTCAATGGATGGTTTAGCTGGTGGTGTAGGCCGATTTTTGAGATCAAGGTCCAACTTCTTAGGAGCATAAGGATACGACCCTATTCCTGTTAGAGCACAAATAGTTTCTTCATAATTTTCAGCATCCTCACGCTCAATATTTATAAGAACTGCCGCCAATGGATCAACAATAAGCTGCTCCTCTACGGATAATTCTTTCTCATCATCAAAATAAACATCAGCTACCGAGAACACATTCAGATATTTGGGTTGCTTCATTGATTTGCATACATCAAAGCGGACTACTTCGTCATTCATCCGGAATAAAAGCTCATTCGCTCTTAAATCAATAAGCACACTCCCTGTTGCAAGGAAAGGGCGCCCCAAGATTATGGGAACTTCAGAGTCCACCTCACAGTCCAGAATAACGAAGTCTGCCAGAAATATTAATGAAGAAACCTTCACCAATACATCATATAAAATACCAACAGGTCATTTTACCGACCTATCTGCCATCACGAGCCTCATATTGGTTGGAGTAGGATCCCCTAACCCCAACTTTCTGTAAATAGATAGCGGCATAAAATTGATGTTGGCTCCTAAATCGCATAATGCCTTGGCAAAATTCAAAGATCCAACAGTGCAAGGAATGGTGAAGGAACCAGGGTCGGCCTTTTTCTGAACTAGCGATCTGGTAGAGATTGCACTGCAATGATGAATAGTATCTGTCAACTCATAACTTGCTGCCCGCTTCTTTGTTAAAAGATCCTTCATAAATTTTGTGTACCCAGGCATCTGTTCTAGCTCCTCTACCAATGGAACATTTATGGTCAGCTTTTTTAACATCGTCATGAATTTATTGAACTTGGTATCATCGGCTTTCTTCTTCAATCTCTGAGGAAAAGGTGCTGGTGGAAGGGGAATAGTTTTCTCCACCGCTTACTTTTCATCTTGCTTCAGTTTGGTGATCTTTTCAGGCTGTGGATGTTGAGAGGTGACTTAATGAACAACCTCATCAGCTGCTTCGGCATCTTTTGGTTCTGCAATGATCTCATTATCTTCTATATCATCAACCACCTGCTTTTCTTTGGATGGATTTTCCAACACTTTACCACTTCGGGTGGTGATAGCCATACATGATCCATCATTCCTTGGATTTTGTACTGTGTCGCATGGTAGTGTTCCAGCTTTTCTTTGATTTAATGCCGCTGAAAGTTGACTCAATTGCTGCTCTAGTTGCTTTATTGCAGTAGAATGCGAGTCAACCAATTGATTTATTGAAGACAAATCCTTCTTCACCCCATTCACTCCCGTATTAGTTGCCTCTACTCCCTTCAATAGCTTCGCCATCATATCTTCCATCGACATCTTCCCAGAGCCAGACGCCACAGCCTCACATTTTCTAGGAGGAACATACAAACCACTCATGTCAGTCTTATTCTTCCAACCACCTTGATCGCGGTCCTTGTATCCAGATTTATCATAATAGTTTCGACCTTGGTTTACTTGGGCATTGCCTCGGAAACCCCCCTGATTGTTCAAGTAGTTGGCTTCTTCCTCGAAATCGGATTCCTCTCTTCCTTTTGACGCAACCGCTTTGACTTTTTCGGTCTTCCCTGATAATAGATGCTTTGTAAGAAGATCCATCTGTGTTTTCATGTGCGCTATATCTTGATTACATTTCTCTTGTCTACGCCTCTGCTCTGCAGTCATGCCAATAGATACGGTAGAGCTTGCTACCTCATAATCCCTGGTATGCCAAGCTCTACTCTGCTTTGACATACGATCTAGCATATCACTTGCCTCAAGAAAAGTAAGGTCCATGAATGACCCACCTGCAGCATTATCAACCACTGGATTAGTCACTGAGTTCAACGCCTTGTATAATATCTCCATCAAGTGGATGTTGGTCATCTGATGATTTGGGCACCGCATAAGCTTCTTATTGAACCTCTCCCATGTTTCGTGGAGAGCTTCAGTTAGAAGCTGTCAAAAATTGCTGATCTCATCCCGTAATTGGGATCTCTTGGATGGCGGAAAGAATCTTTCTAGGAAAGCATCTTTCAGTTGCCTCCAATTAGTAATAGAATCAGGAGTTAGCCCGTTCAACCATAGAGTTGCCTCCCCAGATAGAGACAATGGAAATAAGCGCAGCCGAATTGCATTCTGTCCAACGCCTGGATTGTCGAATGACTTGTATGTATAGATGAAGTTGATCAGATGCATATTCGGATCATCGCCTGCAAGTCCACCAAATAATCCCTTGAGCTGCAATAGTTTAATCATGGTGCTGGTGATATTGAACTTTGCTCCAGGTGCCAAGGGTGGAGGAATAATAGCTCCGGTAGTACCAGCTCCATCCAGATTGTCATCATCATCATCAAAAGGAATCTGCATAGCTTGGCGATCAGGCCTTAGTCTAGCTTGGCGATCTCTCCTCTGCATGGGTGCTGCCACTTCATCTGCACGCCTAGGATTCAGTAGCTCCTCATCACCCAGGTCCTCATCCTCAGGATTTGTTGCACGACCTGGGTTATCAATATTCTGTTGATGCACTTGAGCAGCTGCCAATACAGCTAATCTAGTCTGCTCCTATTGAGAAGCCCTTCTGTCAATGTCTCTTTGTGCCTCCATCCTGCCAATAAGTTGCAGTTTAGGGTTTATGGGTAATAATGGTTGACCAGAACTTCGAGTATTTGGCATGCACTGAACAAAACCTGAATAAAACAAAAACAACAACTAAAAATAAAATTCAAGAATCTTTGACCAAAGGGTCTAGTAACTATCACAAACTTAGTTGACAACCGTATTCCCCAGCAACGGCGCCAAAATTTGATAACGCTCAAACTACAGCTCTCGTAAGAGTGTAAGAGGTCTCTGTCAAATATAGAACCCAACTGGGTTGGGTGTCGAATCCCATAGGGAATACTTGGTCACTAAGTATTGCAACTATTATTAGACTGCTGGTCGAAAATTCTACGGAAAGGGGGGATGGTTTAGGTGTGAAGTAAAAGTATCAAAATAGCAAAGTAAAAACGGAATGTTTTGTTTAGTAAGATTTTAATCAATGAGAATTGTAAGTTAGGGTTATGTCCACCTTATGAGTTCTACGTATCTATTGGCTATGAGTTAAGCAGAATTCAGACATGCATGCGCTTATAGAGATTCGTATTCTATGGTAAATCCTAGCGTCTTTCGACCATCAAGGATTATATCACTTTAACTCTTTAGAGCTTAAAGCGTATACTAATGGTACGAATTCTCCAAGAGGTTAATCCAGTTATGGCACAAACTTTTAAACAGGGGTTAGTAGCCCTATTTCCTTGTCATTCTCTCTTTTCCATACATGTAACTTTTCTTTCGAACAAGTTAATGCTATACTGGCGTATTCTATATGTTTACAACCACAAGAATTCAATTAAGATGAAGAGAGTAATGATATAAGCAGCATACGTATCAAGAATTCACAAACTCATAGTAACAGATAGTATCTCATAAGGCTTCCATAACCCTAACAGAGAAGTTTAGCTACTCATAATTGTGAAGGAAAACCACGAGGATATCATCATACCAAAGCAATAGTAATATTACTATAAGGAAGTATTGGCGTCACTTGTGGCGTGAATTCCTTGCTAGTAGCGTTTCTCTTGTTGTGAAAATTAAAAGTCGAATAGATGAATAATAATGTCAACAATGTATTAACGAATGGACTGGAAGGAATCATAAGTAGTAGGAAAGAATGGGGAGGAACGAGTGTATCTAAAAAGTTCAGCAAAATAGGGTTTTTATAACACCCATATCCCATTCCTACTAAGCTACTGCATACTTGTCCTAATCCTACTAGGTTACTGCATTCTTGTCCTAATCCTACTAAGTTACTGCTGATCCCCAAGTCTTTAGAAATGCTGTTTTTGCCCGGGACAAGTTCTCCATGCACCACTTTCAGTCCACAAGCTTCCAGAAGCTGCCTTCCTTCATTCGTGAAGTTTCCTTTTGCGTTCAATAGCCCATAAAGTTCTGAAATTTTCATCATTTATACCTGAAAACTTGCTAATCACCTTGGTTAGCTCACTTACAGGAAAAAGGACTAAAAGTGTAGGAATTATATATTTTGTCCTCAAAACTTAGCTAAAATATGGGTACATTAAGGTGCTTTACGCGTGTAAATACGCCTATCATCATATTGACACCTTTATAATTCGGGTTACAGATTGGACCCCAACTCAATTATATTATCTCATTTGGGGCATGTAGGTTAGATGACTACTTCCCATAGTTACAGTCTTAGTCTTAGTCTCAGTAATAGAACTCAGATAGTTTTACAGAATTCAGGACGGTCAGAAACAGTTACCTTGTTCATTACGAAACTCAGCTAGATCCATCAGAAATAGGACAGTCAGACACAGTCATTCAGATAATAGTACATCAGTTATACAAAACTTATGTTATCAGTATTCAAATTCAGTGATGTTATGATCTGAGTTACAGTTTACGTATCAATGCATGTATTCTCATGGTCATGTTCATGTCAGTTTGTTATAGTTCATGCATATGAACCTTTGCATTCAGCTTACCTCACTGGTGTACCAGTATATTCTCACAGGCTGATGCATACTTTTCTTTTGCGCTATGGAGTTTAATACCATAGGTTCAAAAGCACGAGCTCCAGAGTATCCATAGTAGATTAGCCGTTCAGCAGACAGAATAGCAGTTAGTCCTCATCATTCGAGGATGTTATTATTTGACTATTTCATTCTTTCAGTACTTAGTTTATTTCAACAGTTGGAGTTAGTTGGGGACATGTCCCATCAACTCCTTATTTACATAGTTTAGAGGTTTTTAGACTAGCATGTTTAGACAATTAATTCAGTTGTTTTGGTATTGATATACCGTATCTCCAGATGTTATATTTTATCAAATTTTTGAACCTTATCGCCTTTCAACCTTTTTTTTCCATATTTTTACAGTATGTTATGCAGTGCTCAGTTACAGATATCAGTCATGGGTTAGATTGTGGTCCTTTGGGGTCATGAGCATCATATGGCATTTCGGGTACCAGATTTGAGGCATTACAGTTTCTACCCCAGTGGGTGATTCAATTATGGATAAAAATGTCTATAGGGTTTGTGTGGTATCCATTTATGATAGGGAGACATTGGTGGATATGATAGAGCTTGATATGGTAGATTTTTGACTAGATCAATAGAATAGATTGGATTCATCATGTGATGTTTCACTAGACTGTAGGACTCAAAATGTCAGTTTCCAATTCCGTAATAAACCAGTAATTGAATAGGAGGGTAGTTCTCTAGTATTACGACCCAAACAAGGGCCAGGCTGTGACGGGTATATCATGTTCGCCATGGACTATAGACCACCCCCTTTTTATAGTAAAATAAAGCATACAAACTAATAGGGACTAAGTTCCGAACATATAACAAGATAAAAAAGGTAAACTCAGAGGCATCTTTACTATGCCAAAAGAACATATAACCAATACCCAAGTCAATAATAATATCCATAAAGCCTCTAATCTACTGAATATGAATAAGTGTCGGGACATGCCCCCGACAATAGAAAAAAATAAGTCACATGGAAAGAGTTAATAAGATAAAGAAACCCTAAACATGAAATAAGGTCTTCCAAAGTAAGTAAGCTCGCCACTTCAATCTGACTCATGAGCTATCCCACGATCACCTAGTCACTACACAGGAAAAGTAAAAGTATTTTTGATTCCTGCATTGCATGGGGATACAACGTCTAGAGATGATTAGAAGGTTGAGAAATTGCATATAACCCAGGGATAAGGGATAATGTAATGCCATGATCAATAATCCAAAATCAGTCCAAAAATCCAAATGCACATAAGCATATGCATATACATATATATAATGTGCCGGGGTAGGGAACAAGGCTTAGCATGCAATTTTAAAACCTTATCCTAGATTGTACAACTTGTCTGTTCTAAAACCAACACACAGTCTATATAGGTCCAGCTGTCACCCCCTAGTTGGGCACAATGCGTATTAGCCGTATGAATCGGAGATATCATAGAAGGCCAGGGAATCCCAGTACCCTACACCATCTATTAAACAAATATATATAGTGTGACATAAGCACAAAATCATGTATATGAACCCTCACACCGTCAAACGTGATTTTTTAGTATCAGTCCTTCGGTAATCACAGCTTCATGGCTATCTATACAGCCCCCTTTATTCCTAATTAAAATATTTCACACATAACCCGTCCATTAACTTAAGGAGTCAATTATCAAGGAATTATCAAGTGGTATCGTCCTACCGACTACAGTTTGAAAGTGAAGGTCATTAAGCCAATACTTTGAGGAATCCTTGTACCCAGACTCCATTTTTATAAACAACCTGGGGGATTCCTTATACCCCGTAAGGTTTTGAAGAAAATCATTCACATGGGGAATCCTTGTACCCCACTAGGTTTACAAGATAATTCTTATCCATTATCCATTTATGCAATGAAATTAATTTTGAAGATGTATACCAAACCAAGTGATTTACCATATTCAAAAATCAATTATGCAAATGGGTTGGGGTTCTTATAAATTTCAATACCAAAATCCATTTATTTGGGGAATCCTTGTACCCTTAATTAAACTGTTCACAAGTTTGCGGAATCCTTGTACCCCTATATTAATTCACCATTACCATGCACCCTAATAAGTTTACAAACCGACAATTCAATGCATAATAAATCAATAGTAATCATGGTAAAAAAATCCAAACAATTTATATCCAAAATCCTCAACACATAATTAAAAACCCTATATAAAAACGATATAAATAATAAACAAATTTCACGCCATTAAGAAGATCCAAGTGTAAGGAGAGAGATACATTACTTAGACTCACATAAATTTGGAACCAATTTGGAACTTTGAAACTAAAAGATGAACGTACGGTGAAACCCTCAAAATTTTCTTGGGTTTTGTGTTTGAGAGTGAAATAATAGCTTTTGTTCCTTGAAAACTAAGGGAAATAGGTTCATATATTGTTTAAAGGATGTACGTTGATGGAAACACCTCATTACCCCTCATTCTAAGGGAAATTAAACTAGGCAACACAACTTTTATATAGTAGTGTTGCGCAACCTTATCCAGAGGCTAACGTCTGTAAATACGCCTATCATCAAATACCAGTAACAAAATCCATATTAATCAATTTCCATTTCCACATAGGCAACTCAATCTCTTGGGGAAGCCCAACCGGCCTCAAGTGGTCCACCTTCACTTGTTGACACAGTATGCACTTAGACACAAAATTGGCCATATCATGCTTCATATTACCCCAGTAATAAATCTCTTTCAAGTCATGATACATCCTTGCTGAACTAAGTGAATCGTATACCACGACTCATGAGTTTCGGCCAAAATTGTTTCTCGCAACCCATCAACATAGAAAACTCATAATCTACCTTAATACTTTAAGATACCGTAACCAAAAATCTCAAATTCCATGACTTTCTATTGTCCCACATCATTTTTGATAACCATCAAGATAGGATCCAAAACCTATTTCTCTTTTACCTCAACACCAAGAGATGACTTCACCATTCCTTGAACAAGCACACCTCCATCTTTGGAATCTAAAACATAAATACAAGGTTAAACAAATGGTGAATATCCTTCACCAATTCATGCTACTTTTCATCCACATGAGATAGGCTCCCCATAGATAACTTGCTAAGAGCATCAACAACCACGTTAGTTTTACCTGGATAATAATGAAGACTCATGTTGTAGTCCTTGAGCAACTCAAGTCATCTTTTTTGCATTAGATTCAGCTCCTTCTAAGTTAACACATACTGTAGGCTCTCCTGATTAGAATAAATGTCAACACAAATCCCATACAAGTAATGTCGCCTAATCTTTAATGCAAACACCACAAAAAACAACTCCAAGTCATAAGTCAGATAATTCTTCTCATAAACTATCAACTACCTAGAAGCATAATTCACCATGTTACCATGTTGCATCAACACACAACCGAGTCCTACCTAGGACGCTTCACAATAAGTCACGAATCCATTGGTACCCTCGGGATGGGTAAGTACCAGAGCAGAAGTAACTTATTCTTCAACTTCTCAAAACCTCCCTCACAAGCTTCCATCAACAAAAATATCACCTTCTTCTGAGTTAACTTCGCCAATGGAGAATCAATCAAAGAGAAGCTCTCTACAAACCTCCTATAATACCTAGACAAACCCAAGAAGCTCTAAGTATCTGTTGGAGTTCTGGGTCTAGGCCACTTCATCACCACCTCAACCTTCTGTGGATCAACCATGATCCCTTCACTAGAAACAACATGACCCAGAAAAATGACCGCATTCAATAAGAATTGCACTTAGAAAACCCTGTATACAAATGCTGATCCTTAAGGGTATACAACACTAAATGAAGGTGATTGAAATAATTTGCCTCACTCTTTGAACACACCAGAATATCATCTAGAAACACAATGATGAACAAATCCAAGAACTAATGTAATACCCAATTCATAAGATCCATTAATATCGCCAAGGCATTGGTCAACATAAAAGACATGATCAAGAACTCAAAATGTCCATATTAGGTACAAAAAATAGTCTTAGGGATATCCACCCCATTAATATTACAGTAATGATAACCCGACTGGAGATTAATATTAGAAAAGCACTTAGCACACTGGAGCTAGTTGAATAAATCATCAATTCTCAGAAGAGGGTACTTAGTTTTCACAGTCACCTTATTTAACTGGTTGTAATCTATACGTATTCAAAGAAAACCATCCTTTTTATGCATGAAAAGAATAGAAGCAACCCATGGAGAAGCACTATAGCGAATAAAACCCTTCAAGTATATCAAAGTCTCCCTACCACAGACAAATACCACATAATCCCTATAGACTCTCATAGACATAAAGAGTCACCCACTAGGGTAGACACAAAGAAAGGATCAGAAATACACTCGGGACTAAAACTAAAATAAAAGGCCAAATATAGGGTCATATAAGAAAGAGTACACCTTGGATCAAAGAAATAGTACACATCATAGGAAAATAGTTGAAACATATCTGTGATGACATCAGGGATGCCTCAGATTCTTGGTGGGTGGCAAGAGTGTACAGATGATTCTAACCACTGTCAATACAAGAAGTGGCACCCTTCGATGCCAGAGCTGATGAAGTAGAAATAGAGACCTTATTATCCCTAGAAGAAACCTTACGCATGGGATAATTTCTCTACATATGCCTAAGTTTCCAACAATTGAAACACCAGTTCTTCCCCTCATTGACGAAACCATGATGCAGCTAACCACAAAACTAACAAGGAGGATAGGACAAAGCCAACTAGGCCCCACTATCCTGAGATTAGGGACACTGTGACCTAGGACTATCACCACTTTAAAAATAATGATCATCAAAAGAATTTGGATAAGGAGAACCAACCATAAAATAGGAACCCAAATTTCCCCACTTTTTTTAGACCATTTCAACCATCTCTACTATCTTGTTGTTAACCTCTGTCTTAATCTGAATACTAAAATTTCTTACCCTGCCCATCCTCTATCTCTTCTTGCTATTTCTTTTCATCTTCAAGTTTTTACATATACAAAACAAGTCTAGAGATATATCCTTCGCTAAAACGGAGGCCTTACTCTAAAAAATCAAATCATGGGACAACCTAAAAGTAAATTTTCTAATTCTAAACCTCATGCTAGACACTAAGTCCGGAGTATAATGGGAAAACAAATGAAATTTAAAGGCAATCTCCTTCACAGTCATTTTGCCTTACTTCAAAGTCTTGAAATCCTTAGATTTTGCCTTTCTCAACTCCTGAAGAAACAATCGATTCAGAAAGGAACTAGAAAATTCATCCCACAACACCACCTTCACATCATCACCCGTATACTGATCCAACTCTTTATACCATTGATATGATATATCCTTCAATAGATAAGAAATGAAATCCACACCTTCTATATTAGTAGCATATATCACTCAAAAGATCTTCTCCATATCATTTATAAAACCTTAATAATCCTCCTTAACCTTAGTGCCAATGAAAATTAGAGCATTTAACTGTATAAGTTGTCCAACGCTAGTGGCCTCAGAAGAACTCACAGTAGCACCAGGAAGATCCATATAACGCAATTTAGATATCACGAACTGGCTCAAAAGATGAATCAAATGACAAAAATCAGCATTAGAAATATCTTTAAGAGGTGACTGTGCATGAGTGTCACCAGTGGGAAAAGAATTTATAGAGACTGGTGGAACTCCACAGGGGGAATAAAAAATAGCGACCCTAGACCGAGTTTGTACCCCATAAATAGGATGAGATCCATCAACATTGTCCTAAGGCATGATATCTACATTGTCCTAAGGCGGGATAGATGAGGTTCCACGAGTATTAGATCTTCTTGGAGGCATGATCCAAAAGAACAAAAAAATGGGAATTAGAGAAGATTCAAGACCTTAGACTCTAAAGTTTGAAACTAGAAAAACAAGAAAGGGAAATATTCCTAAATGTATGATAGCTCCTCCCTTATATATGTGGCATGCTACATGCCCATAAAAAAAAACTCTACTTGATATGTCTTTATGGATACCCAATTGACTATAAGCCTAGGATCTGATACCAACTATGTCATGACCCAAACTAGGGCTTGGCCGTGATAGGTATATCAAGTATACCGTGGACCATAGGTGCTCTTTTCCTAGTCAAATAAAACATACACACTAATAGGTACTGAGTTCCAAATATATAAAAAGATAAAAAAAGGTAAACTCAGAGGCATCTATGATATGTCAAAAGAATAAATAATGAAAACTCAAGTCCATAGTAATATCCACAAAGCCTCAAACCAACCGAATATCGATAAGAGTTAAGACATGCCCCATACAATAAAAAAATATGTCCAAAGAAAAGAGTCAATAACACAAAGAAACCCCAAACATAAAATGAGGTATTCTAAAGTATAGTAGCTCACCACTTTAATCTGACTCAAGATCTATCCCACGATCACTAGTCACTGTACAGGAATAGTAGAAGTATTTTCAGTTCATATATCGCATGGGAATATAGCGTCTGGAGATGGTTAGCAAGTTGAGAACTATCATGTAACTGAGGGATAAGGGTTAAATTAAAGCCATGATCAATAATCCAAAATCAGTACAAAAATCCAAATGCACAAAAATATATACATATACATATATATAACATGCAGTGGTAGGGAACAAGGCTTAGAATCTAATTTAAAAACCTTATCTTGGATTGTGTAACTTGATCAATTTAAAACTAACCCACGGTATATATAGGTCTATTTGTCACTCCTTGGTTGGGCCTCAGTACGTGTTAGCCTCATAATACGGATCCATCAAAAAAGGATGGGGAATCCTCGTACCCTACC
Source organism: Capsicum pubescens (assembly GCA_030864215.1). Lineage (NCBI taxonomy): Eukaryota > Viridiplantae > Streptophyta > Magnoliopsida > Solanales > Solanaceae > Capsicum > Capsicum pubescens. The sequence continues at coordinate 72,427,647 of CM061538.1, read as the reverse complement.
TACGTCATCTATGATACAAATATATATAGCATGACATAAGCACACATTCATCTAAACCAACCCTTTCATCGGCAAGCATGAGTTTCCAGTATCAGTTCTTTGAGGCTCATACTTTCATGGCTAGCTACACAACCCCCTTTAAGCAAAATTAAAATATTTCACAAGTATTAAATCCATTAACTTAAAGAGTAAATTATCAAGGCATTATCAAGTGGTATCGTCATACCGACTATAGATTCCAAGCGAATTTCATTAAACCATCACTTTGGGGAATCCTTGAATGTCATACTCCATTATTAAAAACAACTTAGTGGACACCTTATCCCCCATAAGGGTTCTAAGAAAATCATTCACTTAGGGGGAATCCTTATACCCCACAAGGTTATCAAGATCATTCTTATCCATTATCCATGTATGCAATGCATTAATTTTAAGAAAGTAGACCAAATAAAGTGATTAACCACATTCCAAAACCAATTATACAAATGGGTTGGGGTTATTATCAATTTTAATATGAAAATCAATTTATTTAAGAAATCCTTGTACCCTAATTACACTATTCATAAGTTTGGGGAATCCTTGTACCCCTAAATTCATTCACCATTCCTATGCATCCAAATAATTGTACAATCCAACAATTAAATGCATAATAAATCAATAGTAATCATGGAAAAAATATTCAAACAATTTATATCCAAAACCCTCAACCCATAATTCAAAACCCAACATCAAAACCATATGAACATTAAAACAATTTTATGCTATTAAAAAAATCCAATTGTAAGGAAAGAGATACATGCCTTAGACACAGAAATTTTTTGAAGCAACTTGGAACTTGGAGCCAAAAAGACAAACGTACGGTGAAACCCTTAAGCTTTTATTGTGATTTGTGTTTGAGAGTGAAATAACAACTTTTGTTCCTTGAATACTTGTGAAAGTAGGTTTATATATTCTTTAAAGGTCGTACATTAGTGGAATGACCTTATTACACATTATTCTAATGGAAATAAAATAAGACAACATGACTTTTATTTAGCGGCATGGCACAACCTTTTCACGAAGGCTAACCTCTGTGCCATGCTCTTATTGTGGAGATTATCCTTTGTAACATGACATCATTATAGAGGGATACTTCCTCTATGCCACACAAAAATTATGGAGGCTAACCTCCTATGGCACATCAAAAATTGAAAGACTCACTACCTCAGAATTTAAAAATGACCTGAAACCTCTTCTAAAGATTCAAAAACTCACTCAGATTACCCTTTTAACATCCCTAAGCTCATATCGGGTTAAAATTGATGTTTTAAACACGGGAGGATGGAAATAAAATGGGAAATTTTTTAATGGTGTTACATGTAGTACCTAAGGGATATTTTATTTCCTATCATAGTGCTCGAAAGTTAATTTTCAAAAGGTGTATACATAATTTAGTTCAGGCTAAGGATTCTAATTTTGAAGGCCCCTATTTTCAATCTTTCCCTGTGGTTAATGAATTTCCTCAAGTATTTTCTAAAGATCTTCCTGCAATTCCACCCGCTAGAGAAATAGACTTTGGGATTGATCTTCTACTAGATAACCATCCTATTTCCATTCATATTTACAGGATGGGTTCAGATAAACTAATGGATCTAAAAGAGTAGTTAAAGAATCTTCTTCTTAAGGGTTTTATTCATTATAGTATTTCCTCATGGGGTGCTCCTATGCTTTTTCTACATAATAAAGATGGGTTTCTTCGAATGTTTATAGACTATCAATAGCTGAATAAGGTTATAGTTAAGAATAAGTACCTTCATCCTAGGATCAATGATTTTTTTTACCAGCTTCAGGGTGTTAGATGCTTCTCTAAGATTGATCTTTGTTCTATCTATCATCAGTTGAAAATTAGGGAGGTTGATATTTCATGATTGAATTTTGTACCCGGTATGAAGATCATAAGTTTTTGGTTATGCCATATAGATTGACTAATGCTCCGACTGTTATTATGGATCTTATGAATTAGGAATATTAGGCAGTTTCTATAATTGTTTATAATGTCTTTATTGATGATATCTTGGTGTTTTCTAAGATTAAGGAGGATCATCCAAATTATCTTTTAATGGTGTTGCTGACTCTTAAGGATTAAAGATTATATGGAAAATTTTCTAATTATGAGTTTTGGCTGAATGTTGTGACTTTTATTGGGTGTGCTGTTGCTAGTTAGGGGATCAAGGTTGACCCACAGAAGGTTGAGGCAGTTAAGAGGTGGCATAGAACCACGATTCCAACAAACATTAGGAGTTTCTTGGGCTTTGTTGGGTATTATAGAAGGTTAGTGGCTATTGGTTTTGTTTTGATGTAGTATAGTAATGTAGTGGCCTATGCTTTTAGGCATCTTAAGGTTCATTAGAGGAATTATCCAACTAATGACTTTGAGTTTGCATCTGTGGTTTTTTCTTTGAAGATTTGGCGTCATTATTTGTATGGGCTATATATGGATATCTATTCAAACTGTAAGAGCTTGTAGTACTCTTTTACTTAGAAGGAATTGAATCTTATATAGAGGAGGTAGCTCAAATTTCTCAATGATTATAACATGAGTCTTTACTACCATCTCAGTAAAGCTAATATTGTTGTTGATACTCTTAACAGGTTGTCTATGGAGAACTTATCTCATGTGGATAAGGAGAATAGAGGTTAATAAAAGATATTCATCAATTGCATAACTTGGGTGTTCATATATTGGACTCTAATGATGGATGAGTGATTGCTCAAGAGGTGGTTAAATCATCTCTTGGTTCCAGGTAAAATAGAAGTAGAATTTGGATCCCATACATATGCAGATTATGGATGATGTGGTTCAGCAAAAGGTTCTAATATTTGAGTTTAGGGGAAATAGTATCTTGAGATATCAAGGTAGGTGTGTGTTCTAGATTTTTATGGGATGCGGGAAAGAATCTTGAATGAGTCTTATTAGTCTAGGCATATAGTTCATCAAGGTATGACAAAGATGTACCTTGTATTAAAGGAGATCTATTAGTGGAACAATATGAAGAGGGATATGGAAAATATTGTGGCTAGGTGTATGGTCTGTCGGCAAGTTAAGGTTGAACACTTAAGGCCTAGTGGAATGTCTCAAGATATTGAGTTGCCTATGTGGAAGTGGGATATTATCAACATGGATTTCATTATGGGTTTTTTGAGTCTCACAATACGTACGATCCAATTTTGATCATTGTGGATAGGATGACTAAGTCTCCTCACTTATTTTTTGTGAGGAATAACTACTCAGGAGAGGATTATGCTAAATTATTTATTTAGAAGATTGAGAAGTTCCATGGAGAGCCTGTGTACATTTCAGACTAAAGTACAACATTTTATTTTCACTTTTAGCATTTGTTTCAAAAAGGTTTGGGGACTAAGGTGAACCTTAGCACCGCTTTAAACCATAAAATGAATGGAAAATTGAAGCAGACTACTTAGACTTTGTAAGATATGCTAAGGCCCTTTGTGATCAATTTTATAGGAAGTTGGATTGAACGATTTCCTCTCATTGAGTTTGTGTATAATAATAGTTTTTTTTTTGTATTCAGATGGATCCATTCGAGGCTCTTTATGGTAGGAGGTGTAGTTATCCTATTGAGTGGTTCAAATTTAGTCACACTAGGTTATTTGGTCCTGAATTGGTTCACCAAGCCATAGAGAAGGTGAAGGTTTTTAGAGAAAGACTTAAGACTGCCTAGAGTTGCATAAAGTTCTATGCGGATGAGAGGTGAAATGAGTTGGAGTTTGAGGTTAATGATTGGGTGTTCTTAAGGGTCTCTCCTATGAAGGGATTCTTGAGGTTTAGGAACAAAGGGAAGATTATTCCCTATTATGATAGTCTGTACCAAATTACGAAGAGAGTTGTGAAGGTTTCCTATTAGTTGGATTTGCCTGCAAGTTTGGGTTCTATTCATCCTCTTTTCCATGTGTCCATGTGTCTATTCATCCTCTTTTCCATGTGTCTTTCAATTAAGGACTAGGTATGTCGTTTCGATAAAATTTCTTTAGAGAAACCAATACGTAGAAGAAGCTCCTTGAGAAGTTGAAGAGGATATAAAGGTTAAAAATCTATTCTTGTTCCCTGGGTTGGATAGAAATGCTTAAGGTATTATTTTCATTCTCCTTCTTGTGGTATTTAGAAATTTTTTATTTGGTTGTGTGTGTATTCCTTCTTGTTTTTGTGCCAAGGGTGTCCAAACTTCTCATCTGAGGATAAATGATCAGGGGGCAGGGGGAAAGAGGGGGTGGTAATGTATTAGCTCAATTTTTTGGACTCTAGAATTTTGTTGAAAAACTGGTCACTGCGTAGGCAATGACTCGGGTGATGAGTCATACTCTGTCATTATAGGTCGTGGGACTCTATTCGTTGCCTAACAAGTAAGGGTGCCCAATGTTTCTACCAAGGTTACTACTGTACCTTATGAGTCGTAATGTTTGGGCACGAGTCACAGGTTGTGACTCGTGACATTGAAAATGAGGTTCACCCAGGATTCTACCCAAATAATGAGTTGAACTAAATGAATGCATGGGTATGGTAATTGGAAAGGGGAAAATGGGTTTTCCCAAATTTATGAACTTTGGTGAAGAATTGACATGAACCTCAACTCACTATGTTATATTGGCTTTGAAACATTGATATATGAATAATTTTAGTTACTCTTAGAACATTGTTGTCACGACCCGAGACTACCCCCTAGTCGTAACATGGTTCTTAGAACCACAAGTGATCCCAAGCTAACTCATGAACTGGCATGATACGTGAGAAAATCATTTAGAATGTATAAAGTATCAAAATTGTCTATGCGGAAACATAATAATGAGAAAATTGGAACAAATGAAATACTAATAAAATTTACATCATGACAAAACTTAAGAAAGGAACTTGAATTACATGTAATGACTTTGGCTGACTATCTATGAAGCCTCTACTATACTTACTATAGATAGCTGGGATAAGTCTCCAACGACCAATAATTAATACATATTAATAATAAAAATATAGTTCATGAACTGCAACTAACTCGAGTCCCCGAATTAGGAGAACTAATCACCTGCTGGATGGAAGTTGCAAACTGTCTCGTTATGATTTGCAGGATACAATTGGTACCCACATTATGAGACAATGAAACACATAAACTTATATGTGGATCTGTACTTTGGATTGTACGGAGTAAGTAGGGGTGAATGCAATAAGTAATACTGAATAGATGCATAATCTTAAAATATGAATGATAAGTGCAAGTAGATTCACCATGAGACTGGAATAAACTGAAAAATGAAGTACCTTAAAACATGAGTAACAAACATAATCTGATAAGCTAGTGAATCACTACCATTAGTTTCTTAAATCTTTTCTTCTTTGGAATATGTAGAACTGAATATGAGAAGCGGTAAAAAAACATGAATACTGTATATAAATCTCAAGTAAAGATGAACATGCTGTAAAATCGAACTGAGGGTCATGTATGGATGGCAACATGAACATGTAAAACTGAGAATGCATGAACAAGTAAAGCATGTACTGACATGATCTGAGTAACATGAATAATTAAATAAAATACATAAATTTGTCTACTTGGTTGAGGATACCTGAACTAAGATAAACTGAGTATGACTTAAACTGTGAAAGCTATAATGTAAACGACATGCCCAAATATGAGCTAATCATGGTCAAACCAGTAAACCCATTTTGAAGGGTGTTAGTAACTTGCCACGTGTACTAACATATGGATATGTGGATCCACTAATCTAATTTCCCAAAGGACAAGGGAGTCAGTCCTAACCTCGTGGGTGACCCCTAAGAGAGTGTCAGTCCTAAATTGGCAGGTGAAATCTCATAATCCTACACTGGCTACATAGTTCTTGAACTTAGGGAATGTTACTAAGGACCCAATCAAAACTGGCGGGTTATCCCCCATCCATAGGTTTGCTCGGTGCTAAATCCAACTCCTAACTGTAGGACAATAGAATTTTTATAGGTCTAAAGTTACATGGTATTGTACTTATAAATTAACATCATGAACATTGCAATCTAAAAATAGTAATCGAAATATGGTATGACTGATTTGTAGAGTGAAAATGGAAACATATAAAAACACATAGGTATCGGGTGTTCATAAACCTCCAACACTGATTAGTTTCTTTAAATACGTTAACCACATTAAAAAAGTTATATAAATTCATAATGCAGAGAGACAAAACATTAGATAATTCAATACATGAGTATAATACATGAATATAATCATGGGGATGTATTAAACTTAGGTAAATAACAATTCCTCATAAAAATAATAAAATTCAAAAAAAATATCAAACTTTTAGTTTAACATTAGAATTAGTATAACTCTGATGCTCTTTAATCCCTTAAATCATATGATAATGCAATGTTTTCAACACATGAGGATTTGATAATGAACCCTATCTTAAAACAAGTAAATTCAACTTAAAAATCATACATTCGAGCACAAGGATGAAAGATTACCCTTGTTCAAAATCCCACATACCTTAATTGGATAGATTCTTGAGGAAATCTTTAAATCGAACTTTAAATCCTTGTGTTCTTGAGAGGATAAGATTGAACCTTGTTTCTTGGTAAAGAGGAAGTGTTTCTATTGAGTAATTTTGAGGAAGATGAGCAAATAATGCCCTCTTGAATGTCCCAAATTGTGTTTTGGACGACCTGGGTTCATGGAAAAGGATCCAACTGCTCTTGGCCTCTTTTTTCCCATGTAAATAACAATCTTAGAGAGACCCATATTCCCAAGGAATAACCCTTGTAAAGCGACCCCAAAAAGGTTGAATAGCTTTTGCGGCATGAGGCTATCATGACCCCTTAATATTTCCACCTCAATAGAATTTCACACACTAGGATAATGATCATGACACATGTATTCACATAAAAATTATGTTATTAAAGTTTACACAAGAAGGAACAACGGTTCAAAATTATCCTGAAAATGGGGGGTGTTACATTATCTCCCTCTTGAAATCATTCATCCTCGAACGATGGATAGGAACTAGTTGAATTCTTTTAAGTGTCGAATGATGTACCCATGACATGTCTTGTAATGAATTATATAGCTGACATGAAACATTATAACATTATCATGAAACTGATTTCTAAGCGGATTTAACTTTATTGATTATAAAGAGATGATTTATGTTGAGAGATTAGAACTTACTTTAATGTTCATGATACGATTATACATATAAACTATAAAGTGATAACTGATATAATAAAATTCCAAAAGTTACTAAGAATGGCAAAAAGTACGTAATTTCTTATTAGGAACTGTCCCTCAACAAAACACGTATAAGAATCGAGAGAAAATCTTTATGGTATCACCATATACATTATGTAAGCACGAATCATGGGACAATGAGACTAAGATCGTAAAAAGGGAATTAAAATATCTAAGCTGGAATACTTGGAAAGCTAAGATCATTCACTGAACACTTATGAACTAAATCATGACTACATATCTGAATCGGAGACATGATGCATGGACCGAACTGTATTTGTACCTTGTATGGACATGAATGAATTACCTCATGGAATATCCATATTCATGAAACTTTGGATAGTAAGAATAGATGAAAAGTTAGAAATCTATAGGAGCTTATCTGTCTTATTGCTAAATGGAATTTTTTGCTATACATACTAACTCATACTGAAAGTTCATACACAATTGGAGTATATCTTCAACACACTTTCTAATAAGTTCTAATAACATTAGGGAGAAAAGAATCTTGGACATGATCTAAATAAGATGTCTGAGTAAGAAATCTTAATAATAACTCTATAACTTGGAACATAAGCCTATGAAATGTAAGTTAGGATATAATTACTATGCCTTGGGCAATGCAATTGCCCAATTCACAATTAGCCTTGCCCCTTCAATACTCACATGGATACATATAACTACCCTAACAAAAGTCCGAGTTGAGCTATAAACTCTCACCATTTTCAAGCCTAACTCAAAATCACAAGGTATTGCACATAACACCATAATACAAGTCTGAACCATGAATTCAACACACTATATGTTTTCACAACTCTCATCTCAAGAATAATTCTTCTTACCACTTCAATAACTAAATTCATCCTCTTACTAGGAATTGACTAGTGCACAATGCACCCATCCACTAATATACCAACATGACATTCAAGCCTATCATTATAACCACAAACAAACTTCTGAGAAAAAAACCATAAAAAAATCTTTCTCATATTCTCTAGACCTCTATTATTAACAACTTCAATGCACTATCCCCAAGAAAACACACATAAAATTTCAAATAACCATGACATATATAAAGCTCTACATTAATATGACTTCAAACTTATAGCCTTACATAAAACAAACATACAACTATCTTTTCCCAGCAAGAAAAAATTACTCTCTCCCATCTAAATAATTGTTCATCACCACTATTATTTCATAAGGAGAGGTCATTGAAAGGTTCAAACATGACATCCTAAAGCATGGAAGGATACTCTACATAACTTGGACACTTAAGTGAGGGGTGAGGAATGAAGTATCCATAGCATGGACTCATTAAAGACATCTAAACTAAGGACATACATGACATAATCTGAATTTCACTGGTCATTAAGAATGTAGCATGAGTACCTGGAACTGAACATACTGTAAAGCATGAATACATGAGTCATGAGATGCATGATATGAGTTAAGAGTTCATAAATTCATTCATTCTAATGAGTGAACGGGAACTCCTCATACTATGAAGTGAAAGAGTACATGATTCTATGAAAAGTGCATAAATATGAGCTATGATTATATAAATGACTTGAAAGGCATGAGTAGATGTCGTGATGATTGAAGTACAAAAATTTTCACTGGGATAAGGATGGACTGAGTATATATCTCCCCTACTGATATTCTAGAATAATGTGGCATCACTACTAGAATCTGAGAGCTTGACTTGGTTCCTTGTTCAATCAGCCCCCTTAGATTTACGCCACTATTCAAAGTCTGTGGACCCTTTAATAAACTCGAAACTTAATTGAAACAATTTTACTCGATAGTCCAAGAAATAATGATACACATAAATAATAAATTCTCTCCTAAAAAGACTACACCTGAAAGTATAAAAACCACTGCTAATACTTTCTTTTGAGATACAACTCTTAACTTTTTATAGCCCATAAATTAGCTGGTCAGAACATCATATACTACACCACTAGCCTTATTCACACTTAGAAACTCAAGGGTGCAATATAAGCACCCACACATTAAAGCATAGAAATAATACTATCCCATATCACCTCGGGTATACCTCTATATTACACTCATACCATCATACTTAATTTTGAATCAATAAACTTAAATTATTGCATAAACAACTTCAATCCTACTGGTTGATGTTGGGCGTATTTACACGCCTAAAGCACCATAATTTACCCATATTTTAGCTAAGTTTTAAGGAAAAAATATATAATTCCTGCACTTTTAGTCCATTTTCCTGTAAGTGAGCTAACAAACGTGATTAACACGTTTTCAGGTATTTATGATGAAGATTTCAGCACTTTGTGGACATTTCGATAGTAAGGGAAACTTCACGTAAGAAGGAAGGCAGCGTTTGGAAGCTTGTGGACTGAATGTGATGCATGGAGAATCCGTCTCGGGCAAAATCAGTATTTTTTAATACTTAGGGGTGCAGCAGTAACCCAGTAGGACTAGGACAAGGATAAAAACCATATTTCAGTAGGACTAGGACAAGGATGTTATAAAAATCCTATTTTGCTGAATTTTTAAGAATGCATGCTTTTCAATTAATTCAAGCTTTTCATTATTCGATATTCTTTTCATTCGACTTTGGCATAATTCACGTTACAGATTCTGAAGTTGAGATAGAGAAAACACGGAACTCTTGAGGAAAACGGCTAAGAGGGAAAATGTCATCCCTCTTTGACGTTAAAATCATCCATCGCTAAGATTATTCTAGGTTGTGGTATGATGATTATATCTATTGTGATATCCGTTGTAATCATGAGTAGCTAAACTTCTCTGTTAGGGTTATGGAAGCCTTATGATATACTATCTATTACTATGATTTTGTGAATTCTTGATACGTATGCTACTTATATCATTACTCTCTTCATCTTAATTAAATTCTTGTGGTTGCAAACATATAGAATACGCCATTATAGCATTAACTTGTTCGAGAGAAAAGTTACATGTTTGGAAAAGAGAGTGTGACAAGGAAATAGGGCTACCAACCCCTATTTACACGTTAGTACCGTAACTAGATTAACCTCTTGGAGAGTTCGTACCATTAGTTATACGCTTTAAGCTCGAGAGAGTTAAAGTGAGATAATCCTTGATGGTCGGGAGACACTAGGATTCACCATTAGAATACGAATCTCTATAAGTGCTTGCATGTCTGAATTCCGCATTACTCATAGGTAATAGTTACGTAGAACTCATAAGGTGGACATAACCCTAACTTATTATTCTCTGTTATTAAATCTTACCAAATCAAGCATTCTGTTTTTACTTCTATAGCATTAATTCACGCAAAACACAAATCCCCCCTTTTCGTGGAATTTTTGACCAACAGTCTACTAATAGTTGCAACACATAGTGACCAAGTATTCCCTGTGGGATTCGACACCCAACCCATTTGGGTTCTATATTTGACAGCGACCGCTTACACTTTTACGAGAGCTGTAGTTTGGGCGTTATCAAATTTTGGTGCCGTTGCCGGGGAATACAGTTGTCAACTAAGTTTGTCATAGTTACTAGACCCTTTGGTCAAAGATTCTTGAATTTTACTTTTTTTTTGTTGTTTTTGTTTTGTTCAGGTTTATTTGAGTGCATGCCAAATACACGAAGTTCTGGTCAACCGTTATTACCCATAAATCCTGAACCACAACTTATTGGCAGACTGGATGCACAACGTGACATTGAAAGAAGGGCTACTCAACAGGAGTAGGCTAGGTTAACTGTATTGGCAGTTGCTCAAGTGCATCAACAGAATGTTGATAACCCAGGTCGGGCAACAAATCCTGATGATGAGGACCTGAGTGATGATGATTTACTTAATCCACGACGTGCAGATGAGGTGGCAGCACCTGTGAATAGGAGAGATCATCAAGCGAGAATGAGACCTGAACGCCGAGCTGTGCAGGCTCCTTTTGATGATGATGATGACGATTTGGATGGAGGTGGTGCCACAGGGGCTATTATTCCTCCGCCCTTGGAACTCGGAGCCAAGTTTAATATCACTAGCACCATGATCCAATTGTTGCAACTCAAAGGGTTATTTTGTGGACTTACAGGCGATGATCTGAATATGCATCCGATCAACTTTATCTCAACATGCAAGGCTTTTGACAATCCAGGGGTTTGACAGAATGCAATCCGGATGCGCTTATTTCCATTGTGTCTATCTGGAGAGGCAACTCTATGGTTGAACAGGCTAACTCCTGACTCTATCACTAATTGGAGGCAACTGAAAGACGCTTTCCTAGAAAGATTATTTCCGCCATCTAAGAGAGCACAATTAAGAGATGAGATCAACAATTTTTGACAGCTTCCAACTGAAGCTCTCCACGAAACATGGGAGAGGTTTGACCAATATCCACTTGATGGAGATATTATACAGGTCTTTGAATTCGGTGACTAAGCCAGTGGTTGATAATGCTGCAGGTGGGTCATTCATAGACCTTACTTTTATTGAGGCAAGTGATATGCTAGATCGTATGACAAAGCAGAGTAGAGATTAGCATACCAGGGATTCTAAGGTAGCAAGCTCTACTATATCTATTGGCATGACTGTAGAGCAGAGGCGAAGACAAGAGGAACGTGACCAAGATATGTCCCACATAAAAACACAGATGGATCTTCTTACCAAGCACTTATTATTAGGAAAGACCAAAAAGGTTAAGGCCGTTGTATCACAGGGAAGAGATGAATCCGACTCTGAGGAAGAAACGAACTACTTGAATAATCAGGTGGGTTTCCGAGGCAATGCCCAAGGAAACCAAGGTCGGAACTATTTTGATAAATATGGATACAAGGACCGCGATCAAGGTGGTTGGAAGAATAAGACTGACAGGAGTGGTTTGTATGTTCCTCCTGGAAACCGTGAGGCTGTGGCGTCTGGCTCTGGAAAGATGTACATGGATGATATGATGGCTAAGCTGTTGAAAGGGGTGGAGGCAACCAATATGGGCGTTACTGAGGTAAATAATGATTTGTTATCAATAAATCAATTGGTTGACTCGCATTCTACTGAAATAAAACAGCTGGAGCAACAATTGAGTTAATTATCAGTGGCATTCAACCAAAGAAAGGCTGGCACGCTACCCAGTGACACTGTGCAAAACCCAAGAAATGACGGATCATGTATGGCTATTACTACCCGGAGTGGTAAAGTGTTGGAAAATCCATCCAAAGGCAAGCAGGTGGTTGATGATATAGTAGAGAATGTTGATGAAGCAGTGTTTGAAGATGCCGTAGAATCTGAAGTGAGTACTCATGATGTTACACCTAGACGTCACCAGCCTGAAAAGAGTGATAATCGGAAGCAAGATAAAAAGAAAGTGGTGGAGAAAACGATTCCTCTTCCACCACCACCTTTTCCTCAGAGACTGAAGAAGAAGGCTGATGACACTCCTGAAAAGGTTGATAATCAGAAGCAAGATAAAGAGGAAGTGGTGGAGAAAACGATTCCCCTTCCACCACCACCTTTTTCGCAGAGACTAAAGAAGAAAGCTGATGACACCAGGTTAAGTAAATTCATGACCATGTTGAAGCAGCTGACTATTAATGTTCCGTTAGTGGAGGCGCTGGAACAGATGCCTGGGTATGCAAAATTCTTGAAGGAACTTTTGACAAAGAAGCGGGAAGCAAGCTATGAGCCGGCAGATAATGTTCATCATTGCAGTGCAATCGCTACAAGATCGCTAGTTCAGAAGAAGGCAGATCCTGGTGCTTTCACTATTCCTTGCACGGTTGGATCTATGAATTTTGCTAAGGCATTGTGCGATTTGGGAGCTAGCATCAATTTGATGCCGCTATCCATTTACAGAAAGTTGGGGTTGGGCGATCCTACACCAACCAATATGCAACTTATGATGGCAGACAGGTCGGTAAAACGACCTGTTGGTATCTTATATAATGTATTAGTGAAGGTTTCTACATTCATCTTTCATGCAGACTTTGTTAATTTGGATTGCAAGGTTGATTCTGAAGTTCCCATAATCTTGGGACGCCGTTTTCTCGCAAATGGAAGTGTGCTGATTGATTTAAGAGCTAATGAGCTTTTATTTCGGCTGAATGATGAAGTGGTCCATTTTGATGTATACAAATCGATGAAGCAGCCTAGAGATATGGATGTGTTCTCTGTAGATAATGTTTATTATGAGGATGACAAAGATTTATATGAAGAGAAGCATCTTACTGTTGAGCCATTGTCTGCTGTGCTGTTGAATGTGGAGCATGAGGATGTTGAAGATTATGAAGAAACCATTTGTGCTCTAACAGGAATAGGGTCCTATTCTCATGTCCCTAAGAAGCTGGATCTTGATCTTAAGAATCGACCTTCACCAACAGCGAAGATTTCCATTGAAGAGCCACTAGTGCTAGAATCGAAAGAGCTCCCCAGTCACCTAAGGTATGCGTTCTTGGGAAGTGGAAATACACTTCCGGTGAGTGTTGCGGCTGATTTAGGAGAACAACACATAGAGGCTCTCATCTCTGCTCTGAAGAGGTACAAGAGAGCAATGGGTTGGACTATTGATGATATAATTGGTATCCCTCCTGGGATATGTATGCACAAGAGTAATCTCAAAGAATATTGCATGCCTACAAGTAAGCATCAGCGTCGTCTGAATCCATTCAGAAAACGATGCACCATCTATCTCGATAAAGTCTAGGTAATCGAGGTAACTATGTCGTGCCGCGACAATAAATCAAGCGCTACGTGGGAGGCAACCCATCATTTTTAATCATTTTATTTTCCTAAGAGTTTGTCTTGTTAAATAAAAATCCAAAAAGAAGAGTCGAGCCACGACCAAAACTAAGGCGCTTGGTGGGAGGCAACCCATCTTTCTAATCGTTTTTGTTATTTTTGAGTAAGTGTAGGTGCAAGACGTATAAAGGAGGAGATTGGTCCCAAATTTTGAGTTGAAAGTGAGCCATGTTAAAGGTGGTAAGTTAGGAATGGAGGAGCAACTAGGCAATGGTAAAGGCAAGGCCTATACAAATCTAGGCAATGGACAAGGCAAGGCCTATGTAAATCTAGGCAACAGACAAGGCAAGGCCTATGCTATGTCCTTTTCTCTCTGAATTGACAAGGCTATAGAATAGGCACCGCCTATGCTCAACTAGGCAAAGCGTTAGGCGCCACCTATGTCATTGCCTTTACTCTCTGAATCGACAATGCTATAGCATAGGCGTCGCCTATGCTCAACTAGGCAAAGCTAAAGGCGCCGCCTATGCCAAAGCCTTTGCTCTCTGAATCGAAAATGCTATAGCATAGGCGTCACCTATGTTCAACTAGGCTTTGCTAAAGGCGTCGCCTATGCTAAGCATAGGCAAAGCATTAGGCGCCGCCTTTGCTTCCCAAATCTCTCAAAACTTTTCTTTTTGCTCATCTAACCTTGTAAGATCATATTTCGAGTCCATCACCAAGTAAAATGGCACCAAAAGGTCGACCAGGAAAACAACAAGCGTCCGCCTCGCAGAAAGGTCAGAAAAGGGGAAGAAAAGAGCAAGCTGAGTCCTCCTCTCTACAAATACCTTGATTGACAATGTGGAGAACTCTGATGACGACGACTCTGATGATGATTCCGATGCAGGGGGTATGACCCCAGACATAGAGAAAGAGTCCGACTAATCAGGTTTTCCTTATTTATTTTCCACTGAGGGCAGTGTGTCCCGTCTAAGTGTGGGGTGCTGGTATTTGTATGCTGTACTTCTTTGCCTACATTTATTTATGTTTGTTTGTTTGATTTAGTTAGTAGTTAGTAGAATTTTTTTTTATTTTGCATGAAATTGTTCTGATAGGCGGCATGGTATTATGATAAGAGTTTGTGCTAAAATCATTACTGTTGAGACGTTTAGGCTCTAAGTGTGACTCACTGTCTGATAAGTTTGTGGTTTAATTCCTTCATATGTTGGGTCAAGAGTCTATATTGCTCCCAATAAAGTTGACCATGTGCCTTGTGTGTGTGAGGTTATAGTATATTCTGTGTTGAGACTGATGCTAGAACTTGCCTGGTGTGTGTGTAAAGCGAAATAAAGAGTGTGAGTTTAGGAGATGATTTAGGCATTTCTTTGGCAGCCTGTGATTGTTTAACTTCTTTTTACCTACCTTTGTGCATTATCCTAGTTAACCCCCTTTGAGCCTTTAGCTATTTTTTTTTGACAGCCTCATATGTAGCCTAGTCCATTTTTTTTAAGACCATAATTTGATCCAAATTCCTAAGCGCTTTAAATTGTAAAGTCATGTGACAAAATAAGAGGAAATTGGGTGAGAGTGATGCCTTATAGTGTATTGTTACTTGAATTTGTTATGAAAAAAGAGTGGCTATCATAGAGGTGTTTTATAAAGAAAAAAAAAGAAAAATAAAAAGTTAGTTCTGTTTATAATTGAATAACAAAATATGTGAAAAGGGGTGGTAGATGAAAGGAAAGTAGAGGGGTTGTTTAAAAGAGAGTGTTAATGGTATAATGTGATGTCTTAAAGTGCTTAGGAAACTTAGTCACTATTTCTGGCCAAAATAGTCCTACCTGTCCCTTAGCCAACATTACAACCTGTAAAGACCTATTTGATCCTAAGCTTAGCATTCTGATATTAGTGGAGCATTACACTAAGGGCAAGCCTATGGTCATCAGTTGCAACATATGAATTCTTTATGAGAGTGAGAGCAAGGAGAATCTTATACCCATGTTTCGAAAAATGTAATACTGTGAGTGATTATGGGTGATATCTTGTGTGAGACACACATGGTTAATGATTATTGGGTAGTTTTGTATGATTCTTTGTGCTTTAACTTATGGATACGAATTAACCATCATCACGAGTCTATGTTGGAGGTTGAAGTGTTTCTAGTAGTGATCAAGATAACTGCTCTCTGTTAATAATTGTCGTGCATATCTTGTTGAACATTTTATGTTTCTGCTGCGATATTCTAAGTAGATGATTGCATGGACGTAATATTTTGTTCGAGGAAGAACAAATCTTTAAGTGTGGGGTGTTGATGTTGGGCGTATTTACACGCCTAAAGCACCATAATTTACCCATATTTTAGCTAAGTTTTAAGGACAAAATATATAATTCCTGCACTTTTAGTCCATTTTCCTGTAAGTGAGCTAACCAACGTGATAAGCATGTTTTTAGGTATTTATGATGAAGATTTCAGCACTTTTTGGACCTTTCGGTAGCAAGGGAAACTTCACGTAAGAAGGAAGGCAACTTTTGGAAGCTTGTGGACTGAATGTGATGCATGGAGAATTCGTCCCGGGCAAAATCAGTATTTATTAATACTTAGGGGTGCAGCAGTAACCCAGTAGGACTAGGACAAGGATAAAAACCCTATTTCAGTAGGACTAGGACAAGGATGTTATAAAAACCCTATTTTGCTGAATTTTTCAGCATGCATGCTTTTCAATTAATTCAAGCTTTTCATTATTCGATATTCTTTTCATTCGACTTTGGCATAATTCACGTTATAGATTGTGAAGTTGAGACAGAGAAAACACGACACTCTTGGGGAAAATGGCTAAGAGGGAAAATGTCATCCCTCTTTGACGTTAAAATCATATATCGCCAAGATTATTCTAGGTTGTGGTATGATGATTATATCTATTGTGATCTCCGTTGTAATCATGAGTAGCTAAACTTCTCTGTTAGGGTTATGGAAGCCTTATGATATACTATCTATTACTATGAGTTTGTGAATTCTTGATACGTATGCTACTTATATCATTACTCTCTTCATCTTAATTAAATTCTTGTGGTTGCAAACATATAGAATACGCCATTATAGCATTAACTTGTTCGAGAGAAAAGTTACATGTTTGGAAAAGAGAGTGTGACAAGGAAATAAGGCTACCAACCCCTATTTACACGTTAGTGCCATAACTGGATTAACCTCTTGGAGAGTTCGTACCATTAGTTATACGCTTTAAGCTCGAGAGAGTTAAAGTGAGATAATCGTTGATGGTCGAGAGACACTAGGATTCACCATTAGAATACGAATCTCTATAAGTGCATGCATGTCTGAATTCCGCATTACTCATAGTTAATAGTTACGTAGAACTCATAAGGTGGACATAACTCTAACTTATTATTCTCTGTGATTAAATCTTACCAAATCAAGCATTCCGTTTTTACTTCTATAGCATTAATTCACGCCAAACACAAATCCCCCCTTTCCGTGGAATTTTCGACCAACAGTCTACTAATAGTTGCAACACTTAGTGACCAAGTATTCCCTGTGGGATTCGACACCCAACCCAGTTGGGTTCTATATTTGACAGCGACCGCTTACACTCTTACGAGAGCTGTAGTTTGGGCGTTATCACTGGTCCACCTTTTATACCAATATCCCCATGGATAAATAATATTCTAAATCTATAGAAACATTATCCTCACTTTACTACTGTTAAAACTTATAAATTCATGGTTCTGATTCAAGGTCGTATGCTATTATATGATTCTGAGAAGGGATAACACGTTTGACTTTTCCATAGTGCACGATTTTCATTATCATCAATGAAATCTTTAATACTTTGGAACATAATATTTTTGAGCCTGTGTATAATCCCATAACTATCTCTGTGGATTGTCTGAGAAAAAATATTAATAGAAATTTACGTTTTGTTGTTTCTATTAACTCAAAAATAATATAGAGTTGACATGAATGGGGAACCATAAGAATCTATATAAGTTTCATAAAGAACATATCTACAGCATGATCTAAGAGAAGGAAAATGGGAAACAATTCTTAAATGCCCTGTAGCCTCTCGACAAAAAGTACAGATGTCTTGTACCATTTTGTAAGACTCGACTAGACACAACTTCATTGATACCACAGGACGCTAGAACTCTGTGCTCTAATACAAAGTTTGTCACAACTCGAGACTATCCCCATGTCATAACACGGTGCTTAGAACCAAAAGTAGTCCCAAGCTAACCCATGAACTGGTATGGTACTTGAGAAAATGATTTTGAATGTATATAATATCCAAATTTATTCTGCGGAAACATAATCATGAGAAAATCAGAACAAATGTAATACTGACAAAATTTACATTATGATAAAACTAAAGAAAGAAACTTGATTTACATGTAATGACTCTGACTTAATATCTATGAAGCCTATAATATACTGACTACATATAGCTGGGACATGACTCAAACTAACACTAATCAATGCATATGAATAATAACAAAATAGTAGATGAACTACAACTGACAGGAGTCCCCGAAATTGTAGAACTCATCACCTGCTGGATGAAAGCTGCAAACTATCTGGTTATGATGTGTGGGCTACAAATGGTGCCTAAATTATGAGACAATGTAGCACAGACATATATGTGGATCAGTTCTTTGGAATATACTGTGTTAGTATGGTGAATGCAATAAGTAAAACTGAATAGATACATAATCTTAAAACTTGCAAGCTAAGTGTAAGTAGACTCACCAAGAGATTGAAATAAACTAAAAGATGAAGTAACTTAGAACATGAGTAACAAACATAATCTCATAAGCTGGTGAATCACTGCACTTCATTTCTTAAATCTTTACTTTTGTAGAATAAGTAGAACAAAAGCTGGAAAGCAGGAAATACATTGGTATTGCATGTAAATCTCATGTGAAGCTTACCATGTTGTAAGAATAAATTGTGGATCATGTATGGATACTGAGTATTGAAACGTGAACATGTAAATCTAAGAATGCAAGACCAAGTAAAAAATGTACTTACATGATCTTATTAACATGAATAGCTAAATAAAATACTAAAATCTATCTACTTGGTCGAGCAATCCTGAACTGAGATAAATCGAGTACTAACTTAAACTGTGGGAGCTATCATGTAACCGACATGCCTCATTCTAAGCTAATCGGGGTCAAACCTGTAAACCTAGTTGAACGGGTGTCGGTACCATCCCATGAATACAAACAAATGTCTTTGTGGATCCACTAATATGATGTCCTAAAAGACTAGGAAGTTAGTCCCAAACTGGCTGGTGACCCCTAAGGGAGTGTCAGTCCTAAACTAGTGGGTGATATCTCATAATCCTATGCTATCTATATAGTTCTAGAACTTAAGGACTGCTACTAAGGACCCAGTCCTAACTGGTAGGTAAGACCTCATCCTTAGGTTCGCTCAATGTTAAATTCTAACGGAATGACACTGGAATTATTTTGGGTCTAAAATGACATGGTACTATATTGATAAGTGTCCAACATAGACATGGTAGTCTGAAAATAGTAATGAAACATGATATGACTGAATTATAAATTGATAATAAAATCATATAAGAATACATAGGTATGGGTGTTCATTACCCTCCAGTAGTCAATAGTTTCTTTAAATATAATAAACACGTTAAAACAATGATATGAAGTCATAATGTACAGTCCCAAAACATTGGATCATTCAATACATGAGTAAAATACATTACTATGAGAATGGGGATTTATTAAACTTAGGAGAATAACAATTCCTCGTCAAAATAATGAAATGAAAAACAAAGTACCAGACTTGTAGTTCTAATAAATCTTATGATCATAATGAAAGATCATACTCAACTTGAGTATTTCCTTAACACTCTTTCTAAGAAGTTCTAATAACATTAAGGAGCAAAGAATCTTGGACATGATCTAAATAATATGTCTGAGTAAGGAATCTTAATATGGCTATAACTCTATATCATGGAACATAAGCTTGGATACAATTACTATGCCTTAGGCAATGCAGCTGCCTAATTCAAGCTTTGACTTACTCCTTAAATACTAGCATGTGTACATATAACTACCCTACCCAAAGTCTGAGTTGATCTACATACTCACACCATGTTCAAGCCTAACTCAAAATCACAAGGTACTGCACATAACACCATAATACTAGTCTGAGCCATGAATTCAACCCCCAATGAGTTTTCACCGGTCTGATCTCAAGAATAATTCTTCTTATCACTTCAATAACTAAATTCAACTTCTTACAAGGAATTCACTAGTTCACGATGCACCCATCAACTTATATACCAACATGACAATCAAGCCTATCATTATAACCACATACAATTTTTTTACAAACAACTATAAAAGTATCTTTCTCATATTCTCTAGACCTCATCATTAAAAACATCCATGCACAATCCCCAAGAAAACACAGAAAAATTTCAAGTAACCATGACATATATCAAAATATCTACCTCAATATTCCTTTAAACTTTTAGCATTACATAAAGCAAACCTACAATAATCTTTTCCCAACAAGAAATATTTACTCTCTCCCATCTAAATAATTTTTCATCACCATTATTATTTCATAAGGAGAGGTCGTTGAAAGGTTAGAACATGAGATCCTGAAGCATGGAAGGATACTATATGTAACTTGGACACTTAGCTGAGGCCTGAGGAATAAAGTATCCATGTAATGGACTCATTAAACAGATTTATACTAAGGACAAACATGACATTATATGAATTTCACTGGTCATTAAGAGTGTAGCATGATTATCTAGAACTGAACATAATGTAAAGCATTAGTACATGAGTCATGATCTTTATGACATGGGTGAAGAGTTCATAAATTCATGGAATATGAGTAGTACTGCCTAGTGAAATTGAAATCCTCATTCTATAAACTTGAAGAGTACATGATTCTATGAAAAATGCACGAATATGAGCTATAATTGTAGGGATAACTTGTAAGGCATGAGTAGATGTCCTGATGACTGATGTACAAAGATTTTCAGTGGGATAAGAATGGGCTAAGAAACTTCCTTCCCTGCTGATGATCTACAATACTCTGGCATCACTACTAGAATCTGAGAGCCTTACTAGGTTCCTTGTTCTATCATCTCCCCCTTATATTTAAGCAACTATTCAAAGTTTATGGACCCCTTTATAAACTCTAATATGAATTTCAACCACTTTACTCTATAGTCCAAGATAGAATAATACATATAAATAATAAACTCACCCTAAAAAAACTACACCTGAAAGTATAAAACCCACTACTAATATTTTTTTTTGAGATATAACTCTTAACTTTCTATAGTCCATAAGTTAGCGGGTAAGTATATCATATACTACACTACTAGCCTCATTCACACTTAAAAACTCAAGTGTGCTAGCTAAGAACAAACACATTAAAACATAGAAATAATACAATCCCATATCACCTCCGGTGTACCTCTATATCACACCCACACCATCTTCCATAATTTTGAATCAATATAATTAAATTATTGTATGCACAAATTCAAGCATACTTGTCCACCTTTCATACCACTAGCCCATTGGATACATAATCTTCTAATTTAAAAGAAATACTATCCAAGCTTTAATGTTGTTAAAATTTCTAGATTAATGCTTCTAACTCCAGGTCGTATGCTATCATGGGATTCTGAGAAAGGATAACACATTTGACTTTGGCATAGTGCATGATTATCATGAACATGAATGAAATATTTCATACTTTTGAAAATAAAGTCACTGGTGGGATACTTTTGAGCCTGTATTTAATATCGTAACTGTCTCTACGGATTGTATGAGAAAACAATATTACTAGGAATTTAAGTTTGGTTATTTTTATTACCTAAAAAAAATAGAGTTGGCATGAATGGGGAAAGATAAGAATCTGTATAAGTTGCTTAAAGAACGCCACTACAACATGATCTAAGAGATGGAAAATGGGAAACAATTCTTAAATTCCCTATAGCCTCTCGAAGAATAGCACAGATGTCTTTGTAGCATTTTCCAAGAATCTACAATACATGACTTCATAGACACCACATGACACTAGAACTTTGTGCTCTGACACAAAGTTTGTCCCGATTGGAGACTACCCCCAAGTCATAACACGGTGCTTAGAACCATAAGTGATCCCAAACTAACCCATGAACTGGCATGATACTTGAGAAATTGATTTAGAATGTGTAGCATAGCTAAATTTGTATGGAAACATAATCATGAGAAAATCATAACGAATATAATACTGATAAAATTACATTATGAAAAAACTGAAGAAATAAACTTGTTTTACATATAATGACTCAGACTAACTATCTATGAAGCCTATACTATACTGACGATAGATAGCTGGGACATTCCTCAAACTACCGCTAATCAATATGTATGATTAATAACAGTATAGTACATGAACTACAACTGTCTAGTGTCCAAAAAATAAGAGAACTCATCACCTGCAGGATGTAAGATGCAAACTATCTAGTGATGATGTGTGGGCTACAACTGGTACCTATATTAAGAGACAATGTAGCACATCAACATTTATGTGGAGCATTTCCTTCAAATATACTGAGTAAGCGGGGTGAATGCAATAAGTAAAATAGAATAGATACATAATCTTAAAATAGGCATGCTAAGTGCAAGTAGACTCGCCATGAGATTAAGAAAAAAATGAAAGATGAAGCATCTTAAAACATTAGTAACAAACATAATCTGATAAGCTGGTGAATCACTACACTTCGTTTTTTAAATCTTTACTTTTGTACAATAAGTAGAAGAGATTCTGGGAAGCGGGCAAAACCATGTATACTGTGTGTCAATCTTATGTAAATCTTAACATATTATAAAAATGAACTGAGGATCATTTATAGATATTGAGCATTGAAATATGAACATGTTAAACTAAGAATGTATGACCAAGTAAAGCATGTACTTACATGGTCTAAATAAAATGAATAACTGAATAAAATACGAAAATCTATCTACTTGGTTCAGCAAACCAGAACTGAGATGAATTGAGTACTGACTGAAACTGTGGGAGCTATCATGTAACCGACATGCCCCAATCTAAGCTAATTGGGGTCCAACCTGTAACCCCAATTGAAAGGGTGTTATTACTATGCCACAGATACTTACACATGCCAATATGGATCCACTAATCTAATGTCCCGAATGACTAGAAAGGTAGTCCTAAACTGGTGGGTGACCCTTAAGGGAGTTTCAGTCCTAAACTAGTAGGTGACATCATAATCCTACATTGTCTATGTAGTTCTAGAACTGAGGGACTACTACTAAAGACCTTGTAACGCCTCAAAAACTGGTCCCAAGACGTCACACGGTGATCAAGACTATGAGTAGCCATATGCTAACCCTACCTGCCTTCTACTATTTTTGAATCTCTTACTAATGAAAATATAGACATAAAAAATATACTGAATACGAAAAAAAGTCTGAATATAATGTCTAAAAAATACTAGTTTTAGGGTTCTAATGAATAATACTAAAAATCTGTATCAAAACTAGTAGTTTGAAGACCCTCTACTACTAATATCTAGAGAGTCACTGGGAGAAAGCCCCAGCTGACTCGAACTATCTGAAAAGAATACTTAATCATCTAAGCTGATAAGCTAAACTTAAACTGAATGGCTAAGTCCCTGAACTGTGTGGTCTCACCAATTGTTGGGATATAAATAGATATTATCCTAATCACTCACGCTGCTGAAACTGAGCACCTGAACCTACTTTATGAGACAATGTAGCACATAGACATATATGTGGATCAGTACTTTTAGGATGTACTGAGTATATGGGACTGAATGCATAAGTAAAACATAATATAAATCGTCATAATATTTTTTAAAATAATGCATGCCAAATGTAAATGACTCACATAAGCTTCAGTAACTGAGAAACTAAAATCTATAATCATAAGTAGTAAAGCATATTGAATAAATCTAGTGAGTCATAACATTTAGTTCTAAAAGTCGTACGAGTGATCTGTCTGTAAATTATGTTGTCTAAGTGTAGAATGGACTCAGTTTTATATTTGAAATATGAAAGCTAAAATCTATAGCTAATATCTTTCTGTAAAGCATAATCTGTATAAAGATGTAAGTCCTTTACACTTAGATTTCTGAGAGATTTTTTGTTATTTATTTCTATTAGTATTACTCTTTCTGTAGCAAATTCTCTTAAAAACTATTCTACAAGGGAGGTTCTTATAACTGACATAATCTATGTGAGCTAACATGGAGTCCAACATCTTATTCCCCTATGGGGAAAACATCACAATGGGGAGAGGTGTCATACTCTTACCAAGGAGTATAACCTAATCTAAGTGATCACATTTGTATCTGTCATCCATATAGAAATGGGAATAATCTGAATCTGTACCTACGTTGGCTATATAGTTTTGTGGAAGATAGGGAACGCTAATCCCACATTTCAAGATCGGTGCTCAATACTACTCCCGTTTAATCTGTATGCTTATTCTGTTAGAAATCCACTTTAAAAGCTAGAATAAGGGTTATTACGAAACCAATTATACATTTATCTAATTCAATCTATGAATAAAACATTCTGATTTCTAAAATTTGTAATAAATCTATAACGTGTTTTCCAAAGCTTATCTAAAGATCAAAAGATCAAACTTTATTGACAATCTTAAAATATCTGATTATAGGATTCTTAAAGAATAATTTTTCTTGAAACCATAACATGTAATCTTGGGGTTTATAACCCATGCATAAATTTCATGTCAAAACATCATAATGTTAATGCTTGATATTGAGAGTAATGATAAGTCAATTCAAAATCTGTAATTTACTGCAATAGGCATGAAAATATCGAAATAGACATGCAATCCAACTTCTAAATCACTTGAAATCTCATAATCTTGCAATTAGCAATAATGGGTATGAACCCTAATTTAAAATTTATGTATATTAATTCAAAATCATATAAATTTGAAAAAAAAGCCATCGTTTTTGTTACAAGGATGAAAGAGGATCCTTGTTCATAAATCCCACATACCTTAATGATGAAATCTCGAAGAAATCTTGAACTTGAATCTCTATTTATTGTTTTGAAGATGAACTCTTGATTTAGGAATCCTCAATTTTGGGTTTTCTTAGAGAAACAATGGAGGAAATTTGATTTCTTAGAGCTTAAGTTTTGAGCTCTAGGGTTTTTCTTTGAGATAGAATGGATGAAAATTAGTATAAAGTTCTTAGAATACGTTTAATACCTTGTTTATGATGAATTAGGGTCTTAGAAATTGACCAAGTTGCCCTTTTTACAATTTAATATGGACTAAAAATAAGGGAAAAATTCTTGATTTATTATGCCACCGTGATGAGGAGGGGCATGGATTCCCCGGTTCGTAGGTGTGAGAGGCTAGCGTTGGATGGTTTTAGGCGGGGTAGGGGTAGGCCGAAGAAGTACTTGGGTGAGGTGATTAGGCGGGACATGGAGCAGTTACAGCTCACCGAGGACATAACCCTAGATAGGAAGATCTGGAGGACGCGAATTAGGGCAGAAGGCTAGCGCCATTTTGGGTCGCTAATGTAGGGATTTACTTGGTGGGGGTATTATTCTTGTTATGATACCTTGTTCCATGTTGTATTACGAATCTGTGTGCTTTTCTCTATTTTTTTAATACTTGTGGGTGTCGTATTTATGTTATGAAATCTTGTTCTGTGCTTTACTATGTATTTGTGTGGTATCTCGTGTCTTGAGCCGGGGGTCTATCGGAAACAACCTTTCTACTTCTTTAGAGGTAGAGGTATGGACTGCGTACATCTTACTCCCCCCCCAGACCTCACTAGGTGGGAATACACTGGGTTTGTTGTTGTTGTTATAGCATGCCACCGTGACGCACCACTAGCGTGGTGGCTCACTGGAAACAACACGAGTGGAAAGTTAAAGTTCAACACAATGTGGAGCTGTCGCGGTGCGCTACTAAAATGACATTTTGGCCATCATCACGGCATGGTACAATCGAGTTAGGCTACTAGAATTTGAAAATTGGGAAATTAGACTTCTCTGCAATGCGGACTTATCACGGAGCTCCACTGAAAACTGACAATTGCCATTTTAGCCTTCACTGCGATGCGATGACTGTCAATTTGAGACACTGTCAACACTAAAAGTGTCGTAACTTCTAAACCGAGTATCATATTTAGGTGAAATTGGTATCGATGGAAAGCTAATTCAATTTTCTACACAAAGAGAGTCTGAATTTGAAAAATTCTACATGTAATAAAAGTTATTCACTTTTAAGATAACCTTTGACAATCTAGGAGTAAAATTAAGCTAGAAAAAAGTATGGGGTATTATAATATCTCCCCCTTGGGAACCTTCATCCTCAAATGTGGCTAGTTAGACTTAAAATAATGAGAAATCTGAGGCAAGCTATCATGTACAACTTAAATATTTGTATGAGTGAATCTTAAACATACTGAGCTACTAAACTGATCTGTTAGTGCATGAGTTTACATGAAAATACCTATATGGCTAAATCTGAGACTGGAAAGAGAGCTGAACGAAGAAATACTATTACCTTCAACTGAATCTATGTTCATGGAGAAGAGTTGAGGATACTTGGCACGTATGTCTACTACTGTTTCCCAATTGGCACCTTCAATGGACTGGTTTCGATACAGAACTTTGACCAAGGGGACTTCTTTGTTACTTATTGGATTTGATGATCAAGAATCTCTACAGGAACTTCTTCATATGAGAATCTATTCTAAATATTTGTACTTTCTAGATGGACTTCAATAGATGAATCATCCATTCACTTCTTCAACAAGGACACACAGAACACAGAATGAACTGAGGATAAATCTTCTGGTAGCTCAAGCTCATATGCTACCTAACCAGCAAGACTAAAAATCTGAAATGGACCTATATTTGGGGGACTAAGCTTCCTCTTTCTGCCAAATCTCTTCACCCCTTTCATGGATGAAACTTTAAAATACACAAGGTCATCAAACTTGAACTCAAGATCGCTTCTTCTTACACGTGCATAAGATTTTTGACGTCTTTGAGCTGCATTCAATCTTTGTCGAATCAACAAAACTTTATCCTTAGCCTCAAACACGATGTCTAGCCCAATCAAAGTGGCATCATCCACTCTGAACCAACCAATTGACAATCTATATCTCTGCCCATATAGAGCCTCGAACGGATCCATCTGAATACTAGAATGATAACTGTTATAATAAGCGAACTCAATCAACGACAAATGCTCATCCCAACTACCTATGAAATCATGAACACATGCCCTCAACATATAATTTAGAGTTTGAATGGTCCTTTCTGCTTGACCATCTGTTTGTGGATGAATAGCTAAACTTAGATAAACTTGGGTACTAAGACCTTTCTAAAAGACTAAAAAATAATGAGGTAAACTGAGTACCCCTATCTGAGATGATGCACCAAAGAAGTCCATGCAACCTAACCAACTCCCGGATATACAACTTGGCAAAATCTTCAGTTGTGTAGGACATGTGAACTGGTAAGAAATGTGTTGACTTAGTCAATCTGTCTAAAATGACCCAAATCAAATCATGCTGATGGTGTGAATGGGGAAATCCAGTCAAAAAATCCATATTCACTTTTTCCCACTTCCAAGTTGAGATACCAAACTCTTTCAACGTACCACTATCTCTTTGGTGCTCTACCTTAACATGTTGACAAGTTCCACACTTGGCTACAAACTCTGCTATATATTTCTTCATACCACTCCACTAATAGATTTCCCGCAAGTAATGGTACATCTTGGTAGCACCTAGATGAATGGAATAACGCGCACCATGCACTTTTTCTATAATCTGCTGCCTTAAATCATCAACACATGGCACACACAATCTACTCTGGTACCTCAAAACACCATCTCCCCCATGGGATAAGACCTTAACCTTTTGGTCTTTAACTGACTACTTCAGTTTGACCAAACTAGAATCCTTATCTTGTTTCTGTTTCACATCAGAAACTAGAGAAGATTCAAAACTACTCTGAACTCAAACATTCCCTTCAGCTGAATCAGCCAATCTAACACCCAACCTAGCTAACTGGTGAAATTTTAGAAATAACTCTCTCTTATCATTCCCCGCATGAGCAACACGTCCCATAGAAAATCTACTATGGGCTTCTGCCACTACATTGGCCTTGCCCGAATGATACAATACACTTATGTAATAATCTTTCCACAATTCCAACAAATTTCTCTAAAAAGATTTAAATCTCTCTGATTAAACACATTCTACAAACTTTTGTGATCCATAAACACATCAACATGCACTCCATAAAGATAGTGCCTCCAAATTTCAATGCAAACACAACAACAGCTAACTGAAGATCATAGGTAGGGTAATTCTTTCCTTGAGGCTTAAGATGTCCAGAGGCATAAGCTATGACCTTACCTCTTTTCATCAAAACACGACCCAAACCAATCCTAGAGACATCACAATACACAATAAAACCTTTTGTACCATCAGATAATGCTAATACTGGGGGTGAAATGAGTCGAGTCTTCAACTCCAGAAAAAACACTTCTCACAGGAATCTGACCACTGAAACTTAACTTTCTTTTGGGTCAATCTATACATGGGAGACGCAATAGGTGAGAAACCCTCATCAAAACGTCTATAATAGACATCTAAACCCACAAAACTTCTAATGACTGACGGAGAGATAGTTCTAGGCCAATTTCTTACTGTTTCTGTCTTTTGAAGATCAACTCTAATTCCTGCACTGGAAATAATATAACCAAGAAAACCTATCGATCTTAGCCAAAATTCACATTTTCTGAATTTGGCGATCAACTGGTGATATCTTAGAGTTAGCAACATAATTCTAAGATGGTCTGCATGATCATCCTCACTACAAGAGTAGACGAGAATATCGTCAATAAAGACTATGAAAAACATGTCTAGATACTGTTTGAAAACTCGATTCATCAAGTCCTTAAAAGCTGCTGGGGCATTTGTTAGACCGAAGGACATGATTAGAAACTCAAATTTAACATAACGGGTTCTCAAAACTGTCTTTGAAATATTACTCCCTTACTCTAAGCTGATGATAGCCAGATCTAAGGTCTATCTTGTAGAAGTAACTTGCACCTTGGAGTTGATCAAATAAATTATCAATTCTAGGAAGGGGATATTTTTTTTTTATTATGACTTTAATCAGTTGACGATAGTCAATGCACATTTTCAAAGACCCATGTTTATTTCGTACGAATAGGACGGAAGCGCCTCATGGAGAAACACTAGGTCTTATGAAATCTTTATCTAAGAGATCTTTGAGTTTCTCTTTCAACACTTTAAGCTCAGAGGGATCCATACGATATGAAGGAATAGAAATAGGCTGAGTAACTGGGAGAAGGTCAATACCGAATTCTATTTCCCTATTAAGAGGTAACCCTGGAAAATCTATAGAAAAGACATTATGAAACTTTTTGACTACACTGACATACTGAGTTGTTGGAGTCTATGACTTAGAGTCTTTAACTTAAACTAGATTATAGAAGAACCCTTTAAAGATTAATTTTCTAGCATTAAGATAAGATATGAAATGACTTTTGAGAGACACTGAATTTTCTCCCCGCTCAAAGACTGGTTCATCTGGAAACTGAAACTTCACCACTTGGGTACAATAATCTATGGATGCATAATAGGAATGGAGACAATCCATGCAAAGAATAATATCAAAGTAAACTATATCTATCTCTATCAAGCCAACTAACATGATTTTATCAAGGAGATCAATAAGACACTTTCTATAGATCCATTTGGCAATAACTGACTATGTCACTAGGGTAGAAACCAATAAGGTCCCAGGGATCTTTTCAAGACTTATTTCAGAATTCACTACAACTAGTGGGGTCACATAAGAAAAATTCAACCCAGGGTCTAACAACAAATAAGCATCAAGATGAAAGGCACGAAGCATACAAGTGACAATATCTGGCGAATCCTCTTACTCCTGATAATATGGTAAATCATAAAATTGATTCTTGTGCTAACTAGAATCAGTATTGGATGATGCGCCCCGAGGAGGATCTGGGCGACGTAGAGGATCTGGTGCACTAGTAGCCTGAGTCTGGGGGAAAACATCTACGTTTCCCTAGTTAGCATGTGGACACACTCTTATTCTATGACCCAACTTGCCATAACCATAACAACCTTTTTTCCCCAACATACACTCACTAAGATGATTCGTAACACACTTACCACACGAAGTATAACTGGGTCTTCCACTCACACTATTCTAAGATCTGGATATAGAAGACTTATCCCACTGCTTCAGTCTAGCTCTGGGAGTTGGAGCACTAGCTGAAGAAGGTGTTGTCATAGATGAATGATTCTTAAAATATGAAAGATTTCTCCTTGAGACCTAGTCTGGCCATACTCAAACTTACTTGTTCTATCCTTTTTATTACTTCTCTCTCTTCCATTCATTTTTTGTCCCTCAATCTGCTGAGCATGAATTATTACACTAGAAAGATCTATGTCTCTAATAAGTATGGAAATCCTACACTCCTTGACTACCAAACCAGATACTCCACAAACAAACTTACTCATAAATTCACTAGGATCAACCATCGTATTAGGGGCATACTTAGACAACTGATTAAACTTAAGGCAGTACTCTTTCATTATGATTGAGCCCTGCCTCAGGTTCAAAAACTCCTCTATCTCAGCCTCTCTCATTTCATTCAAAAATAAACTGCCTAGAAATGTATTCTGAAACACTTGCCAGCTCGTAGGAGCTGTATTATCACCTCTGCCATTCTTCCACATAACTACCCAATCATACACAACATCCTTTAACCTATAGGATGCCAACTCTACATTCTGTTCTTCAGAAATATGCATAATCTAGGTGATCTTTTTCACCTCATCAAAATAAAGTTAGGGGTCCTCACCTGCCTTCGCCCCAAATAACTCTGTCGAATTTATTCTCATGAAATCTCTGATTCTGGATGCTGCTAGGTACCATTCTGCTGAAGTGGGACTGCAGCCAGATCGTTACCCTGAATATTGGTAGTCACTACATGGGCCAACACCAGAAAGACAGCCCAAAACTCAGCATGGGATATGTTCTCATTCAGAGGATCGATGGGCTAGGGTGGTTGGTTACCATTTCTACAGGCATTAGCTCGACGAGGAGTAAAATTTAAATGTCACATAAGAGCATGAGTTGAAAGCAACTAGAGATACTGTAAGCATGATATATCATGAAAGAAAGAGATGATTTCCTAAGGACGTCCCGTAGCCTCTTGCTCATAAATGTGGCACACTTCACACCCATGTTCAAAACTCTACATAACATGGCTTGTCTGACTCCCTAGGACTCTTAAAACCTTAAGGTCTTATACCAAGTTTTTAATTCCCTAAAACTTGGTCTCGAGATATCATACGGTGATCAAGACTATGAGTAGCCTTAAGTTAACTCTGCCTACCTTCTACTAAGTCTAAATATCATACTAATGGAAATATAGACATCAAAATCATACTGAATGCGGAAAATAGTTTGGATATAATATCTAAAAAATACAAGTTTCAGGGGTCTAATGAACAATACTGAAAATTTATATCATAACTAGTAGTCTGACAAGCCTCTACTACCAATATATTGAGAGTCACTAGGACAAACCCCCAACTGACTTCAACTGTCTAAATAGAATACTAAATAATATAAGGTGATAAGCTAAAAATAAACTGAATGACTAAGTCCCCAAAGTATGAGGACTCACCAACTATTGGGATGTAGATGGAGATGCTTGAAATTACTCAGCTGAAACTGAGCACTTGAACCTACCTTATGAGACAATATAGCACATAAAAGTATATATGGATCAGTACTTTGATGATGTACTGAGTATATAGGGGTGAATACATTAGTAAAACATAATATCAATCCTTATCATAGTTTGTAAAATAATGCATGCCAAATGTAAATAACTCACATAAGCTTGAGTAACTGAGTTACTAAAATTTGAAATCATAAGTAGTAAAGCATACTGAATAAATCTAGTAAGTCATAGCATTTAGCTCTAAATGTTGTGCTAGTGATCTTTCTGTAAATCATGCTAAGTGTAGAAATGACTCAGTTTTCTATATGAAATATGAAAGATAAAATCTCTAGCTAATATCTTTCTGTAAAGAATAATCTAAATAATGTTGTGATCCCCTAACACTTAGTTTTCTAAAAGCTTTTTTGTTATTCATTTCTATTAGTATCACTCTTTCTGTAGGGAATTCTCTTAAAAACTATTCTGCAAGGGAGGTTCTTCTAACCGACATAAACTATTTGAGTTAACATTGAGTCCAATATCTTGTTTCCCTATGGGGAAAACCTCATGATGGAGAGAGGTGTCATACTCTTGCCAAGGAGTATAACCTAATCTAACTTACCACATTTGTATCTGTCATCCATATAGAAATGGGAATAATCTGGATCTGTACCTACGTTGGCTACGTAGTTCTGTGGAAGATAGGGCACACTAATCCCATACTTCTATCTCGGTGCTAAATACTACTCCCTTTTAATCTGTATGCTAATTCTATTGGAAATCCACTTTAAAAGCCAGCATAAGGGTTATTACAAAACCAATTATGCATTTATCTGATTCAATATGTGAATAAAACTATTCTGGTTTCTAAAATCTATAATAAATTTATAATATGGATACCAGAGCTTATCAGAAGATCGAAAGATCAAAGCTTTATTGAAAATTTGAAAATAATCCAATTATAGGATGCTTAAAGTATAATCTTTCTTGGAACCATAACATATAAACTTGGGCTTTATAACCCATGCATCAAGTTCATGTCAAAACATCATAATGTTCATGCTTGATATTGAGAGTAATGATAATTAAATTCAAAATCTGAAATTTGTTGCAATAGGCATGATAATATATAAATAGACATTCAATTCAACTTCTAAATCACTTAAAATCTCATAATCTTGTAATTAGCAATAATGGGTATGAACCCTAATTTAAAACTCATGTATACTTATTAAAAATCATATTAATTTGAAATAAAAACTTGGTTTTTGGGCACAAGGACAAAAAAAAATCCTTGTTCATAAACCCCAATTACCTTAATTGATGAAATCTCTAAGAAAGTTTGAACTTGAATCTCTATTTGTGCTTTTGAAGATGAACTCTTGATTAGCTTGATTTGGCGATCCTTAATTTTGGGTTTTCTTGGAGAAACAATGGAGGAAATTTGATTTCTTGAAGCTTAAGTTTTGAGATCTAGGGGTTTTCTTTGAGAGTGAATGGATGAAAATAAGAAAAATGTTCTTAGAATAGGTTTAATTCCTTATTTATGATGAATTGGGGGTTTGGAAATTGACCAAGTTGCCCTTTTTAAAATTTAATATAGACTGGAAATAAGGGAAAAATTCCCGATTGGTGCATCGCGGTGGCTCACTGGAAAAAGGACGAGTGGAAACTGGATGTTCAACACGACACGAAGCTATCACGGTGTGCTACTAAAATGCAATTTAGGCAATCATCATGTTGTAGGACCATCACGTTGGGCTACTGGAATTTGACAATTGGGAAATTGGTCTTAACTATAATGCGGGCTTATCGCAGAGGTCTACTGGAAACTGACAATTGCCATTTTGTCCTTCACCATGACGCAGTGACTGTCAATTTGAGACACTGTCAACACTAAAAGTGTCATAACTTCTAAAGAGAGTATCGGATTTAGGTGAAATAGGTATGAATGGAAAACTAATTCAATTTGATATACAATGGAGGGTTTGAATCTGGAAAATTCTACATATAGTAAAAGTTATTAATTTTTGAAGCTAACCTTTGACATTCTAGGACAAAAATTTATCTAGGAAAAAGTACGGGATACTACAGACCTAGTCCTAACTGGTTGGTTATCCCTCAACCCTAGGTTCGTGTGGTGCTAAATCTTACTCCTAACTAAAAGACACTGGAACTATTATGGGTCTAACATGACATGGTACAGTATTGATAAGTGCTCAACATGACCATGGTAGGCTAAAAATAGTAATCAAAACATGGTATGGCTGATTTCTAAATTAAATACAGAAGTATATAAAAACACATAGATATCGGGTTTTCATAACCCTCCAACATTGAACAGTTTTTTTAAATACGATAACCATGTTAAAATAGTGGTATGAAGTCATAATGCAGAGACCAAAAACACTAGATAATTCAATACATGACTATAAGCATTGGGATGTATTAAACTTTGTAGAATTACAATTTATCATCAATATAATAAAATCCAAATCAAATTATTAAATTTGTAGTTTAAAATTGGAATAAGTATAACTTTTATGCTCTTTAGTCCCTTAAGTCACATGATACTGCTATGTTTTCAACACATTATGATTTGAGAATGGACCCTAAGATAAAACATGTGAATTCAACTTTAAAATCATACATTCGGGCACAAGGATAAAAGATTAACCTTGGTAAAAAATCCCGCATACCTTAATTGAACAGATTCTTGAGGAAAATCTTGAAATCGAAACTTAAATCCTTGTGTTCTTGAGAGGATAATATTGAACTTTGTTTCTTGGGAAAGGGGAAGGGTTTTTAGTGAGTAATTCTGGGGAAGATGTGTAAATAATGCCCTCTTGAATGTCCCAAATCGTGCTTTTGACGACTTGGGTCGAGGGAAAAGGATCCAACTGCCCTTGGCCTCTTTTTCCCATGTAAACAACCCTGGTGGTTCAACCCCTAGTCCTTGGTATAGCCATCATACCTTACTCCTAGAAAGGGGGAATAACCCTTGCGGTGCGAGGTTATAGTGACCTCTTACTGTTTCTCATTAAAATTGTCATAAACTTTTGCTCGAGTATCAAATTAAGGAAAAATTGGTATCATTTGAAATATAACTCAATTATATATCATTTGATGAATATTAAGTAGAAAACTTCCACATATTTCAAAATTTACAAATGTTCAAAGTGGACCATTATATAATTGAATACCAAAATTTGCTTGAATCAAAGGCTCATAGCTCTACGTTGCTCTAAGTGATTCCTTCGAATATTTACACTACAATATCAATTAACACACTTTTGATAATGATCATGACACATGTATTCACATACAAATAATGGGATTAAATTTTTCACATGTAGAAACGATGGTTCAAAGTCTAGCCCGAAAATGAGGGGTGTTACAATTGCATTGCATGAAAAGTGAAAGTAACATACAAGAATGGTTTTAAAATAAGTTAGTGGTCATGGTATGGTTTTAAATTGGAACATTGGACTCAAATTGGTTAAACAGATTGGTTATGATATAATGAAATTGGCTTGCAAGCTTAAATTTGGTATGACGATACCAACGGTTAATGCTTTTATAAATGACTCCTTGGTTATGATTTATAAATGAATCCCTATTTATGGTTATAATAAAACACTAAATTTTTTTACTTTGGTCTTAACAGTGGTTGTTTATCTCGCTGTTCAGGGGGAGATCCCAAGGAGTCCAAAACTAGAAACCACGTTTGCCGACGTGGGGGTCTTTATGACTGTGTGCATTGTTAAAACTTTATATATATTTTGGAATAGCTGGAGTCATGGATTCTATGGACCTTCCTTGAATTTTCTCAGTTCATGTGTCTACCATGCGCTGGGGACCATTTCATCAGGGGGATCTAGACCTATATAGCCCGTGGGTTCCCTTAGGACGAATAAAGCTACATAGTCCAGGTTAATGGTATTAAAATTCATGCTTAACACCCTTGTCCCTATCCCGAAATATCATATATATTTGTTAATGAATGTGTTCATATGGTTTTGGAATTATTTTTTATGTGGCAATAATTTATCCCTTTCCCTATATACAGGACAGTGTTTGTCCCACTGTCCATCCATGAACACTTCATTATTTTATGATGTAGGGTCCTAGGGATTTTCTATAACCTTGTGAAACACTAGGTGGTACTGTTCATTAGTTTGTCTACTTTTAAGTGGTGAGCCTCCATCTTATGGAATGCTAGACATTTCATTGCTTTCTTTATTGTTTGATTATTCCATTAGCCTTTTTCATGTTTTGGATTTTCTTTTGGTTATGGTTGGGGGCATATACTGGCCAAAATTGTTAATCTCGTATTGTAGAGGCTATTGTGGACAAGTGTGGGAGGGAATGCTATATTGACTCCTAGATTACAATTGAGCTATCTTATTATTATTTTCCGATTGTTTGGGTTAATTCTGCTATTTTATTTATTTTGCTCAAGTGGTTAGGCTAACGGGGTGGCCTTCGATTCTCGGTGGACTTGAGATACCAGTCATGACTAGGACCTAGTTCGGTTCATGAAAACATGTGTACACTTTGATCCAGCCGAACCTCATAGTTTCCCTGCGTTGTTAATCCGCCAGGGTTCCCACAAACCTAGTTAAGAGAATTAGCTACTCATAGTTTTAAAATAATCCATGGAGTTCAATGAAGAAATTATAGAATTAGTCTGAAAATACTGAAGAATAAATCTCAAAGTCTCAAATTGAATAATATCCAAAAAACAAGAACAAGAGTATAAGTATGTAAAAAAATGTCGAAGTACATAAACTATTACATAAGGAAGCAAATGGTATTTATAGAGTCTCAAAATAACAAAGGAAACCTAACCAAATAAAAATAGGAAAACTAGGTCGACAGTGGTCACTCCTCTGGAAACGAGTCGTTATGTAAGGTAATGACTTGTTATCTGTTGTCGTATCTCTATTTTGTTTTTCGTGGTCATGAATTGTTATAAGACATAATGTGTCATTGGTTGGGACTCGTGATGATTCCAATGTCTTTTAACTTTTAGTACTTTTTCTCCATTCTCAGAACGATTCTCCATCATAAGTTGTTGTCTGACATCATGAATTATAAGCTTCACTCGTGTCCACCAAAACCTCAAATGTAACTTCAGCACTTTTGGATAATATGCTTAGAACGATTCTACACTATGACATGAAGTCACTTGTCACGAGTCGTATCTAGTCTCCACTTTTCGTCTGAAGTGAGCATCACTCATTGTTCAATAACAACTTGGGTCATGAGTCATTAGGAGACTAAATGACTCATTACCCAGTCAATACTTTGATTTTTTGGAGATTTTATTCTTCCATTTCGGATCCATAACACCACCAACCGAATTTACCTACAACATATACAAAACACACATCATATCTAACAAAAAGGCCTAATGTTTGGATATTTTCACTATTTTAAGCATCAAAAGTACCATGAAACCATGTAACATCAACACCCTCAACTTAAAATGTTTGCATGTCCTCATGCAACAAAAACAAAGAAACATAAAAACCATGCTTAACTAGGAAGAACCTAATATACCTACGACATTCAATTTCACTTTTAAGATAAAAAATACTACCCCGTCCTACTTTTACTTTCCAAAACTAACTGTGTGGATCCATGAAGCACAACAACATGAATCAAAGAAAATAGGCAATAGAATTACATTAGTAACAAAACAACGTGAACATAAACAAACTACTTTACCCGAACAAATGAGCATCAACAATACAACCCATATGCCCTCACATCAAATAAGTCCGACTCGCTCAGATAAAGTATACAAGTTAATGTGGGGATGGTCATGAGAGACTAAGACTCAAAAATAAGTACCAACAATTAGTATAGAATGCCATAGGCTTTCCCTTATTTTCCTTACCGTAGTTTTCAGAATGTCAGATTAGGATCACTATAGGACTTTACTAGGCTTGTAACGTAAGTTGAGGAGCTAGTATGGTACAAATGGAAGTTAGGGACTACACCTTATTGGAGGTTTAATTACTTTTCGAGGTCCACTTCTTAACCAATTTTTCTTTTCTTCCACCCTTATTTATCCCATTTGATTCTTTTATTACACATTTAGGTTGGGTGTGGTTACTTTTATTCTTTCTTTTTTTTCAATTTTTCTTTTCTTTTTCAGTTTTTTCTACCACACCCAACCCTACTTTCTTTTTCTTTTAGCTACCCTTTTTTATACCCACTTTAGATCACACATACCTATAATATCCATACACAACTTATGCAATTTGTGTAACGCCCCGAATCTGGTACCCGGAATACTACACGGTGCTCATGACCCCAAAGGACCACAAGCTCACCCATGACTGATATCTTTACCTGATCACTGAATAATATACTATATAAATGTGGAAATAAAGGATGAAATTCCATAAGGTTCAAAACTGATAAAATAATCTCTGAAAGATATGGTATCATAATACTAAAACAAAACCTGAAATAAATTGTTTGAACAAGGTAGTTTAAAAAGCCTCTAACTGACTGAACTATATGAATAAGGAGTTAATGGGAAATGTACCCAACTAAATCCACCTACTAAAATAAATTAATTAATGAGATAATAAAGTAATGGTTAGGTCATCGAAGGATCAGGACTCACTTCTATCTCTGACTGCTGAGACTGGAATGCTACTGATGCTCTAGAGCTCGTGCTTTTATACCTATGGTATAAAAAACCATAGCACAAAGGATTTAGTAAGTTTGAATGTACTGGTATGCATATGAGGTAGGCTAAATTTAAAGGGTTCACATGCATGAACTATACTAACTGACTAAATAACATGAGGGTTAGAATACATGCATGAATACATAATAATTGTAACTGAGTTTGGGATAACATGATTACTAATTCTGAGTACTGATAACATGAGATACTGATAGCTGTATAACAGAAATAACTAATACTGAGCGAATTTTCCTGACAATCTAAATTCAGATGGAACTAGCTGAGTTCATACTATTCTGAGTTGACTGTATCTGACAGTCCAGAATCCTATAGAACTATCTGAGTTCTATTACTAAGGCAGAATAACTGTATCTGACAGTCCTAATTCTGTACTGAAACTATGGGATGTAGTCATCTAACCGAGATGCCCCAAATAACTCAATATAGCTGAGTTGGGGTCCAAACTGTAACCCCAATTAAAAGGGTGTCAATACCGCGCCACTGGTAAGGAAAAGATGTGGGTGACCCTCATTTGACAGTGTCCCCAAAAAAATGGTGGGTCCCTCATCTAATAGTGCTTTTCCACCTCATCAACCCTTATCTAACTGTGTTGATGTCTCAACCTATGCTCGCTACATAGTTCTGGAATGCAAGGATTTTTTCTAAGGATCACACCCTCACCTGACGGTGTGTGTTCCCATCCCTGGGTTCCTCGGTGCTAAATTCTACTCCCATCTGAATAGACCTGAACATGATTAACTGAACTAAACTGGACTGAGTTAACTGAGTTTCGTTGTCTGACAAAATACTACTGAGATTACTGAATTTCTGAGATTTCTGAGATTACTGAGTCTTTTTGAGTCACATGACGGGCTAAATTTCTATGAACATGGCTCGAATGAGAGTATCTTGAAAACATGGCATAGTTTCTAGGCAGACAACAAAATTTTTGGGTACAAGTACCCCCAAGACTCGAAATAAAGAAACTAACAAAGCATGACTTTCTTGAATACACGACCAACATCACAATCCATAATACAATAAGTTTAAGATTTCATGAAATACAAGTTCTAAAGCACCACAATGGCTAAACATTTATCCATAATTCATAGACTAAAATATTTCATCAAACACTGGGCATACATAAACTTGTACATAAATAGGGATTTCATATTATCATACCAATATGGTACTTTTCCTTCACATAGGCATTTAATCAAACACATGGGGAGCATTCTTTGGTTATACAATCATCAACCCATCTAATAATCATGAATACATCAATCAACTTGTAAATTGAAGGAGTTTATCATTGTTATTATGAAAATCACCACATCCTAGGGTCAATCATTGTAATATTCAATTTCAAACATGAATCAAAACCCCACAACATCATGAATATAAATTTTAATTCAATTAAAATCATGGACATTAATAAATACACAAATCTTGGATTTTTTAAAAGAGATTCTTGAGCTTCTTGGGTTAAAGGGACCCATGAATAAACATATGACATACATGGGATGTGAGTTTCTTGAAGTTCTTGGACTTGAAGAACCTGAGTTTCTTAGTTTCTTGAAAAAGGATTTGGATCTTGTTCCTGGGTATTATCTTTGCGAGAAAACCCTAATTTGATGTTTTAGGTAGATAATAAACTTATGAGCCTTGGTCTAATATAATTAGGGGTTAAAATGGGTGGAAAAGGACCCAAATACCCTTTTAAAAATGAATTTAAAATAATTGAATGAACTATGCGGTGGTCCATCGCTTGGTCGATGGGCCGTCGATCTTGACCGTTGCACCTGGGAAAAATAGGGGTTCACTGCCTCTGCTGCGACGGCTTGGGAGATGGTCCGTTGCTAGCTCAACGGTCCGTTGTCCTGAGCCATCGCCATTACGCAGAAGGTGGTCTCGCTAAATCCACTATGATGGTTTGGGCGATGGTCCGTGGCAATCTCGATGGTCCGTTGTCCCTCATCGTCGCTCCAAGTCAGTTTTGACTACTTTCTATAAAATGGCCATAACTTTCTACCCCGATACCAGATTTGGACAAAATAGTTATTGTTGGAAAGCTAATTCAATTTCCCACGTGACCAAATGTGAAACCATAAAAATTCCACATATATAAAAGTGGATTCAGCTTTCAAAGTAAGTTTCTAACATACTCGGGATGATTTCAAGATAAGTAGAAGTACGGGGTATTACAATATCTCCCCTCTGAGAAAATGGATCCTAGAATGAGGCTGAGAGAGAGGGTAGAAGATAAATAGACGTACATAATGTACATGAAAAACTGGAACATGATATCATGACCTACATGAATGATAACTGAATAGATCATACCGAATATGAATATCTGATACATGTGTAACTGATTCCTGAATGCATGAATGAGTGTTCTGAGGAACTAAGTTTCTCACAATCAGAATGCATATTTGATGCATGATTATATTAATGAACTGATACATGAATGGATGACTAAATAAGCAATGGTATTTAATACCAAGTTTATAATGGAATTCTGAACATAAAATAGATACCAAGCTTGTCACTAAAATTTGATCATGAAACAGAAAATCTTAAGGATAAATGTTACCTTGACCTAGATCTGAGTTAGCGGAGAAAATGTGAGGATACTTGGTACTCATGTCTACTTCTTCTTCCCAAGTATCTCTCTCAACTGACTGATTTTTCCAAAGAAATTTGACTAGAGGGACTTCTTTGTTCCTCAGTCTAAGAGTTTGATAGTCTAGGATTTCAACTGGAATCTCTTCATAAGTGAGGCTGTTCTGAATATCTATGCTCTGAATAGGGACTATAACTGCTGCATCACCTATGCACTTCTTGTGCAAATAGATATGGAAGAATATACAAACTGAGGTTAGATCTAAAGGCAATTAGAACTCATAGGCTACCTTGCCAAAACGATTAAAAATTTTTAAGGGACCGACATATCAGGTACTAAGCTTTCCTTTCTTGACGAATCTCTTCACTTGATTCACAGGAGAGTTCTTTAGAATGACATAATTACCAATATCGAACTCGAGATCCTTTCTGCACATATCTGCATAGGACTTCTGTTGTCTCTAAGAAGCCTGGAGTCTTTCTCTGATAAACTGGACTTTTTCTAAGGCATTGAATACTAAGTCAGGCCCTAAAACTGAGGCCTCACTAACTTCCAACCAACAGATCGAAGCTTTACATCTCCTACCATAGAGAGCTTTGAATGGAGCCATCCGAATACTAGAGTGATAGTTGTTGTATGCAAACACAATCAAAGGCAAGTGGTCGTCCCAACTAGCCTTGAAATCAATTTAACATGCTCACAACATATATTCTAAAATATGAATGGTCCTTTCCACTTGACCATCTATCTGAGGATGAAAGGAGGTACTGAGATAAACTTAGGTACAAAGACCCTATTTGAACATTTTCTAGAAATGAGAGGTGAACAGGTTACGTCTGTCTGATACAATAGATAAAGAAACACCGTGTATTCTAACCAACTATCTGATGTAGAGTTTGGCATAATCCTTGGCTGAATAAGAGGTATGAATTAGAAGGAAATAAGTTGATTTGGTCATCCTATCTATAATGACCCAAATTAAACCATTCCGGTGATGAGTACGAGGCAAACCCATCACGAAGTCATGTTTACTTCTTCCCACTTCAAAGCAGGAATACTGAACTTCTACATAGACCCACTAGGCTTTTGATGCTCTATCTTAACTTGTTGATATGTAGAGCACTTAGCCACAAACTCTACAATATCTCTCTTCATCCTACTCCACCAATAGATTTCTTTCAAGTCATGGTACATATTTGTGGCCCCTGGATAAATAGAGTAGTGCACACCATGCGCTTCTACAATAATTCGCTGCCTTAAGTCGTCTATACCTAGAACACATAGACGACCCTGACAACGCAATACACTATCTCCCCCTTAGGAGAAACCTCTACTTTTTTTATCCTTGGCTGACTCTTTAAACTTGACAAGGATGGGATCTCTATCTTTCTTTTCTTTCACCTCGAAAACTAGAGTTGATTCTGATCTACATTGAACCCATATGTCACCCTCCTCTAAATCGACTAAGCAAATGGCTAGTCTGGAAAGATGATGGATTTCCTGAGCTAACTTCTTCTTATTCTCCTCAACATGAGCAATACTACCAATAGACAATCTACTGATAGCGTCGTCCATAACATTGTCCTTGCCCGTATGATAAAGGACACCCATGTCATAATCTTTCGAGAACTCTAACCACCTTCTCTGACAAATATTGAGATCTTTCTGAGAAAAGACATACTGAAGGCTCTTATGATCTGTGAACACATCTACATGAACACCATAAAGATAATGCCTCTAAATCTTCAAGGAAAATACTACGGCTGCTAACTCGAGATCATGAGTAGGATAATTCTTCACATAGAGTTTAAGTTGTCAGGAGGCGTAGGCTATAACCTTACCATGATGCATAAGGACACAACCCAAACCTACTCTAGATGCATCACAATACACTACGAACCTATCTAAACAATCTGGAAGAGCCAAAACTTGAGCTGAGGTGAGTCGAGTCTTCAACTCTTGAAAACTCTTCTCGTAAGGATCTGACCACTAAAACTTGACTTTCTATTTAGTCAATCTAGACATAGGGGATGCAATAGAAGAAAATCCCTCAATAAACCATCTATAATAGCAAGCCAAACCTAAGAAACTCCTTCTATCTGATGGAGAGATAGGTCTGGGCCAGTTTCTTACTGCTTCGATCTTTTGAGTATCA
Organism: Capsicum pubescens; assembly: GCA_030864215.1. Taxonomy (NCBI): domain Eukaryota; kingdom Viridiplantae; phylum Streptophyta; class Magnoliopsida; order Solanales; family Solanaceae; genus Capsicum; species Capsicum pubescens. The sequence goes on along the minus strand of CM061538.1, from coordinate 72,384,365 downwards.
ACCCTAATGCCATCACCGAAAATGATATGACCTAGGAATGCTACTGACCTTAGCCAAAATTTGTACTTACTAAATTTGGTGAATAGCTGATGATCTCTGAGGGTCTAATACAATTCTAAGACGGTCTACATGATCACACTCACTGCGAGAATAGACCAGAATATCATCTATAAAACTATGACGAACATGTCAAAGTACTACTTGAACATGCGATTCATCAAGTCCATGAAAGATGCTGGGGCATTGGTATGACAAAAGGACATAACTATGAATTTGAAGTAACCATACCGAGTACGAATGACTATTTTCAGAATGTCACATTCTCGGACTCTGAGATAAAGATAGCCTGATATGAGGTCTATCTTAGAGAAATAGCTGGCACCCCGAGGTTGGTCAAACAAGTCATCAATTTTGGGAAGAGGATACTTGTTCTTGACCGTGATTTTATTTAGTTGATGGTAGTCTATACATATTTTGAGTGAACCACCTTTCTTGCGCATGAATAAGATTAGTGCGCCACACGGGGATACACTAGGCCTCATGAATCCCTTATCTAAGAGATCCTTCTACTGCTCCTTCAATTCTCTGAGTTCTGCTGGTTCTATTCTATATGTAAAAATATATATAGTCTGATGGTTTTACCCACTAGGGTAGAGACTGAAAAACGCTCTACTAGAATTTTGGGACAGACTCTAAAATCAACTACTATATACAGAGTAAAAAACTATAAAGAATCTCCTGGATCTAGCAAATAATAAACATGCACATAAAAGATCTATAATGTACCAGTAACCGCATCAGGAGAATTTTCCTGATCTTTCCAAGATTGGAGAGCATAAAGTTGATTTAGGCATTGCCCACTAGTAGCGCTGGAGGTGGCACCCTGTTGGTTTGGGTGACCAAACTTAGCAGGGGAACGGTTCTGCTGACCCTGATAACATGACTGGGGACAATCTCTAACTTTGTGCCCTGGCTTGCCACATCCGAAGCAGAAATCACTACCAGCTCTGCAAGCACCCTTGTGGTTCTTACCATAAGTCTAACAAAGGGGATTAGTTTAGGCATTGCTAGAACTTCCCTAAGATGTAGAGCCTGGAGCTCTATCTCTATTACCATCCATAAACTTAGAAGCTGGAGCACTAGCTGAAGAAGGAGCTGGAACTGATGACTTAGGATGAAATTTAAAATTATTTCCTCCTTTTGATTTGTTCTGAGAAAAGTTGAAACTACCTGTCCTTGCTATCTTATTCTTCTTCTCCCTCATTTTAATATCGTGTTCCTCTATCTGCTGAGCATAAGTCATAAACTAGGCTATGTTTATGTTACTATTCAATATCGCAGACCTACACTCGTTGGCCACACTATCATTCACCCTAGAAACAAACTTATTCATTTTAGCCCTACTGTCTATAGACACATGAGGAGCATATCTGGCTAATTGAGTAAACTTAAGAGAATACTTTTTCACTGTCAAGTTTCCCTATCTGAGGTTGATAAATTCCAACACCTTAGCTTCTCTCAGCTCTAGGGTAAAGAGCCTATCTAAAAAGGTAGTATAAAACTCCTCCCACTCAACAGGCCCTACATCTATAGCCCTCTCTAACTTTCACTGTTTATATAAAGTTTGAGAAACATCCTACAACTGATATGCAGCTAGATCAGGGCTCTCACTAGAAGTAACCCCCATGATGTATGTAACCTTATGAACCTGGTCAAAGAATTCCTAAGGGTCCTCGTCTGTCATAGACCCTAAAAAGGATGGAGGATTCATTCAGGTAAAGTCCCGAATCCTAGCTGCAGCTGAATTGGCCATTGGGTAGGATGGAATAATAGTTGGTCGTTCCTTCTGAGAAACAACTGACTGACAAAGAGAAGTGAATGTCTCTCAAAACTCTGTATGAGAAACATGTTCTCCCAAAGGATCTTTGGGATGAGGGGCTAGCTGATTCCCATTTCTTCTTTTAGCAGGCATGTTCTATAGAAAAAAAGGAAAAACAGATTAGACTGTGAGATTAACTTGAGATCATGCTCACTGGCATGACATAAATACTAAAAGAAGGGAAACTGTTCCTTAAACATCTTATAGCCTCGTGCACATAAATGTGGCGCGCAACACACCCACACAAAAGACTATACTAGATGCAGGTTTCAGACTTCCTATGACACTACTGAACCATAGGCTCTGATACCAAGTTTGTAATGCCCTGAATCTGGTACACGGAATACTACACGGTGCTCATGAGCCCAAAGGACCACAAGCTAACTCTGACGGATATCTGTACCTCAACACTGGATAATATACTGTATAAATGTAGAAATAAAGGCTAAAAGGCGATAAAGTTCAAAACTGATAAAATAATCTTTGAATGATATGCTATCACAATACCAAAACAAAACCTAAAATAAACTGTGTTAACAAGATAGTATGAGAAACCTCTACCTGACTGAACTGTCTGAATAAGGAGTTGTGGAACATGTCCCCAACTAACTCCAACTACTGAAATAAATTAATAAATGATATAATAAAGTAATGGCCATGTCCTCGAAGGATGAGGACTCACTGCTAACTCTGTCTGCTGAGACTGTAATGCTACTGATGCTCTTGAGCTCATGGTTCTGCACCTATGGTATGAAACACCACAACGCAAATACGTTAATACATTTGAATGTACTGGTATACATGTGAGGTAGGCAGAATGCAAAGGGTTCATATTCCTGAACTATACTAACTGATTAAATAACATGAGCGTGACAATACATGCATAAATACATAACAACTGTAACTGAGTTTGTGATAACATGATTACTGAGTCTAAGAAATGATAGCATGAGATACTGATAGTTGTATAACTAAAATAATTGATACTGATAGACTGTGTCTGACAGTCTAGATTCTGATAGAACTAGCTGAGTTTTGTACTGTTCTGAGTTGACTATATCTGACAGTCCTAAATCATGTAAAACTATCTGAGTTCTACTACTGAGACTGAATGACTTATATACTAAAACTGTGGGATGTATTCATCTAACCGACAAGCCCAAAGTAATGCAATATAGCTGAGTTGGGGTCCAATCTGTAACCCTAATTGGAAGGGTGTCAATACCGCGTCACTGGTAAGGACAAGTTGTGGATGACTCTCATCTGATAGTGTCCCCAAAAGAGAATGGTAGAGACCTCATCAAACAATGGTTATCCACCTCATCAACCCTTATCTACCAGTGTTGATGTCTCAACCTATGCTGCCTACATAGTTCTAGAAAGCAAGGATTGTTTCTAAGAATCATACCCTCACCTGACTGTGTGTGTTCCCATCTTTGGGTTAACTCGGTGCTAAATCCTACTCCCTTCTGAATAGACACTAAACATGATTAACTGAACTAATATGGACTGAGTTAACTGAGTTTCGTTGACTAACGGAATACTACTGATATTACTGAATTACTGAGATTTTTGAGATTACTACGTTTAATGAGTTTTCCTGAGTCATATAACTTACTGAATTTCTATGAACATGGCTCGACTGACTGTATCTTGAAAACATGACACTAATTCTGGGCACACAGCTCAATTTTTGGGTACAAGTACCCCCAGGACTCAATAAAAGGAAACTGACAAAGCATAACTTTCTTGAATACGCGACCAACGTCACAATCCATAATACAATAAGTTGGATATTTCATGAAGTACAAGTCCTAAAGCATCACAATGGATACATATATATCCATAATTCATTGACTAAAACATTTCATCAAACACTTGAAATTCATAAACTTGTACATAAATGGGGATTTCATATTATCATACTAGTATGGCACTTTTCCTACACACATAGGCATGTAATAAAACACATGGGGAGCATGCTTTGGTTATCAAATCATCAACTCAAATAATAATCATGGATACATCAATCAACTTGTAAATTGAAGGGGTTTATCATGGTTATTATGCAAATCACCACATCCTAGGTTCAATCATTGGAATATAAAATTTCAAACATGAATCAAAACCCCTCAACATCATGAACATGAATTTACATTCAATTTAAATCATGAACATTCATAAATACACAAATCTTGGATTTTTGAAAAGATATTCTTAAGATTCATGGGTGAAAGGGACCCATGACTCAACATATGACATACCTGGGTTGTGAGTTTCTTGAAGTTCTTGGACTTGAAGAGCCTGAATTTCTTAGTTTCTTGAATAAGGCTATGGATCTAGTTCTTGGGGATTATCTTTGAGAGAAAATCCTAATTTGATATTGTAGATGGATAATCAACTTATAAGCCTTGGTCTGATATAATTAGGGGTTAACACGGGTGGAAAAGGACCCAAATACCTTTTCGAAAATAGCTTTCAAATAACTAAACAAATTATGTGACGGTGGGTGCTACGGTCCATCGTTGGGTCGACGGTCCATCGATCCAGACCATTGCACCTTCGCAGAATAGGGGTTCACTGCCTCTGCTTCTACGACTTGGGGGATAGTTCGTCACTAGCTCAACGGTCCATTGGCATGAGCCATTGCCCTTTGGTAGAAGGTGGCCTCACTACCTCCACTGCTACGGTTTGGGCGATGGTCCGTCACTAGATCGAAGGTCCATCGGCTCTCATCGTCACATCTGGGCAGTTTTGACTGCTTTCTGTAAAACAACCATAACTTTCTACCCCGATACCAGATTTTGATGAAACTGGTATTGTTGGAAAGCTAATTCAATTTCCCACATGAAAAAAATATGAAAATCATAAAAAATACACATATATAAAAGTGGATTCATCTTTCAAAGTATATTTTTAACATACTTGAATTGATTTCAAGCTATGTAGAAGTATGGGGTATTACAATATCTCCCCATTAAGAACATTCGTCCTCGAATGAGACTAAGTGAAAGGGGAGAAGGAAAACTTATGTACATACTATACATGAACAACTAGAACATGATCTTATGAATGACATGACTGATAACTGAATATATCATACCAAACATGCATATCTAATGCATGTGTATCTGATTCATGAGTGCATGACTGAGTGTTCTGATGAACTAAGTTTCTCAAAATGAGAATGCATATCCGTTGCATGATTATATGACTTAACTGATACATGAATGCATAACTAAAAATACAATGGTATTTAATACCAAGTTTATAATAGAGTCTGAACTTGAAATGGATACCAAGCTTGTCACTAAAATTTGAACATGAAACTAAAAAGCTTAAGGAGAACTATTACCTTGAGCTAGATCTGAGTTAGCAAAGAAAAGGCGAGGATACTTGGTATGCATGTATGCTTATACTTCCCAAGTAGCTCCCTCAACTATTTGATTTTACCAAAGAACTTTGACTAGAGGGACTTCTTTGTTCCTCAGTCTACGAGTCTGATAGTCTAGGATTTCAACTGGAATCTCTTCATAAGAGAGGCTGTTCTAGACATCTATGCTCTAAATAGGGACTATGACTGCTGGATCACCTATGTACTCCTTAAGTAAAGAGACATGGAAGAATAGATGAACTGAGTCTAGATCTGAAGGCAATTCAAGCTCATAGGCTACCTTACAAAAATGACTGATTCCACATATATAAAAGTGGATTCATCTTTCAAATTAAGTTTTTAAGATATTTGGGATGATTTCAAGCTAAGTATAAGTATGAAGTATTATAATTTACCTGAGATAAGGTGCACAATGTCCAAGGAAGGCCAGGCTAAAAACAGGTTCACTATGAAACAAATGAGAAGGTGAATAGTGTAAAGAAGAAAATAGGTCTATAACTGTCATAATTTGGATCAAGGGATACTTATTCACATTTGGTTGGTCATTTAGGATAAAAGTGGACTACTTTTAAGAACAACGTGTGATCGTTTCCCAATCGACTATCCTATAACCTAGGAAAGACTAACCAGAAAAGTTATGGATTCCACACACATATTTAACTAAGTAGTAACTCACACACACTTGGAACAGGTTTATATCACACACTACTATCTATATGGTTCATGCTAATGTTAGCTACGATTATTATGTTCCTAATCCTAATGCAATAGCTAGATTCACAGTGGTCACGTATCTTTATCACACACAATTCCAAACATTTTTTGGATGGGTATCCTATTTCAGAAATAAAATTATTTAAGCACAACCAAAAAATGTATTAACTTCCTTAGGAACTTATTTTCCCTACTTAAACGCAAACACAACACAACAAAAAACAAAGCACAATACAAAACTATTTTATACTAAACATACTAGTTCTGCAACCATACCACGCCCGACAGAAAAAGAAGTATGGCAAGAAAACCTATAGTGGCATGGTATAACCCCACCCCCAACTAAGAAAATGTGCAATGTCTCGAGTACATAATTAATGTAAAAATAAGGGGTACAGACATACCTAGGTGTTTAAGGTTCCATATCATGCAATGTCAGTACAAGGGGCCTAAGAATGTTCATGCAATGTCAGTACAAAGGGCCTAAGAATGTGCATCACTCTCATCAGTAGTTTACTTGGTGTTTATCGAGGCACTCAAATCATCAGTGGTACTGGAAATGGCCAGTGTACTCAATGATACCTATATTAGTTCTCCCGATCAACACAGTTGCATCTCCAACCATTTCATAAGCTATGTGGTAGCTACCATCTCCCATTGCTATTTCAAGGACACTCATCTTATAATACCAGTCATCCTATATACTGGTTGTCTTGGCAGACTCAATATTTCTCTTCTCCCTCTTTCTACTTCATTTTCTCTTATTCCATCACCTATCACAATCACAATCCCAGTAGCAGTGTTGAACCTACCAAATCCTCATAATTTGGTATCTCTTCCTCATTATAAATTATCTCCATCATTGGTGTAGAAGGGTATGGCCTAGCATGCATGTCCTCAATTGTAGTCTAGAGTATGGTTATCTATGCATTCATGCTTACCAAATCAGGGGACTAAATATCTGATAACTTTTAGCTAATTCGCTGGTTTAACTTATCAACCCGAGTCAGCATACCCCTCATCTCACTCTGAATCTAATTCTACACCTATGGCTTAAACCCACTCTCAATATTCTTCACTTTCTTCTCTACAGTGCTTAATATTTTTAGCACATTATTCAGGAATATCTGTGGTACTAAGGCATAACTAGCAAGGGTAAGCCTAGTACTAAATATTCTATTTGCAGGAGGTGGAGTAATAGTTTGGGAGGTACCTACTACATTTGAGGCTTGAGGCTCAGATTGGGTCGACTCAATGGGGTTATCACCTATATTGGCGAATCACACAATATCAATACTAAGCCCTCTAGTATGGAATGTCTCTCTAAGAAATACGAATCTATCTTAGCTTTCTTAGAGATGGCATTAGTAGCATCTCGAATCAGAACTAAATTTGTAGTACTCTATGGCTGGATGAACTGATCAACTCCTAAAATCATAGTCACTCCCTCATCTAAACATGTCCATTTTAGAAGGCATAGGAAAGGTAGGACTATGTTAGGTCTCACTGGATGATCATGGATATCCATTATTATCCACTTGGCCACATCAAAATCGTATTCCTCCATGATGACTTTAATCAGGGAAGCTTGTTCTGGGATCAATTTATCGTCCCCATATGTATGACTCAACATATGATGCATAACTGTCCACTAAGCCTTCACTGTGAAGTTTATCCTCTCCTTCATGATCCATGATAAAAAGCCAACTCCACCAGCCACCCAAGAAGCCTTTCTTGCTATGAAGCAATAAATTTTGCCATCCATAAAAAATGAGCAAGCTCACCCTCTAAACCAATATGCTTTACCTTTATCTTTTGTATCTCCTCCATGTAGTAGTCAATCTCAGCTATATTGGTTGGTTACTAGAATCCAGCCAATGTAGGAATTTGGAAATTGTCTGTGTATAGATGTTAACCCAACACCTTTAACCATAAATTTCATAATGGGGTCACCACCCTTCAATAAATTCCCCTATGATTATAACCACTTAAGAATTGTCTGATAAGCAACATAGAACACTCATATTAATATAGGGCAGTACTGGTCAAGAGCTCTAGACATCTACTCAAAGTCATACTATTTGAATCGAGCATTAAATTTAGGCATTTTAGACATGTCTTTGGTGATCATCCTGCACTCTAAATATATCCCTCTCTTTGGTTTTCCTAAGGAAGGGTTGAGGAAACTGTACTGATTATATAAATCTTATATTTTAGGTACCCCACAATTCAATCGGAGCTGGCTCTATGGAAAGTGGTGCAACAAATGGTTGAGGAAGTGGTTGTATATCAATTGGTCTATCACTCAACTCACTCTCTTCTTCCTTCTCCTCATTCTCAGAATTATCATCTTTCTCATCACTTTCCTTCCCAATCGCATCCTTGGGGCCAAACTTTTAATCTTGATCATCTTCACCATCTTTAGCATCTTCACCGTTCTCTTCAGACTAGGATGATGAGTTTGGTGGTGGCTAGCTAGGATCTTTCATCCTTGGACTGGCCCGAGGTAATGTAACTTCCTTTTTTACAGCATTAACACCTCTAGGTAACTTTTTCATTGGCTTCACTGCCCTTCTTATTTGGTATTGTTCTATTGACCCTCTTGATTCTTTATCATCAAGGGGTTTATTTCCAAGATGATGAGTGGGGGTAGAGGTCTTTTTCTTAGGGGTTTGTTTCTTATTGGAATCATTCTTTCGTGCAAATGGTACCTGTGAGAAATACCTAGGTTAGTATATTTAAGAAAAGAAATTAAAAATAAGGAAAATATACATAAGTGTTGTAGGGTCTTGATACCCAATGAGTAAGGGTATGAATTATTACCATAGGTAATGATTCGTTCGAAGACTCATGAGGTAAGACTGTGCATAAGGGATAGACATTTTGTAGGTAACGAGTCCTCCTAACGAACTATTATATTATACAATAACTCGTTAACAATACTCATTGTTTGACAAGAACTATTTTCTTAGTATTAACCTTCTCAGTCATCATGACTCCTCACTACGAGTCACAAAGTATGACAATGACTCATTTTGTGATCGTTATGATAACAGAAACAAAATTCTTTTTGCACCAATGTTTCCAGCAATTATGAGTCTAGTAATGACTCTTTAGGATATCCTATAAGTCATTATAAGTCCCGTAATCCCTGAAACATGAATGTTCAAAGGGTTATATTACAAACATCACATTCCTACTCATATACATGACTTTAACATGTATTAGAAACTCACCCATCACCCCCCAAAGAAATCATAGCACAAGTTTGGTTCTACTCATTATTTTGTTAGTTTAATTCTAGTTACATAAGAACAAGGTCATTTTATATTATCAAAACATAGTGTAATCAAGGAATTTATGAAATTATGAACTGTACTAAATTACAAACATAAAAATTAAGAACATTCAACTTACTTGATTTGTTGTTTACGGATTCCTTGAACAAAAATTTCTTGAAGTTACATAGCCCAGCTTCTTGAGAATTCAAACTTTAGGAGAATTGATTTTTTGAATGTGATGACAGAGGGTGAATTTGGAGTGCTCTTTAAATAATAATGTAGTAGTTTTGGAGAATGTAGGGAGGCTCAACATTTCAACTAGGCATAGGATCAATAATGGGAGTGTATGCTCCCCTTGGCTTGGGGGAATATAGATTAGTTGCCATAGCTCTACCCTTTAAATTGGGTCATTGCGAATATGGGTTAGATGTCCAAGTGTCTAGGAGGTAATGATAGTATCTTGTACCTGAACTAGTGGCTCACTTTTTCAACATAATAGGGAAGAGGACCTATTTAAAATGTCTATTCTGGATTGTTTGACTCGACAAGCCCACAATTTTAAGAATGGTCATGATTCATATGTAATGACTTGCTACCACTAGTACTGAGTCATTGACTCTCGTCATTATGACAGGAACCTTACCTGGATCTCCGATCATGATGACTCACTGTGATGAGTCATTGTCACCAATAAAGACTTGTTCTGAGAGTCGTTATAACACTATAAACCAATTACCTAAGAGTGGCATGAGCTCTATCTTCTCACAATTAACCTAAATCATTATCTAAGTTGTGGGGACCTAGCACCAGAAATTTTTTTGGTTTTTTCTGCAATCTCCAGCCCTACACACTGAACACATAAATTGCTCTATAATGAAATAAGTACAAAACATTGGTTTCCTTCCAAACAACACTTGATTTAACATCTTGACATGATGTAAATTCCTTGTTACTCATACTTCATCAAGGTCCATATCATCACGTACTTTCACTATATTTGTTTTTTCATAGAGTGCTTCACCGGCTACCCATTCACCTTAAATGGGGCTTCACCATCATGCTCTATCTTAATAGCACCATTTGGGAATAGTCTAACCACAGTTAGTGGTTCATACCACCTCAACTTCAACTTTCCAGGAAATAAGTGAAGTCTTAAATTATACAACATGACTAAATCACCGAGATCAAATACACATTTCTCAATCTTCATATCATGATATAACTTTACTCTTTATTTGTATATGGTAAAAGTCTCATAAGCACGAATCTAGAATTCATCCATCTTATTGACCATGCTCAACCTCAATGTAGCAGTATCTTGTCACTTCAAATTAAGCTTTCTTAATGCCCATGGTGATTTTAAATAATAAAATTTGATAAAGTATGTGAAATTTGTGATTTTGTGTGATTTAACTATTTTAGCCCTCACTATAGTCCATTATGGTATTTATTTGGTATGGAATGATTCTATGTATTTTGGTTCCATCTATGCAATATTGTCATATTTGGTGGCTTCGAGAGATTTATTTCAGACTTCTATGGTGATCTTTTGATTCATTCAATGGATGGTTGAATGGACTATGGCAATAGATCTAGAACATCAATTTTAGGGTGGTAACATGGTTGGCGTGGCTTTATGGCATATAGATTTCATTTTGACCTTCGATTTAGAAAATTGTGAATTTCGTTTTTGAGGGTTGACTCTCTCAAAATGACGTTTATTTGAAATTATGATATGTCCATTAAGTCTGGAATGTCGAATTTTGTGAGGTTGCATAGTTCGTTTGTGTATTTCAAATTTCAAACGAATCTCGGCCACCCGTCGAAATTCGTTTTGGACTTAGAAAATTTGGTGCACCAGGTTGCTGGTGCAGCCTGGATTTCAAAAGTTAAAACTCATTTGAGGAATGGATTTTATGCCTTATGTACCTAATAACCTAATATGAGTGTAAATAGCCTTTTTTGTTAAATTTTTGCTCATTTTTCATCTTGCCTCATGAGAGATAAATCCTAAAATAATGTGAAATCTTAAAAGTGAAGCTTTTGGGTGTTTGGGAAGCTAGATTAATGTCTATTTCTTGATTCTGTTATGGATTTAAGGTGAGTTTCATCCTTTTCTTACTTTAGTTCTTGATTTAATTTTTCAAAATTCCAAAAACCTTATTACCTGATTTATCCCCAAATTTCATTCCTTTTCACTTGAATAATATTCATAATCCCATAATTACTTGTTTTTCCTCTATTTCATCATTGAAATAACTTTGATTCTTTAATTTTAAAGGATTTCAAAGTTTTTACCCGGTAAAATCTAAAAATGAGTTTTCTTCAAATTGAACCTCATTTTTAACTCATTTTTATTTGGATTTTCAATAATAGATTCCTAAAATCATGCAAAACATGTTTTATAATAAAGTTTTGATTTTTTTAATTTTTGAAAATTTATTTTGGTGGTTCTATATGACCCCAAACCAAAAGTATGGAATATGGGTATCATTGGCTTTGTTTTGATGCATAAATTCTATATTTCTTGGATTTAGTTGATTTAAGGATTGTTCATAAGAATTAAGGACGTGGGTTCAAAGTGTAACGAACCAATTTAGGTATTCAAGGTAGTTTATGGCTTAAATCTTCAGACTGCACTGGTAATTAAGGACGTGAGTTTATTTTCTTCTTCAACTGGGCCATCAAAAGACTCAACAATGCTTGCATTGTCACTTATAGTTCTATGAACACTATGGGAATCACTTAAAAAGGAAAAATAAACAATTAGAATAAATAAACTCTACTACGGATATACCGAAAGTAAGAATCAACACCGCACAAATGAAAACTAGATTTTATTCCCTGATAATGATACCATCATTATTTATTCTCACCTATAACTTATAAGTTGGTAGAGTATAATAATTGTCAATAGCTCAACTTTCGTTGAGGTTAATTCCATGAGGATCAAAATTAGCTTTCTAGTCCTGTGGGTGTTAACAATTGCTAGAAATAAACCTAAAGTGTAAATAATGGAAAAAAACATGATTTAAATTAGGGGGTTTGATTTTTATCAAGTTTGATCAATATGTACTCAATTCAAGACAAAAATACAACACTTGTGATTTGAAAATTCACTATAAGAAGGACCTTGGTATTATGTCTACCGAAGGGTAAATTTTTCATGGGAAATTTTGACCCTTGAAGAATACTAATTGGGCTGAGTTATTTAGGAGAATCTAGGACAATGCTTAGGGCACCTACGAACTAAGTCGTGACTGAATATCTAGGATCTGAAATTGAGGCATGATACATGAACTTAGCTGAACATGCACTACCTGGTTTCCCCAAATAGGAATAATTACATTCATTAAGCATTTGAATAGTGCGACTAGATGGAAAGATGGAAACCAAACCATACGAACTTGTCCACCAGACTGGTAAATTGAATTACCGACTTTACAAACTAACTCAGGCTGAAAAATCATACTCAACTGGAGAATTTCCTTGACACTTTTTCTACAGAGTTTTAGTGACCTTAGAGATCAAAGAATATTGGCATGGGTTGAATAATTCATCTAAATAAGGAATCACATCCTGGAAAAATTTCATAATATGAGGCGAGACCTACGAATCATCAACTAAGATAGATTGACAAATCCTTTTTTCATTGTAACTACAAATTTTCAAGCTTAGACTTATTTCTCAAATACTCTCTCAACAATACTCCCCACCTCTTTATGACACTTCACCTGATACTACTCAAAATATTCATATGGGCATTAGCACGAATAAAGAAACATACTAACTTGTCTAATTAATTGAGTGGCTGATAGCTTAATAATGGTTAAGTAGGATTGAACTATACTTAGCTTGGATTGAAACTGCATAATATTATACAAATGCAATAGGGACAGACTAAGTAACAAGAGATAACTGAGCATGAATTCATGAAAACTATATGATTTGAGAATGCAAGACCAAACGTATAACATAATTTTGAAATATTTTGTATACTGAGGTACCGAAATAATGATAAGTTAATAACTAATAACATCACGCTATTGTCAAGCAAACCTTAAACTGAATTGAGTTACTAATCTGATAACTGGAATGGGACTTGGACTGAGTCTGTAACTAAGACTCTAACATAGATTATACTGGAAATGAATACAGGGTTCTGATAACTCTACCTACTGAGGTCTGATCTGGACTGAATTCTCCTACTCTGATCAAGCCTAATAAAATCTCTGAAATGCATTTAGACACTTGCACATCCAAATGACATCAAAGCCTATCTTCATAACTACAACCTCGTGTAAAACTAACATGCAATAATATTTTCTTAACATGAAATATTCACTCTCTTCCTTCTAAGCAACTGCTCATTACTACATCTTTTGTAAGGAGAGTCCACTAAAGGGTTAACACATGAGGACCTAAGGTATGCATGAATACTATACTTAACTCGACATTTAACTTAGGTCTGAAAAATAGAATTTCAACACTATGGATTTATCAAAAGATCTAAACTGAGGATATGCATGAAAAAATCTTAATTTAGCTGATCACTAGAAGTGTAGCATGGGTCATGGGAACTCAGCATACTGTATAGCATAGAATGGATACCTAAGTCATGAGTTGTATGACCTGAGTCTAGAGTTTCTATATTCATGAAACATGATTAGTAAGACTGGATGAACTGGGACTCCTTATACTAGGAACTGTAAGAGTTCATGATTGTTAACATGCACGAGTATGGGCTATGATCACAAAGATTACATGTAAGACATGAAGGGATATCTTGATAACTCCTAGTTTTATAGAGTCTGAAGTACGAGTTTGTGATGATCTACGGGTTCATCCTAACTAAAGGAATAGACAAGAGTGTCATCTATGTAGACTATGATGAACATGTCCAAGAACTACTTGAACAAATGGGTCATCAAGTCCATGAAAGCTACTAGGGCATTGGTAAGACCAAATGACATGACTAAGAATTTAAAGTGACCATACCGAGTTCTGAAAGCTATTTTTCGAATGGCACATTCTCTGACTCTGAGCTGATGATAGCTCGATCTAAGGTCTATCATGGAAAAATAACTGGAATCCTATAGTTTGTCAAGTAGGTCATCACTTTTGGAAAGAGGGTACTTGTTTTTTAACTTGACTTTATTTAGCTGACCGTAATCAACACACATCCTGAGAGAACCTTCTTTCTTATGCACGAATAAAACTGGTGCACCCTACGGAGACACACTGGGTATGATAAATCCCTTATCTTGGATATCTTTTAATTATTCTTTTAACTCTCGAAGTTCTGCTGGAGACATTTTTGATGAAGGAATAGATATTGGCTAAGTATCTGGGAGAAGATCGATCCCAAAATTAATTTCCCTTTTGGGAGGAACTCTTGGAAGATATTCGGGAAACACATCTAGGAATTCACATACTACTGACACTGATTCAAGAGTAGGGGTTTCTGAACTAGAGTCCTGGACTCAAACGAGATGGTTGACACATCCCTTAGATAATATTTTTCTCGCCCGAAGGCAGGACGCAAGCTGACCCCTAAGTGCTGAAGTGCTACCCCTCCACTCTAGTATGGGATTATTCAAACACTAAAGCTAGACAATTCTATTTCTACATTTGACTGGGGCATTGCTGGAATGAAGCCAATCTATGCCGAGAATGACATCAAAATCATTTATCTCTAATTCGACTAAGTCTGCTGAAATGACTTTTTGTGATATCATAACTGGAAAGTTCCTGTATACCCGCCTGGCTATGATGGATTTACCCACTGGGGTAAAGACTTAAAAAGGCTCTGATAGAGTTTTAGGACTGACTCTGAAATTAACTACTATATATGGAGTAACAAAGGACAAAAACTCTCCTAGATCTAGCAACGCATAAATACGTAATTGATAAACTTGTAACGTACCAGTGCCTAAATCAGGAGAACTCTCCTGATCCTATCAGGACTGAAGTGCGTAGAGTCTATTTGGATGCTGCCCACTGGTGGCACGGTATGTTGCACCCTACTAATTCAGGCGACAAAACTAAGTAGGGGGACGGTTATTCTGACCCTGGGAACCTGACTGGTGACAATATCTGACTCTGTGACCTGTCTTGCTACCCCTAAAACACATGTCGCTACCAGCTCTATAGTAACCCTGGTGGTTCCTGTTATACTTCTGGAAAAGAGGCTATGTTCCGCTAGTCTTTGGCCAAGATATTATGGACCTCTTGTTCTTTCTCTCCTTGCTTCTATGCATTTCCTCCTCACTCTAGAGTACGTTCCATAATCCTAGATAGGATTATAGACAACTAATTGTTCTGAGAAACTAGTGAATGAGCTAAGGTGGTGAAAGCAGATCTAAATTCAGCATTAGAAACATGCTCATTCAGGGGATCACTTCTTGCATGGGCGGAGGGGCTTATTGAGTGTCATCACTTCTTCTGTTAGCTTCTTTTGAAGACATGCCCTTAAAGCATAAGGAAAGGATGAATTAGACTAAGAGTTTAACTGGAGCTCACGCTCACTCGCACGACATTATTACTTAAATAAGGCAAACTTTTCCTAAAACATCTCGGATCCTCCTATCCATAAGTGTGGTGCGCAGCACAACCATGCGCAAGACTCTACTAGATACGGCTTTCAAACTTCCTAGGGCTCTATTGAACCTTAGTCTCTGATATCATGTTTGTTATTCCCCGAGTCTGTACCCTGGATGCTACACGGTACTCATAATCTTGAAGGACCACAAGCTAAGCCATGACTGGTACCTGCTGCAATAACTGAATAATATTATGGTAAATATGCAAAAATTATGCAACAAATTGGCCATAAGATTCAATACTATAAATAATACAAAATATGCCATCATAATAACAAACTCAACATTAATACTAAAAACTAAACAACTATCTGAAAATGCTCTAGTCTGAAAAGCCTCTAAACTGTCTGAACTATGGATTTAATGGAACAAGACCCCAACTAACTCCGACTACTGAAAATAAACTAAAATGCTGAAATAACTAATCATGTCCTCAAACCTTGAGGACTCACCACTAACTTTGTATGATGAGAATCTGATCTGCTAAGGGTGATCGAGAGCCCGTGTGTCTGAAACTATTATATAAGATATCCTAATTCAAAGAACGGTATGTGTTAGTACTTTTAATGTACTGGTATGCTCAGTGAGTTAGGATAAAATGCATCGATTCATATGAAAGAAGAATACCAATTGAATATCATGAGTATGACTGAATAAAAGTACATACATAACTATGGAAACTGAACTGATATCGTAATAACACTTAATACTGAATATGAATACTGATTAACTAATATCTGAGTATACAGATACTGAATTATTGGTAACTGAATGAATATATCTGACAGTCTTGATTTTGTGGATCTATACTGAATCCCGTACTAAGTTGAGTGACTGTGTCTGACAGTCTTGAATCTGCAGAACTGGACTATGTTCCAATTTACTATAGGAAGTAATAATCTAACAGACATACCTCTTCTCTAACTGATTTGAGAACCAACCTATAACCCTAGTTGGAAGGGTGTCAATACCGTGCCATAGGTAAGGACAAGTGTTGAGTCACCCTCATCAGGCAAGTACTCTGAACGAGAATAGCGGTACCCTCAACTGGAAGATAGATAACCTCATAAACCATCAACTAAAAGGTTGGTGTCTCAACCTATGCTGGCTATGTAGTTATAGAATGCAAGGACTGCTTCTATGGATTTCACCCTCTACTGGCAGGTGAGTCCCCATCCTTGGGATTACTCAGTGCTGAATCCTACTCTCAACTGAATAGACACTAAACTAAATTCTAAACTGTACTAGTCTAGACTGAACTGTTAAAGATCATACTGTATAACTGATTTGAGTTGATATTACTGAACTGAGCTAGACTGATTCTGAGTTCACTGTGTTATTCCTAAGTTCTATACCTGACTGAATTCTACTAATCGAGACATGACTGATTCTACACAGTGATTGACCATGGCTATAGACATGAAGATAAATTATTGGGTATTAAATACCCCAAGGACTCGATAGCATAAACTTTAAAGACATGGCATAATCTTGAGACATGGTAACTAACTACTTAGTCATTATTTTTTTATTTGGACATTTAAGCAAACACTTGCATTTATGATAACATGATATAATATCACTATTCAACTCACATGAACAATTCATCAAAGACTTGTGGGTCACAATATATGAACAAAACACTAAAACAACATTTAGGCATCACGATTCAATTCTAATTACACAATTCCAAGAGTTTCAATATGAATTCACATGATAAAGCACACATATCAATTAAATCTACATGAATCTAGTAATAAATCATGAATACACTTTAATTCAAATCATAGAAACCATGAAATCACTCTACATAAACTTAAAAATAGTTTCTTGGTCTCCAAGGGTGGAAGGAACCCTTGGATTAACACTTCACATACCTTAGTTGGTGAATTATGGAAAATTAATGGTGGAATCTTGAGACTTGAGTTTGAATTTAATTCACCTAGGGTTTTTGTTCTAGAGCAATTTTTGAAAGAATGAATATAACTTGCTAAAAAGGGCTAAATTTCATGTTATGGGGGATGAAGGGAATGGGAAAAACACTTAATTAATCCCGAGGACGTGGCTGGGGAAAATATTTGTCAATGCAATAGTCGATGCGATGCATCAAGATCGCATTGATTCTCTGGTTTAGAATTTCAAAGGTGCATCAAACGAAGTTCGAAAAATCTAAAACTTGTCCGGAAACACCTATTTACATACTTGATCATGAACTAACTCAAATATCAACATTTAATGGATGTAAAGGTTGTAAAATAAGATTTCCATTTTTTGAAGGCTAAAATAACACTAAGTCTGAATACTTAGCTATAATTTTTTAAGTCTGGGACCCCTTAACAAGCTTAAAGGAATGAATTAAGCAAAGAATTTTGTAGTGTCTTACACTATGTAGCCTAAGTCATTCTCATACTAAGCATGAGGGATAAATTCTAATTCACCTAATGAATAAAGGAAAAAGCTAAATGATCCAAGCTTACAGTGTCAAAATCGTCCAAATAGCTTAACTAACCCCAATTCTTGGAATTCATAAAACCAACACCTAAAACCCAACTCAATCTAAAACAATATCTTAAATATACTATGAAGTAGTTGAATCTACAAGATTTGAACCTAACCTACCTCAACGTCAATGAAAGCTCAACACATCACTAAACCTTTGCTTTTTCTTTCTGATAAGCCTCCTTAAGAAGCCAAGATATCAAAATCACATTCTATACATCAGTACTAGAACAACGATACACATATCGCACCATTTGCTATATTTATTTTTTCATAGAGTGCTTCACCGGATACCTATTCACCTAAAATGGGGCTTCACCATTATGCTCTATCTTAATAGCACCATTTGGGAATAGTCTAACCACAGTTAGTGGTTCATACCACCTCAACTTCAACTTTCCAGGAAATAAGTGAAGTCTTAAATTATGCAACATGACTAAATCACCGAGATCAAATACACATTTCTCAATCTTCTTATCATGATATAACATTATTCTTTATTTGTATATGGTAAAAGTCTCATAAGCACAAATCTAGAATTCATCCATCTTATTGACCATGCTCAACCTCAATGTAGCAGTATCTTGTCACTTCAAATTAAGCTTTCTTAATTCCCATGGTGATTGTAATAAACTAAAATTTGATGAAGTATGTGAAATTTGTGATTTTGTGTGATTTAACTATTTTAGCCCTCACCATAGTCCATTATGGTATTTGTTTGGTATGGAATGATTCTATGCATTTTGGTACCATATATGCAATATTGTCATATTTGGTGGCTTCAAGAGATTTATTTCAGACTTCTATAGTGATCTTTTGATTCATGCAATGGATGGTTGAATGGACTATGACAATAGATCTAGAACATCAATTTTAGGGTGGTAACATGGTTGGCGTGGTTTTATGGCTTATAGATTTCATTTTGACCTTCGATTTAGAAAATTGTGAATTTCATTTTTGAGGGTTGACTTTCTCAAAATGATGATTATTTGAAATTATCATATGTCCATTAAGTATGGCATGTCGAATTTTGTGAGGTTGCATAGTTCGTTTGTGTATTTCAAATTTCAAACGAATCTCGGGAAACCGTCGAAATTCGTTTTGGACTTAGAAAATTTGGTGCACCAGGTTGCTGGTGCAGCCTGGATTTCAAAAGGTAAAACTCATTTGAGGAATGCATTTTATGCCTTATGTACCTAATAACCTGATATGAGTGTAAATAGCCTTTTTTGTTCAATTTTTGCTCATTTTTCATCTTGCCTCATGAGAGATAAATCCTAAAATAGTGTGAAATCTTAAAAGTGAAGCTTTTGGGTGTTTGGGAAGCTAGATTAATGTCTATTTCTTTATTCTGTTATGGATTTAAGGTGAGTTTCATCCCTTTCTTACTTTAGTTCTTGATTTAATTGTTCAAAATTCCTAAAACCTTATTACCTGATTTATCCCCGAATTTCATTCCTTTTCACTTGAATAATATTCATAATCCCATAATTACTTGTTTTTCCTCTATTTCATCATTGAAATAACTTTGATTCTTTAATTTTAAAGGATTTCAAAGGTTTTACCCGGTAAAATCTAAAAATGAGTTTTCTTCAAATTGAACCTCATTTTAACTCATTTTTATTTGGATTTTCAATAATAGATTCCTAAAATCATGTGAAACATGTTTTATAATAAAGTTTTGATTTATTTAATTTTTGAAAATCTATTTTGGTGGTCCGTTCTGACCCCAAACCAAAAGTATGGAATATGGGTATCATTGACTTTGTTTTGATGCATAAATTCTATATTTCTTGGATTTAGTTGATTTTAGGATTGTTAGTAAGAATTAAGGACATGGGTTCAAAGTGTAATGAACCAATTTAGGTATTCAAGGTAGTTTATGGCTTAATTCATCAGACTGCACTAGTAATTAAGGACGTGAGTTTCTTTTCTTCTTCAAGAGGGCCATCAAAAGACCCAACAATGCTTGCATTGTCACTTATAGTTCTATGAACACTATGGGAATCACTTAAAAAGGAAAAATAAACAATCAGAATAAATAAACTCTACTACGGGTATACCGAAAGTACGAATCAACACCGCACAAGTGAAAACTAGATTTTACTCCCCGACAATGATGCCATCTTTATTTATTCTCACCTATAAATTATAAGTTGGTAGAGTATAATCATTGTCAATAGCTCAACTTTCGTTGAGGTTAAATCCATGAGGATCAAAATTAGCTTTCTAGTCCTGTGGGTGTTAACAGTTCCTAGAAAGAAACCTGAAGTGTAAATAATGTAAAAAAACATGATTAAAATTAGGGGGTTTGATTTTTATCAAGTTTGATCAATATGTACTCAAGTCAAGACACAAAGACAACACTTGTGATTTGAAAATTCACTATTAGAAGGACCTTGGTATTATATCTACCCAAGGGTAAATTTTTCATGGGAACATGATGATTTAGTGCAAATCCTAGTCAAGGTTGGTAAGGTAGGATAGGTTGAAAGTCCTTGAGGCTAGTTTGTCAAGAAAGTATCATGGATATCACTCATTAATCCTTTTGAGTAGCTAACAAGTGTGTCAGTAAAGTCACCCAACACCTTAATTGGGCACCCTTATTTCTAAGAAGATGCCCAAGACATAGCCAACTCTCTAATTAACTTATTTCTAAGATGGTAAAAAGATAGAAAACAACATCTACTATTATCCACTATTTCTTTGTCCCCTACAACCCTCTTTCAAGGATGCCATATTTTTAAAAAGTTGGCCCACATCTATTTTTAAAGAATGATGTGAGCTTTCAAGAGTTTTTTATTTTCACCCACAAACCCATTTTGGGAATATGGGGTTTTCACCCAAAAATCCCAACTAATTAAACCAAGCAATAGTGAAACCCATCATCGACAAGCTAGAATCTACACAAATAAAAGACACACATAATTTCTCCTTAGTTAAACATAATCCATAGACAAATAAATTTATCTACTCATAAATTAAAGAGAAATAAATGATCATAAGGTTCATTCAAAACATCCATCCTTCAATTTCACTAGATTTAATGCAAGAAACTCAAATACAATTATTACCCAAGATAGGGTTTGTACCTACCAATTCAATTTTTATCCAAAATGTCCAACACCCCAAAATAAGAAAGGGTTTGAGACTTTTAAGGGATTTAGGGTCGGCTACTGAAAATTACAAAACCACAACTAGGCTTATTCCCATACTACATCAATTGCATCAACTTTTCCACGATCTCGACTATCGCAACCATGATCAAGTCTATGCGATTTCGTAGGCTGAACCATCTTGACTAGAAGTGATCGTGGTAATTGAGCCTGATTTGTGCAGGGAATTCAGCTGTGTGATTTTCTTCTTCATTTGATCCCTTTTTAGATTAAATCCACATCTTTCTATCTCTTCACTTGTGTAACTAAAAAATTTGGAAATTAGTGCATTCAAGTAACACATTTGTCTTATTCATACATATAAATTATAGTAGTGTGCACAAATTTAAGATGCAAATGGGTGGTTAATTCACCATTCATCATTGAGCTTGTACATTCCTCTTCTTGAGGCATTATAGCAGATGCCAAGATATGTCTGGTTTATGAAGTAACTAGTCTCAGAGAAGAAAGAAGCGACGATTAATGATGTTGACCGCTTGCACCATCGTAGTGCAGTCTCCGTGGTCTTTGGCTCAGAATAAGGTTGACCCAAGAGCTGTAACTGTACCATGTACTATTAGGTAATCCTAATTTCCCAGATCTTTATGTTACTTAGGTTCCATTATTAATTTGATGTTGCTGGCCATATTTAAGAAATTTAGGTTAAACCCTTCAAAACTGACTTCAATGCATCTTTTAATGGCTGATTGCATGGTAAAGAAACCTATTGGCATTTAATTTGATGCGATTATGACAGTGGATAATTACATCTTTCTGCCTGACTTTATCAATTTAGATAGTGATGTTGACACTGAGTTGCCCATCATATTGAGGATACCATTTATAGGCATAGCTAGAGTGATGGTTGACCTGGAGAAATGAGAGTTTAAATTCATAGTCAACGGTCAAGAGTTCATATTCAACACTCTAAAATAAATTAAACAACCTGCATACATGAGGGTGGTGTCGGTGATCGATTGTACTGGTGACCCTAGAGGGTACTCTTATGGGTATCTTGATGAATTCTAAATAATCAAGATACTTGTATCATGCCATGATGTTAAATCATGTTCTGCATGGGAAGCAACCCATGGGCTTGTTTCTGAATTATGAGTAACCAACACATCCACATCGTGCTGCAATGTTAAATTAAACATTGAGTGGGAGGCAACCCACTATTTTAGTGTTGACATTTTTTTTGTTTTTATACTATAGGTTTTAACTTATGGACTTGGACGAAATATGGTAAGAATGCTACATTCATTGATTTGCATAAATGTGGATTATGTGACCCATGAATCAAGTTCACAAGTCCCACACAGACCAGGTAAG
This sequence comes from Capsicum pubescens, assembly GCA_030864215.1. Lineage (NCBI taxonomy): Eukaryota > Viridiplantae > Streptophyta > Magnoliopsida > Solanales > Solanaceae > Capsicum > Capsicum pubescens. The sequence continues at coordinate 72,361,509 of CM061538.1, read as the reverse complement.
TTGTGAAATAAGTTGATAAGTTAACATTTTGAGGATGAGAATGGAAAGTTGTGGACTTGGAACCTAATCTTACTTTTGGGACCATAATATTTGATTATTAGACAATAATTAGCTACAAAACTATCAAAAATCAAAGTCCAGATTTCTTGAAAGCGAAATATTTTTTTTGTCCCTGCACCTGTTGTTAGCTGGTGACACGTGCACCCCATGCTTGGCTGAAGGTGGTAGGCTAAAGTAGATTTTGTGGCTAGGTCATGAGTGGGCCCAAATATTGATTTAAATTTCAATCCCACCAACACATACATGTTACCTAAAACAGCCCCCTCCCCATCCTTTTTTAAACACATTTAACCTCATTCTAACTCATTCAAATCCTCAAACTTCACTTTTCTCTTTAAATTCAAACCTCCCTCTTAAAACATAAACTAACCCCACACTTAAGTAAGGGTCAAATTGACACTTGTTTGAGATACCAACTTGTCCCAATAAACTACAAACAAGTTCCAACTTTCATTTTGCTCGAGATCTTCATTGTTCATTTCTGGTTCATAAAAAAAGAGGTAACTTTCTCGTCTCTTAATGGTTATGCATCAATTTATTTGTTATTTAAACTATATGAAATGTGTATTCCCATGTAAAATATATATATATTCTATCATTCTTTTATGTCGGAGTTTTGAAATAGCCTAAAATCAAAATGTAGGGCCTTGTTTCGAATAAAATTCTAAGGTTATGCACCAACCAGTAGTTGAATTTGAATGAAGAAAGAAAAGCCACAAGTTGAGCATGTTATGTTTGATTTGAAAATTAGGATTATTGATAATTCTGTGTACATTGGACTTGTTGGGATTTCAAATAGGTTATACCGGTTGAAAAATTAAGGAAAAATTTAAACTTTTCAAATTTTGAGTCTTTTTTTTCAACTTTTCCTATCCCTTATTTTTATTGGAAGCTAATGACTATTTTTTCAGGTACATATGGCACCTAAATATTCTTAGAATAAGAAGTCCTATACCAAAAAGAGACAGGAAAAGTTTCCCGATCCTAGTGGTTCACTGGAATAGTACCCGCTGCAGTGATGTAGAGACAGTACAATAGGTGTAACACCTAGAGTTACTAGAGGGAAGATGTGCTAGGATGCTCAGGAAGTTGTAGACCAACTAATTATGAAGTTAGCATGGTTTTCACCCCCATACACTCCTCCACCAGATGATTATGATGAGGGTGAGATATATTCCTATTCAACTCCACAGGTTGTAGCTTAGGTCCCCCAGTCTGAGGATGGGTCACATGATTCATATAAGGATGTTGAGTAGGGAAACTCATTACTGGTACCCAGTCTAACGAGGGTACCACCACATAAGTACAACAGTCACAACTACCCCAGTTTGAGGATGGTATAGAGTAGGCTTCCCATGATAAACCAGTACAACAGGGGCAGACCACTCCACCCATACATACTACAGAGGTACCTTCAAAATGGTGTGCAGAGGATATTCAAAGATTTTTGATAAAGATACTTGTATATTAGAAATTTGCAAGACTAAGAAGATTATTTATTAGGAGCACCATATTGATCTATCTAGACTGAAGTGAGTACCACAGTTATTGGCCACATTCGATTATTATTAGTTAGAGTGGATGACTAGATCACTCAGTTCTTACAACTTGTCCATAGTATGTGAGTTTTATGCATCATATAGAGCTATAGTAGATCTTTCCATGCACAGATTATCAGGACCGATAAGGCACATAGAGCATCCACAACTTGATCACATATTTGTTAGAGGGGTCAGAGTTGATCTGTCAGCAAAGACTATCTGTGGTGTTATTTTTGGCCCTAATTATATTACTCCTACATCTACAACTAAATGTAACTATCGACTGAGAGTTATATGTGATTGATATATCATGTGGGAATATGAGCACATATAAGAGAGGGTTGAGATGGCTAAGGGGATAGCCAGCTATAGTTCACCTTTTTAGGGATTCCACCCAATATATTAAAGGTCCTGGTGTGATGAACAAGGGCCTGCTGATATTTTAGGCCAAGTTTTGGTGGATGCTGATCAGATATTGACTATTCCCCACTACTTTAGATAATTGTTGACTTTGGAGGGAGAAATATTGGTTGCTTGTATCATGGATGGTTATTCTGTTGATTTGGCAGCTATCATCTAGCATGATATCCATGACAAAGAATTTAGGGAGTTGACTAATCTGCCATTCCCTTGCATGATTTAGAAACTAAGTAATGAACCTAGTAAACTTGAGATAATAGACATAGATAAGAGATTATCTATGGATACTATGCATATGAAGTGTATGAATAGTCTAGAACACCCAGTCCTTCCCAGGAGATCTACAAAGCCAACGTAATACATAGGGCAGGGCCCAGACTGATGTCCTAATAGTTTCCCCAGATCCTGGTGATGCACATGTAGGAGATGTGGATATTGGTGTTGATATGGAGAAAAGGGAGCATTAAGTGGATCCAGATTCGAATGTGCAGGGAAAGGGGAAACCATTTACTTCTTTATCAACCATGTCCTTAAACTCAGAACTAGTTGGCGTATCTTTAGAGACTACTCACCCATCTACTACAGCTCCTCCTATAGGTATGATCATTGTATCTAGAGAATTTTTACAGAGCATAGTGGACTATCAGAGGGATACTAATTCTTTGATAATGGTTGTTGAGATCGAGTTAAATACCCACTACAAGCTGATGAGATTAGGGGTAAAGACCAGATTCGAGCAAGCAGAAGCTAGATGGGAGGCCCCATAGAGAGCTGCACTATATGAGCTACGTGTTGAATTTAAGAAATGTCTTGTTTAGGTTTAGATATGAGTTACAACTCAATTCATAGAGACAAATATGTCAGATCTAGACCAGATGAAGGAGTATTTTGATATATTAGGAGTAGAGATAAGCTTACTCACAAAAAAAATGTATAGTAGCCATTCCCTTACTTATACCCCCAGTGGTCTAGATATCACCTCTGTGTGCACCAAGATAATTTTATTTCTTCACGAAGGATGATGAGGATTTCCCAACAGTTGGGGATAAGAGAGGTCAGATAGGAGACTTACAAGATCTTGATGTGCCATATGATCAAGCCATTAAAAGGGACAAACATGCTTTGATAGAGACTGAAGTCATTGATAGGCAGAGGCATATAGATCTAGTATAGGGTGCATCATCTAGTACTGCACCTCCACTACTACGACCTTTTCCAGCTGATATGCCCCTATCTGGAGATGCTTATGACACGGACGCCTACTGTGTCCCAGTTATGTTTAGACTTCCATTTGTTTTGTATTATTTTTTATCATTAAGGATAGTGCATAGTTTCTTAATTGGAGGAGGTATATACCATAGTCACCGTGGGTATTTGATATCATGTTTATTTTTCTATTTATTGCAGTATGGTTGTAGAGACCGCATGTCTAGGATAATTTTTGTCATATTGTGTTATGTTGTGTAGTTAGGATATTTTTTAGGATTTAGGGTTGTAGTCATGTTTTTTATTGATTTTTGAGAAAAATAATACCCCTCCTAAATGTGTTTATTAGAACTGTGTGAATGTATATATGTGTGAACTTTGTTGATCTTGCTATGGCATTAGGATTAGGGAAATGATAGTTACTTGCTCAAAATTGCATGAACCAGATAACCAGTAGCATGTAATATTGATTATGTTCCATATGTGTGTGAGAACCTACTCGGTTCCCTTTATATGCTAAATCCAGGACATCTCTAGTTAGTATTCTCTAGGTTGTAAGATAGTCAGTAAGGAAATTATCATAGGTCATTTTTTAGTTTCATCCACTTTTAGACTAAATGACCTTCCATGTGTGAAATAGTATACGTTGATATTGATTTTGAGAATTATAGCCTATTTTCCTTGTGTCACCTATTCACCTTCCTATTTATATAACAATGAACTTGTTTTGGCCCTGGTCCTCCTCCGACATTATGCACCTTAACTTAGGCAAAATTCATAAGTTGAGGGTGTCTATCATAGGGGTGCATAGTGTAAAGTAAGTATATAGAGGGATTAAAAAAGACAAAAAGTTACTAAGGTTGTGTATGGTAGAAAAAAAAAGAAAAAAAAAGAGATAGAGAAAAAGAGAACAAAATTGTGAAAAAGTTAAAAAGAAAGAATAAAAGACCACATCCATCATGAATGTGTAATAAATAATAAAAAGTGAGAAATAAGGGTGGAATAAAAAGGAAATTGTCTAGTAAGTGAAACCCCCAGGTTAGTGTAGTTCCAAGGAGTCTTAGTCACTTGTTATATCCAGATGTAACACACCAGCCCCCAGACCTGCATAACAAGATGAGAAAAGTCCTATAGTTATCCTAACTTGATTATCATAAAACTGAGGTAAAGAAAATAAGAACAAGCCTATGGTATTTGATGCAAAATGATTGGAACTTCTCTTCTGAGTGAGAGTGTCTCTTGACAGTCCCTGTATTTACATATAATTTTTTATATTATTTTATGGGACTTCATTGTTATGTAGGGCAGATGAGTCATATTGCTAGCCCTTTAATTGATTTGGGTAGTGTAACTTGAACATATGTGTGGTTGTTTGTTGCTAATGTAATACCATACCTTGATCGCATTGTGTCATATTCTTGTGCTTTATATTCATACATAGTTGGTTTTAAAAAGTGAGATTGGAGGGGGTGTTGTGTTCTACGCTTAAAAGCATTCACTTACTTCCTTGAATAGCTTAGATTATCCTAGTTAAGCGGCATTTTGGGTTGGTTGTGTTCAGTTTCTTGAGGACATGTACATGTTCTAATATGAGGGTGTTGATGTACTAAAGAAATATAGCACTTGTGACACTTAAAACTAGGAATGTGTGCAAGTATCTGAGGTTGATTTGTTAGATATGATGCGTTTTGGGAATATTTTTTAGGAAATAATGTTTTGGATTCTAAGTTCATGAAAGAGTTGAAAAAGGCATTTTTGGCTACTTTTGGTAGAAGTTATGTATGTTTGGAGCACTTTCTGGATTGATCGTGATAAAAGCATGTTCAAAAATTGAAGAAGAGATGAAAATATGACCCCCAACACTTGCTATGTAAACTTATAGATCACTTGACCGCATGTGGGAAATGCAAGTGCCAGAAGTCTAAAATCCCAAGAGCTGAACTACAGGGTTTTTTGACATAGCACTTGCAGTTGCTACATGCACCCACCCTGCAGGCCGCAAGTGCTACCTGCTCACAGGATCATGGTGCAAGTAGGGACCATAAGTGGGCACCGACTCTGTTTTCTCCTATTTTATTTGGGCTTTGATTTTAATGTTTCCCCATGTAATATAAATACCCTTTATGTGTTTTTTAGTAGGAGTTACACACTTTTGATATTCATAAACATATTTTTATTCCAAGATTATATTTTGATCTTGGGATTCTCTTGTATTAACTTTTGTTGATTAATTCAGCTACAATTGTGGGTATTCTAATTCATATTATAGTGATTTCATCTATGGTTTTAATCATGAACATTGTTTATTACTTAACAAGTATGAGATGCTAAAAACGCATAGCTTGGGTTGTGGAAACCCTGGCAGGTTGACGAAGTAGGGGAAGTGCTATTGTTGTTCTGAACTGATACGCATGCTTTCATTGCTTTATCTTTAATACAATAAAATTATTTATAGGTTCACACATTAGGATACCGCCTAGATTATTGTGACTTACTCCCAAAGAGGAGTAGTGACCATGAAAAGATAAAAACAATAGTAATTTGGAGTTTAGTTGTCGATCCATGCTTCTTCGTTTTATTTACTTAATATGGTTAGATTACATCTTATAACTAGAGAATCAACAGGTAATAGTTAAATGGGATCAAGATAAGGGTTATTAAGGTGACATCCTGATACTCAAAAGGAAAAGAGTGAAATCTTTCTACTCGTCCAAGAAAATGCAAAAGGTACATAACATATTGATTGTGTATGAAAGGTATCTTGTTGATTCAACAAAGAATGATAAGCATACAGAGTTGACAAGATAGGGGGAACACAATCTTTCACTTACTACTAATTACAACCGAAGTTTATATTCACTACTAGTTCGACATTGATACTCAAATTCCACTATTGAGTTTTCTAGTTCGGCCCGTCTATTGCAATAGTTGAAAGCCACTCCACGCATTTCCTTTGTATTCAACCCTAAATTTTGTTGTGTTACTATATTTGGCAGTGACAGTATCATCTTTTGAGAGAAGGTGTAGCTTGGATGTCACCACTCTCCGATACATCATGCTCACTATCTCTTCATATTCAGTAATAAAATTATTGTCAAAGTTTAGAATACCGCTGCTAACGCCTCAATTATAAGTCTCTCTTTAGTGGGCACAGTCACTATATCAACATCATCATAAGTTGTGTCTATAACAGACACTGCGTGTATATCATCTGGTTGGCGTATTTACTAACACATATTAAAGATAACTTTCTCATCATTGAGCCTGCACTTCATCTTCCCTAACTCCATATCAACCAATCCCCTCCCCGTAGCTTGGAAAGGTCTGCCCAAGATAATAGGGATTTGGAAGTTCACCTTATAGACAAGAATCACAGAGTCAGCTGAAAATATGATGGATTCCACCTTCACCAATACATCACATAAAATACTAGTCGATTTCTTCAGAATTTAGTCAACCATCAATAGCCTCATAGATGTAGGTATTGGGTTCCCTCAACCGAAACTACTTGTACACTACTAGTGGCATAAGATCAATACTGTCTCCCAAGTCACATAAAGCCTTATAGAAGTTAAAGGACACAAAAGTACATGGAATGGTAAAAGATATTGGGTCCACTTTCTTCTCTACTTACGATCTAGAAGCAACAACACTACTATGGTGCATACTGTCAGTGGGTCCAAAACTCACTATCCGATTCTTTGTGACCAAATCCTTTATGAACTTTGCGTAACTTGGCATTTTCATTATTGCCTCCACATGTGGAATGTCAATAGATAATTCCTTTAGCATAGATAATTTTTTTTGGTAGTTCTCGTTCTCTTCATTTTTCTTCACAAGATGAGGAAAAGGTATGGGAGGATGTGGAATAGTTTTCAGGACAGACTCATCTACCTTTTCTTTACGTCTATCCTTAGGAACTTCTTTTCAACATTTGTCGAAAGTTATGATGACTTAGCATTAGTCACCACCTCCTCTAACATTGTTTAAGGTGCATCATCTACATCAATGTTATAATTTTTTGACTTATCAACAATAATAAAAGAGGGATCAACGGTGGCCTTACCACTGCAAGTAGTAATGGCTAAACAGTTACTATTATTTTTGGGATTCTAAACTGAATTGCTTGAAAAGGTGTCTTTCTGTTGCATATTCAAGGTTACTGATATTTGACCTGATTATTTCTCTAACTCTTTGGTTGATGTAGCATGTAATTCTACCATATGGGTCAACCCTAAAATGTATGTCTTAATAGCATGTGATTCAACCATATGGGTCAACCCTAAAATGTCTGTCTTAATCTCCTTAAGGCAAATTTCCTAACTTTCTTGACCCTTGACAAGTTTGGACAACACTGCCTCCATCCTTGATTCACTATCTCGACTACCTGGTGGAATATGTATGTCCCTCTTCTCCTTGTACTCATTCTTACATCGCTAGTCACCATCTTTCTCTCTACCCTAATATCTATACCTATCCCCATCATAGTTCTATCTTTCGTTTCCTTTCCCCTTGGCTTAAAAAGATGCCTAGTCTCAATTTAAATACTTTGTCTCTTCTTCTAAATTAGACTTATACTATCTAGAGGCCTTACCCTGTGAGCCAACTGCATTTATCTACTCAGAATTCACAATTGTGAATTGCTTCATAAGCAACCCAATTCAGTTATAAGCCACACAATCTCCTGCAACATAGATTCATCAGCCACTCTATGCTCACGAAAGGCCCCAATGACATAAGTACCAAAATCCTTTTTCACCTCCCGATTATGACACCCTCAGTTGGTGAGAGAGATCCGGTCTACAATATCTGATGCTACTTTCTAATGTAAACTCATGAATACTTCTCCAGCGATCGTATCTTCCATAGCTATGGAGCTAACAGCCAAGGCTCTATAAAATATCTCTAGTAAATTTTTCCCTAAAATGGGATGATTGGGTGCCATGATCAACTTTATCTTAAACTAACACCATGCCTTATAAATAAACTTAGAATGTAGTTTCCTGAAGTTATATATCTCATCTTTCAACTACAAAGTTTGAGAAAGAGGGAAGAAACTGTCTAGAAACTACCTGCATAACTCATTTTAAGTCGTAATCAATCCTCGAGGAATTTTCCCAAACCACAAAGAAACTTCGCCAGTGAATGATAAACGGAACAACCTGAGTCTAAGCTCTTCTTGATCTACCCCTCGTATAGTGTATAAAGTGTATATCCCAATAAAGTTTGTAAGATGGATATTTTTATCGTTTGTAGCCAAGACCACAAACACACTTTTTGGATTTAAGAGTTGGATCATACCACTAGTAATGTCGAACTTCATACCCGGTGGTAAAGTAGGAGGAATGATGGCTCATGTCTCAGTAGGCTTAATGTATCCAAGATCCTCCTCTGGATCATCACATGTATGCACCAATAGGCTAGGATTACTTGAGCACTAAAACCTCTAACTGTCACAACCTAATTTACGAGTCATGATGGCACCTACTAAATCTCACTAGTAGGTAAGCAAAACCCTAACCTTGAACTAACGCAATAGGTTAATTTAGTGACGGAATGCTCAACATAGGCTAAATTCAGTAAACCCAAGTTATAAATAAATAGTGTTCTAATAAATAAGACATTCAACATATGAATACTATTCCTATGACCTGGTAGAGCTAATATAAGAGCATCTAATAATCTCAATACAACTCAAAATACTTAGAAAAATAAAATGTCTACCTTGATACAAAAAATTGAACCATAAAGTTACATGGAAATAAGTTACTCTAACTCCTAGATCTAACCATATCTCCGTAAGATCAACTCTGCATGAACAACAACCAACGACAATAATAATAACATAACGTAAGGAATGAAGCACATGCAAGCATAACTACAAAATTGGCTCTCATACGCCAATTGGAGTAAAAAAGTAAATAACTCATCACATCCTCCCATATAACTAGAGATTACACCTAAGCGAAGAGTAACAAATATTTTGACATTATAACTAAACTTCATCGTAAGTTAACCATATTTCCACACTACTCATCATCATTCTGCACCATGCCACTATTTAGAAGTTTACCAACATTATTCCATAATCCACTAGGTAACCACTAGCCCTATTTTATCCCTAACATTAGCCATCATCTAGTCACCATTTATCTACTATTCATCATTTAACAACAAGGCATCCTTTTTCACAAGTCATCATAGTATTAACTAACCACCATTTCAATCCATAATAAAACATAGAATAGTTGTAAATATGTATATAGCCATACTCAAACCGGTAATTATAATCTTCATCCAAAATTGAATCAGGAATATGTGTCACCATGACTTGAAATAAAACTAGTCGTAAGTATCATCAAGACACCAAATTGAACTGGTCATAAGTATCAACAAGACTCGGAATTAAAACGGTCATAATTATCATCAAGACTGGAAATTGAACTGGCCACAATTATATCATCATCACCACAATAGTATAACCAAATCATAATTAACAATGTAATGATTCTTTATATCTACCAACAATATCATCAAGTTCTAAGATTTCTCACCTTAACCTAACTACCCTTTTTCAATAGTCCAATAGGCATAAAGGTTCACAAAATAAAGCATGAGTCAGATCCTAAGGTGGTTTAAGAATCCACTTTAATCCTCGAATTTCAAATTAGGAAAATTTCAACCCAAACTGGGCTTAAGGTATCTAATTTCACTATTAGATATCAAGCAAGCCTTAATTAACCCTAAAATAGGAAATTCACCTAAAATAAGATTAACTAAGTTAATTATGCCTAATCAATGTGTAACGCCTCGAGTCTGTACCCCAGACACTACACGATGCTCATAATCCCGAACGACCACAAGATAACCAATGACTAGTACCTGCTGCAATAACTGAATAATAATATGGTAAATATGCAGAATGTACCCAAAAAAATAGCGATAAGGTTTAATACGATAAATAATACTGAATATGATATCACAACACCAAACTAAACATCAATACTAAAAACTAAACAACTATCTGAAAATACTCTAGTCTGAAAAACCTCTAAACTGTCTGAACTGTGGAGTTGATGGGATAAGTCCTCAACTAACTCTGACTATTGAAAATGAACTAAAATACTGAAATAAATAAACACGTCCTCGAACTATGAGGACTTACCACTAACTATGTATGCTGAGAATCTAAACTACTAAGGTTGCTCAGGAACTCGTGCATCTGAACCTATGATATAAGACATCATAGCATAAAATAAAGGTATGTGTCAGTACTTTGAATGTACTGGTATTCTCAGTGAGGTAGGCTGAAATGCATGGGTTCATATGAATGAACAATACTAACTAATTATTATGAGTATGACTAAATGAGAGTACATGAATGAATATGGAAATTATACTGAGATCGTAATAACATTAAATACTGAATCTGAATACTGATTAACTAATATCTAATTATAGTTATATTGATTTACTGGTAACTGATTGATTGTATTTGTCAGTCTTGATTCTCTGGATCTATACTGAATCCCGTATTGAGCTGAGTAACTTTGTCTGACAGTCCTGAATTTATGAAACTAATTGAGCTCCATACTGAGACTGTGGGAAGTAATCATCTAACCGACATGCCCGTTCTCTAACTGATTTGGGTTCCAAACTATAACCCTAATTGACATGGTGTCAATATTGTGCCATGGGTAAGGACAAGTGTTGAGTCACCCTTATCTGACACGTACTTTAAATGAGAATGGTGGTACCCTAAATTGGCCGGTAGATCACCTCATCAACCCTGAACTGGAAGGTTGGTGTCTCAACCTACGCTTTCTACGTAATTCTAGAACGCAAGGACTGCAGCTAAATTGTCGGGTATTAAATACCCCTACGTTCTATAACTGACTGAATTCTACTGATTGAGAGATGACTGATTCTACTCTATGACTGAACATGGCTCTAGACAAGCTGCTAAATTATCGGGTATTAAATACCTCTAGAACTCGATAACATAAACTTAAAAGACATGGCATAATCTTAAGACATGGTAACTAATTACTTAGTCATCATCCATTCATTTGGGCATTCAAGCAAACACTTGCATACATGCTAACATGTTATAATTTCACTATTCAACTCATATAGACAATTCATCAAATACTTGTTGGGCACCATATATGCACATAATACTAAAACAACATGTAGGAAACATCATTCAATTCCAATTACATATTTCCAAAAGTTTTGATATGATTTCACATGATAAAGCACACATATCAATTAACTCTACATGAATCTTGTAATAAATAATGAATAGACTTTAATTCAAATCATGGAAATCATGTAATCACTCTACATGAACTTTAAAAGAGTTTCTTGGACTCCATGGGTGGAAGCAACCCATGGATAAACAATTCACATACCTTAGTTAGTGAGTTCTAGAAAATTAATGGTGGAATCTTGAGACTTGAGTTGAATTTAATTCACCAAGGGTTTTTGTTCATCAACAATTTGTGAAAGAATGAATATAATTGTAATTCCCTAAATCTGGTACCCAGAATGCTACACGATGCCCATGACCCCGAAGGACTACAAGCCAACCCATGATTGATATATGTACCTTTATAATGCATAAAATATTGAATAATGCGGAAACATGAACTGAAAGTCTATAAGGTTCAATAATGGACATAATCTGAATAATATAACAACTGTGTGGGGTAATAGAAGAACCAAAACAAAACTGAAAATACTGAAGTCTGAAACATGATAGTCTAGGAAGCCTCTAACATGACTTTCTAAATGAGTTAGGAGTTGATTGAATATGTCCCCAAGTAACTCAAAATAATAATTGATTAATGAGTTAATAGGGAAATAATCGTGTCCTCAAATGATGAGGACTTACTTTTAATTTTGACTGCTGAAATTGGAATCTACTGCTTATATGGAGCTCGTGTCTCTTCACCTATGGTGTAAAATAAAAAAGAAAGTACCATAGCACAAATAAGTCAGTACAATAGAATGTACTGAGTATGCATGTGAGATAGGCTATATGTAAGTGTTCACATGCATGAACAATGCTAACTGACGTTCTAACATGAATATTAGAGTACATGCATGGATACGTAACTGTGACTAATACAATGATAACATGATTACTGAATCTGAATACTGATAACATGACATCATGATAATTGATATAACTGATAACATGAATGACTATATTAAATAGTCCTAAACCTGATGGAACTATCTGAGTTCCATTCTGTATCTGACAGTCCTGAAATTTAAGGAACTGTCTGAGTTCTATTACTGAGACTGATCGACTATGTCTGCCAGTCCTGATTTTGTAACATGAAACTGTGGGAACTAGTTATCTAAATGACATGCCCCTAATGCGCTATTACGGCTGAGTTGGGTCCAATCTGTAACCCCAATTAGAAGGGGGTGAATACCCCGCCATTAGTAAGGACAAGCTATGCGCGAACCTCATTCTGTAGTGTCCCCTATACAAGAACGGCTGGGCCCTTAGCTGACACCGCTTATCCACTTCATCAACCCTCATCGGACAATGTTGATGTCTCAACCTATGCTGGCTACATAGCTCTAGAATACAAGGATGACTTCTAAGGATCACACCCTCATCTGATAGTGTGTGTCCCCATCCCTGGGTTCACTCGGTGCTAATTTCTACTCCCATCTGAATAGACACTGAACATGATTTAACTGAACTAAACATAGGATGAACTACTGAATTTGATTGACTGACAGAATACTACTAATATCTTACAACTGAATGAGTTCATGTGATCATGGAGATTTCCAGAGTCATAAGATTGTCTAAAGTCTAAGGATTCATAGATTGACTAAGAGTATCGTGAAAAAATGACATGGCTCTAGGAACACAGGTAATTTTTCAAGTACAAGTACCCCCAGGAATCGATAGCATGAAACTGCCAAGACTTGACACTTCTTGAAAACATGACCAATATCAATAATTTATAATACAATAAGGTAGGTATTTCATGAAGAACATAGTTATCATAATGTTGTACGTGGATGGAATTGCATATGGACATTTCATACTTCCATCAACCTAATCTCATGGAAATTCCTCAACCATTCATAATGCACACAATATCATAGAAGTCATTCTTGGTTATAGTATAAAGCATGCATTTATCACTTGGGTCATAATTAAGCTATAGTTCATAGCTTCTATTCTCTTAAACATTTTATCAAACACCTAGGATGCATGACTTAGGGCATAGGCATGACCATAAACTTAACACAATGAAACTTCATATTTTAACTCAATGTCACATGTTTCAGACCACATACTAGCATAGGTTCTTGAAAAACACATAAAGATTCCTACTTGTGAATCATACAATCATATTCAAATGAACATAATTAACTAACAACAAAATATTGCCAATATAAGATTTAAAACTTGATTATTGGTCTTTATGGATGAAATGAATCCTTGAATGAACACTGTGCATACTTTAGTTCGTGATTTCGTGGAGATTAATGGTGAAACCTTCTTAAATTTGAATCCCCAATAGAAACCCTAGCTTGTTCTTGAGAGAAACTAGTATATTATGTGTGAATAATATCTAAATCACATGTTATTGGGTTTAAATACGACCAGGAAATTAACCCTTTTAACCCTTGGATGCATCCTTTAAAATTGTAAAAATTTCCCGAACTGGACCTTTAGCGCGATGCGGCGCTATCATGCTGTGTCACTGGATTTTGACAATTGGGAAATTGAGGGATGGCGCGATGCAGATCCATCGCGTTTCCACTTCCTTTGTGACCTGATCTTTGGCGCGATGCGGGGTAAATCACGCTGAGACACTGGAAAAAGGACAATTCTGAATTTGGTCCCTGGCGCGACGCGCCATTATCATGGACCCCTACTTAAATTTTCAAATGCCATTACCTCTTATGGCGTGGCATGCCACTAACTAATTGTCACGACCCGAGCCAGGGCCCTGACCGTAACGAGCATTCCAAAACCATGAAGTCCCGAGATGCCCTCTGTCTATCTGGTAATAATGCACAATATTCATATAATAAAAAATAATGCGGAAATAGAAATCTCAAATGGAAACATGGTCAATCTGAATAAGATAATAATCTTGAAACTAAAAATATATCTGAATAATACTATCTGACTCAGTCTGCAAAATGTCTACTCTGAACTAAACAAGCTGTCTGAAAACTAGGACAAGGCCCCCAGTAGACCAAAACATAAACAATAATAAAATTCAAACATGAATAGGCCTTCTGAATGATAGAAGGCTCCCCACTGCAAAATCCGGTCTGCAATCTAAAAGTATTTACTGATTAACTAGACCCCTAGACTGTGTCTCAGAACCTGGAAGGAGGGGGGGTCAGCACAAATGTACTGGCACACGAAGCAATCCAAAATAAAGTATTTGAGCATATATATAATAGATGAGAGAAATTTTCATCAACATATCACGTATAAAATAGAATCCTAAAACACATGGGCACTTTCTGAAAACATATAACCTGTCTGTAACTTTAAAATTTTGATCTGTGTAATACTTCTGAGTTAGGTGGTATCCCCTACAAGTTTGATATTCCACAGGCGATATGGAATCCGCCATTGACTCGGCGGGGAATCCTCCAACCTGAGTATGCCACAAGGGTTGGAGTTCTGGAATCTGATATGCCACACGACACTTAAGTCAGCGTATAATAATATACCTGGGTCGGCAAACCACAGTTTTAGGAAATGAGTTTCTTTAACTAAAACCCTCTTCAGGGAACCACCTAACATCTCTGTATGCCCTTTTTTAGCCTTTTTTGTACATGCAACATTCTGAATGTCTAAAATTATGATAGTCTTAAATGTCTATTAGTCTGAGTCTGATAAGGCATTGGTCTGAATTGGTATCGTCATACCAAGAATTACAAGTCATGATTTCTGAGCCATGATACATTAAGCTAAATCTTACATTTAAAGCATAATTTAGACCATCAAAAATATGCAATTTATATAGAAGATTTCGTGTTTCAAAACTCATGTCAAAATCATGCAAAATTTGCATCAAACATATGGTGGTCTAATGCCTTTATCAAATCCATGCACTCTTTCATTACATGCATTATGAACCTTAAACATTCATGCTAAATTCCCTCTTTAGTTATTTAAAACAACCTTCAAATCATAACAAGAGTTCAACCATTTCATATAGTGCTTTCCAAGAATGCATTGCAAAACAATTCATATGCTATGAGAAATCTGAAAATTCATAATAAGAGGGAATTCACCAAAAGTCATGCTCTCAACAAGAAATCGTTCTTAGATATATGCTTTCATACCTACATATTCTCAAATCACTTTGGGGAAGGTCAAAAGACCAAAACAATGTTGTTAAAACATCTAATCCATGAATATATATATATAGTTTCAAAAACCCCATTCTAAAACATAATATTTCTAAGACCATGAGAATTTAGGAAAACCCTCGTGTACCTCTATTTCAGAAGATAATGGGTGCTTCTTGAAGCCTGTGGATTGGGGATTCCAAATCTCTAATCAATTTTGAAAACCCACGGATGAATCTTGATTTATTTGGGCTTTTAGTTTGAAACCCTTGGGAGTGTTCTTGAGAATTTATAGATGAATGTGGATGTATTTTGGAGAATTGGTGACTGAATTTCGTGTTTATGGCTGAATAAGGGTGGGAAAAGGACCATTTCGCCCCAAAAACGGAGTGTTTAAGTCACTTGAAACCATTACATAGGCGCAGCATATGATATCGCCTATATTTATAGGTGCCGCCTATATTTATATAGGCTCCACCTATGCTATCGCCTATATTTACATAGGATTTGCCTATGTTATCGCCTATATTTACATAGGCACCTCCTATGCTATCGCATATGCTTTCCAGTGGCCATGTGCGATTGGTTAGACGACGCATTCTACTTTGAAAGGCCATAACTTCTTGCTAGGGTGCCGGATTTTAGCAAAATTGGTATCGTTGGAAAGATAACTCGAAAACCTATCATTTTACACATAGTAGGCTCTCTAATTCGACATATACAAAGAGTCATGGTCGATAGGAGATGACACAAATTACAACGTTCATTAAAATATTATCGATCAAAATAGTTTCAACTCGTCCTTGAGTTGAAGGACCTCTATGGTCTAAATTCATGCTCTAATGGATTCACATACTACATAAACATGCCAAATTGGCATAGGATTTAAGGCTCTTGGATTATCAATGCATCAGTGTCATGGTTTTTATTCTAGACTGCTTATACCAGACATGCATATCCGAGGCATGGAATACATAACTAAAGCTACTCATAAGCTGAATTCTCATAATGAATCATGCATATCTAATGCATGGATTTGTGACCGAGTTTTTCTCATGAATACAGGACTGAATACCCTGATAAGATAAACATTTCCATTGAACATACATGGCTAATGCATGTATATATGACTGAACTAACGTATGAACGTATGGCTAAATAAGCAATAATAACTGTTGTGAAGCTTGTAATAAGAATCTATGCATGCAACTGAATGGGGTATCTCCCCCTTGGTACCCTATGTCCCTCTATGAATGCTCAATTCACTAAGGTACTCGGAAAACTGAGGCGATGCACAGGGCACCTACGAATTGACTCATAACTGAACATCTGGAATATGAATTTAATACATGATGCATGAAATGGGCTATACTCGTAACTACTGGTATACTCTATCTTGGAATAGTAGCATGTCTTAGATTTCGAGTAGCATGAATAAGTACAAAGACGAGAAAACAAGTCATGCAAATCTAACTACTAAACTGACTTATTGGCCATATAGACTGAATTATACTACACCCTCATACTTAACTAGAGTATCTCTTCATCACAAATCTCTAAAGAAATTCTAGTAGTAATAGGGAGCCATGAATCTTGGGTATGGATTACATAAGACATCCAACTGAGGAATCACCACATTGACAATACTCCGCAGTCTGGAACATAGGCATATAACTCCTGAATTAGGATAGTATTACCAGGCCTTTGGCATTACAACTTCTTACTTTCAAGCATAGTACACTTCTCGAATATCACTTAACTATACTATTCTCCTTAAATATCATATTCATTCAACTCAGCTTAAAATTCTCATATGAGCATTGACAAATCTTTCTACTAAAGTCGGAAATAACTTAATCCCTTCGCCGAGATCAAGCCTAACTCTAAGTCACAAAAATACAACATGCCAGACCACGCTATTATTCTAAACCATATGATGCAATCTTCTATATCTCCTTTAAAGATCACATCCTAAGTATAACATGCCTTACCACTTCAATGACTACTCTAAACTCTTACTATGAAGTTGCTAGCGCATATAGTGTTCCTTTACAACAATCTCAACATGTCATTCAAGACTATCTTTATAACCACATATGAACTTCAAAGAAAACACTCATAAAGGCATATTTCACATATTCTCTAAACCACTATCAATATCACTCCCACGAGCTACCACAAGAACATACACATACAAAATTCCACTAACCATCACATAAATAAAAACTTGGCCCCTAATCTTACTTCATACTTATGGCCTTATGTAAACAAGCATACTATGATCTTTCATCAACAAGAACATTTACATCATCACCACTATCATTACATAGGAAGGGTCACTAAAAGGTTAAAACATAAGACCCTAAAGCATGAAAAGATTTTTATACGGGACTGAGCACACTATAAAGAGTGAGTACATGCGTCATGAGTGGCATGACCTCAACTAGAGTTCATAGCATAAGGAATGTGAATCCGACTACTTAAATGAACTAGAACTCATTATCTTAGAACTGGAAGAGTACTTGACTCTCTATCATCTACAGGAATCATGAACTATGATCACATAACTGAATCGTAAGGCATGAGTAAGCATCCGGATAACTAAAAAAAAATACTGAGGTAGGAATGGGTTGAGATCCACCCTCACTTTCTGATGTTCTAAATCATACTGCATCACTACTAGAATCTGAGAGCCTTACTTGGTCATTCATTCTATCATCTCCCCCTTAGTTTCACGTCATCATCTAGAGTTCTGGAGATCCTTTACCAGATTCTAACTGAACTACACTTACTGCACTCTAGTGTCTGAAAAAAAATGAAAATACATGATTATCATAGAACATAACCTGAATGACTACCTTCTGGGATACATTATTTTGCACACTTATTTTTATCGGTTCAACCTTAAAAACACAAACTTAGATTCTAACAATTAACATGGATATCACCAAGCCTTTGATGAACAAAACCACTTTCGACATAGCACACTAATATCGTGACTCCCAACTTATGCCTCATTACTATGAGAATCAAGATCATATAAAAGGCTCAACACTATCAATCAAAACTCTTTAACCTAACTATTTAGAACCCATTTAACATCTACTAGGTTTTATCCATTTAGCAACTCAACAGTACTACTAGCCACACACAATATGTAATAGACTTAGAATGAATGACGCAACCTCATGTCACCTTAGGCATACTTCTATATCATACATACAATATCATACATCACTATGAATCAAATAAACTTAATCTATTGCATGCACCGTTCAAGCCTATTAGATCACTTCTATACAACTAGTATCCATTAACCAAGAAATCTTCACATCCACCTTCATTGACATCAACTATTTAAACTTAATATCTAGTGCTATGCATGATTTATAACCCAACCTTACACAAAATTTACACTTGGAAACTACAAATAAACATCACAAAACACTAGTGCAATAGAACTACATAACCGTAATAATCGATCATGACCTAATGGTTGTCCTTATCATAATCCATTAGCATGTACTATTCCAGCACATCAAGCCTACTAATTTAATCCAACAAAACATGCATCATCAAACTCTTGCCACTATTTACCACCACACTATTTAAAATTAAGCCTATAGTTTAGTATCAATCATTTACCACCTATGAAGAATGCAACATAATAAAAATATACTAATCCATCAAATAGGGAAATTCTACCCAAATATCTCAAAAATATACTACATACCTTCTCACAAGTAGCACTAGTTTACAACTACCAATGAAAAGAGGATCAAGGGGGTTAAATCCGCATAATAGACATGGTCAACCTTATCCTTATATTATAACCCCGTACAATCGTATCTACTTATACTGCTTTCTCACATCACAATTACTTACCCAAGCGTACATTTACACTACCTTCAAAGTCCACAACAACCATGAGTCTATACTTAAAACCTACTGGCTAATCTGTCCATTTTCATACTTCAAGCAAGGACAATTCACCTCGCCTAATAACTCTTTCTCTATCTTCTACTAATAAACTAACATACAAGGACGAATCACTTCATTACCAACTCTGTCTCATGTAAAAAAATTCAGCTATACATATATTCAACCAACACAAGAACAACACGTTGAACGACAAATTGCTAGTGAATCGAAATAGGCCTCACACGGCTTCACTAGACTTTGATTTTTTTGTGGTTTGAACAAGAAAATGAGATGAATGACAAGGCAACTATGCTAGTGAATCGAAAGAGCCCCACACGAATTCACTAGACTTTTTAGTTTCATCAACACGATGATAAAATATTTTAAAGAGATAGAAACTTGTCACACAATATTCCATAATCTAAGAATGCACATCTTACTTTGTATAGATGAAAATCTGAGTCAAATATTTCCCCCACAGATTATCATACAATACACACACGCTACTAGATAACAATAGGTCATGACACTGACACTTTAATTTATACAATTATTTGGGTGGAAATACAATTCCAACACTTCTACTACATATCTTTTCCCTTAAGCATGACATCTGCAAAATAATTTTCTGAAAAGGGTCGAATATACTCTATACAGAAGGCTGAAAAGAACGATTTCATCAAGATCAAGGTTCACACTAGAACCAATACACTCTGAAGCAACAACGAACTTTTCTCAAGTCCTTGCACGATTTTAAGATCTTATATGACGCGATCCGAAGGGACAATAACATTTAGACTCTAAACTTCTGCATTTGAATTATCCCAGAAATATGACGGGTCTGAGAACATCCGAGTAAGGAAAGAATTTGGGATGATTTTACTTTCGTATGGACGTCACCATAGCACGAATTAGAGTATGAAGGAGGAACATTATGACTTTGTTGCACAAACTAGAACATGATGAAAGAGAGACATTCTTAAATGCCTTGTAGCCTACTGCTTATAAGTGTGGCGCGCTACACACCCATAAACATGACTCTACCCAATGCAATTTTATAGATACCCTGGGACCATGAACCGTGCTTTGATACCAAGTTTTTCATGAACCAAGCCGAGGCCCTGGCCATGATGAGCATTCCTGGACCGTGAAGGCTCGGGACGCCCTATGTCTATCTGGTAATCATGCACTACATTCATATAATAAAAGATAATATGTAAATAGAAATCGAAAATGGAAACATGGTCAATCTGAATAAGATAATAATACTGAAACTGAAAAAGTATCTGAATAATACTATCTGACTCAGTCTATGAAATCTCTACTCTGAACTAAACAGGCTTTCTGAAAACTAGGACAAGGCCCCCAGTAGACCAAAACATAAACAATAATAAAAGTCAGACATTACTAGTCCTTTTGAATGATAGAATGCTCTCCACTGCAAAATCCGGTCTGCAATCTGAAAGTATCTACTGATTAGCTGGACCCCTAGACTGTGTCTTAGAACCTGGAAGGAGGGGGGTCAGCACAAATGTACTGGCACGTAAAGCAATATAAAATAAAGTATTTGAAGATATATATAATAGATGAGAGCAATTTTCATCAACATATCACGTATAAAATAGCTTCTGAAAACACATGGGAACTTTCTAAAAACATATAACCTGTCTGTAACTTTCAAATTTTGATCTGTGTATTACTTCTGAGTTAGGTGGTATCCCCTACAAGTCTGATATTCCATGGGCGATATGGAATCCGCTATTGACTCGGTGGGGAATCCTCCAACCCGAGTATGCTGCAAGGGTGGGAGTTCCTAAATCTTATACGCCACACGACACTTAAGTCAACATATAATAATATACCCTGGTCGACAAACCACGATTTTAGGCAATGAGTTGCTTGAATTCAAACCCTCTTCATGGAACTACTAACATCTCTGTATGCCCATTTTTAACCTTTTCTGTACACGCAACATTCTAAATATCTAAAATCATGATAGTCTAAAATATCTATTAGTCTGAGTCTGATATGGCACTGGTCTGAATTGGTATCATCATACCAAGACTTGCAAGTCATGATTTTTGAGCCATAATACATTAAACTAAATATTTCATTTAAAGAATAATTTACACCACCATAAACATTCAACTGATATAGAAGATTTCGTGTTTCGAAACTTAAGTCAAAATCATGCAAAAACTTCATCAAACATATGGTGGTCTAATGCCTTTAGCAAATCCTAGTATTCTTTCATTACACGAATTAAGAACATTAAACATTCATGCTAAATTCCCTCTTTAGTGATTTAAAATCACTTTCAAATCATAACAAGAGTTCAACCATTTCATATAGTGCTTTTCAAGAATGCATTGCAAAACAATTCATATGCTATGAAAAATCTAAAAATTCATAATAAGAGGGAATTCACCAAAAGTCCGGCTCTCAACAAGAAATTGTTCTTAAATACATGCTTTCATACATACATATTCTCAAATCACTTTGGGGAAGGTCAAAAGACCAAAACAATGATATTAAAACATTTAATACATGAATATATATATATATATAGTTTCAAAAATTCAATTCTAAAACATGATTTTTCTAAGCCCATGAGAATTTAGAAAAACACCGCGTACCTTTATTTCGGAAGATAATGGGTGCTTCTTGAAGCCTGTGGATTGGGGATTCCGAATCTCTAATAAATTTTGAAAACCCACGGTTGAATCTTGATTTATTTGGGTTTTTAGTTTGAAACCCTTGGGTGTGTTCTTGAGAATTTTTAGATGAATGTGGATATATTTTTGAGAATTGGGGACTGAATTTCTTGTTTATGGCTGAATAAGGGTGGGAAAAGGACCATTCTGCCCCAAAATTGGAGTGTTTAAGTTACTTGAAACCATTACATAGGAACCGCATATGATATCGCCTATATTTACATAGGCGACGCCTATGCTATCTCCTATATTTACATAGGCGACGCCTATTCTATCGCCTATATTTACATAGGCATCGTCTATGCTATCTCCTATATTTACATAGGCGCCGCCTATGCTATCACATATGCTTTGCAGTGGCCATGTGCGATTGGTTAGGTGACGCATTCTACTTTGAAAGGCCATAACTTCTTGCTCGCGTGCCGGATTTTAGCAAAATTGGTATCGTTGGAAAGCTAACTCAAAAACATATAATTTTACACATAGTAGGCTCTCTAATTCGACATACACAAAGAGTTATGGTCGATATAAGCTGACAAAAATTACAACATCCACTAAAACTTAATCGATCAAAATAGTTTCAACTCGTCCTTGAGTTGAAGAACCTCTATGGTCTAAATTTATGCTGAAATGGATTCACATAATACATAAACATGCCAAATTACCATAGTATTTAAGGCTCTAGCATTATCAACGCATCAGTGTCATGGTTTTTATTCTAGCCTTAAATGCAGGGTGTTATACTAATATAGCACAGTTTTACGATGGGAAATTTAAATAGTCATAATTTCAGACCTGGTTTTCGGATTTGGGAGAATCTTATATCGATGGAATAATCATCATTCAATTTAGAAGATAACACTAGACATTTTTCAGATGAAATTGGATAGGAAAAAGTATGGGGCATTACAATATCTCCCCATTGAGAACATTCATCCTCGAATGAGACTGACTGAGATGGGATAAAAGACAACTGACGTACATACTGAACATAAATAACTGGAACATGATCTCATGACTGACATGACTGATAAGCTTAAAATATAATACTAAACATACATATTTGATGCATGTGTAACTGATTCATGAATGCATGTCTGAGTGTTCTGAAGAACTAAGTTTCTCACAATGAGAATGCATGTATGATGCATAATTAGATAACTGAGCTGATACATAAGTGTACGACTGAATATGCAATGGTAGTTGATACCATGTTTATAATGGGAACATAAGCATGAAGCTGAATACAAATTTTTTTATGAACACTGAACATGAAACTGAGTAAGCTTAAGGAGAACTATTACCTTGATGCTGATCTGAGTTGGCGGTAAAGAGGTGAGGATACTTGGTACGTATGTCTACCTCTTCTTCCCAAGTAGCTCCCTCGATGAACTAATTTCACCAAAGAAACATAACTAGTGGGACTTCATTGTTCCTTAATCTATGAGTCTGATATCCTAAGATTTTGACTGGAATCTCTTCATAAGAGAGAGTGTTCTGAAAATCAATCTCTTAATAGGGACTACAAATGATGGGTCACCTATGCATTTCTTGAGAAAAGAGACATGACAGACTGGATAAACTGAGGTTAGATTTGTAGGCAATTCAAGTTTATAGGCTACTTTGCTAAAGAGACTGAGAATCTTGAAGAGACCGACATGTCGGGGACTGAGCTTTCCCTTCTTTCTGAATCTCTTCACTCCCTTCATGGGATAGACGTTTAGATAGACATAGTCACCAATCTTGAACTCGAGATCCTTTCTACGAATATCTTTATAAGACATCTATCGGATTTGAGAAGCCCAGAGTCTTTCTCTAATCAACTGGAATTTTTCAAAGGCTTCGAATACCAAGTCAGGACATATGAATAAGGCCTTACTAACTTCGAGCCAACCTATTAGAGAACAACATCTCCTACAGTAGAGGGCTTCGAATGGAGCAATCTTAATACTGGAATGATAGCTATTTTTGTATACAAATTAAATCAAAGGCAAGTGGTCATCCCAACTTCCTTTGAAATCAATTGCACACACACACAACATATTTTCTAAAGTTTGAATGGTCATTTCTTCTTTACCATCTGTCTAAGGATGAAAGGATGTACTGAGATAAACTTGGGTACCAAGACCCTTTTGGAACGCTTTCCAAAAGTTAGAAGTGAACTAGGTACCTCTGTCTGAGATAATGGACAATGGAACACTATGCAATCTGACTAACTCCTTGATGTAGAGTTTGGCATAATCCTTAGCTGAATACGAGGTATGAACTGGAAGGAAATAAGCTGATTTGGTCATCCTGTCTAAAATGACCCAAAATGAATCATGATGATGACGAGTTAGAGTCAAACCCATCACAAAGTCCATGTTCACTTCTTCCCACTTCTATGTAGGAATAATGAACTCCTGCATAGTACTGCTAGGCTTTTGATGCTCTATCTTAACCTGCTGACATGTTGAGCACTTAGCTACAAACTCTGCAATATCTCTCTTCCTCCCACTCAACAAATAGATTTCCCGCAAGTCGCGGTACATCTTTGTTGCCCCTGGATGAATAGAGTAGCGCGCACCATGCGCTTCTACAAGAATTTGTTGACTTAACTCATCTAAACCTGGAACACAAAGATGACCCTAACAACGAAGGACACCATCTCCCCCTTGGGAGAAAACCTCTACTTTATGATTATGGACAGACTCTTTCAACTTGACAAGGTTGGGATCTCTATCTTGATTTTCTTTTACCTCGTAAACTATAAATCATTCAAAACTACTCTTAACCCATATATCACCCTCCTCCGTATCAACTAAGTAAATGCCTAGTCTGGCAAGATGATGGACTTCCTGAGATAACTTCTTCTTACTATTCTTAACATGAGAAAAACTAAACATTGACAATCTACTGAGAGCGTCGACCACTACATTGGCCTTGCCCGGATGATAAAGGACAGCCATGTCATAATCCTTCAAGAGATCTAACCACCTTCTCTGACGAAGATTAAGATCTTTCTAAGAAAAGACATACTGAAGACTTTTTTTATCAGTGAACACATCTACATGAACACCGTATAGAGAATACCTCCAAATCTTCAAGGAAAATACTACAGTTGCTAACTCAAGATCATGAGTAGGATAATTCTTCTCGTGTGGCTTAAGTTGTCTGGAGGCGTAGGCTATGACCTTACCATCCTACATGAGGACATAACCCAAACCTACTCTGGATGCATCATAATACACTACGAAAACATCTGGACCATCTGGAAGAGATAATATTGGAGCTGAGATGAGTCTAGTCTTCAACTCCTGAAAACTCTTCTCACAAGTATCTGACCACTGAAACTTGACTTTCTTTTGAGTCAATCTGGACATAGGGGATGCAATTGAAGAAAATCCTTCGACAAACCGTCTATAATAGCTAGCCCAACCTAAGAAACTCCTGATTTCTGATGGAGAGATAGGGAGAGGCTAGTTTCTTATTGGTTTGGTCTTTTGAGGATCAACCCTAATGCCAGCACCAGAAACGATATGACCAAGGAATGCTACTGACCTTAGCCAAAATTTGCACTTACTAAATTTGGCAAATAGTTGATGATCTCTGAGAGTATGAAATACTATTCTGAGAATGTCTGCACGATCATGCTCACTGTGGGAATAAACCAGAATGTCATCTATGAAGACTATGATGAACATGTCCAAGTACTCCTTGAACACACGGTTCATTAAGTTCATAAAAGATACTAAGTCATTGGTAATACCAAAGGACATAACTAAGAATTCCAAGTGACCATACTGTGTATGAAAATCTATTTTCAAAATGTCACATTCTCTAACTCCGAGCTAATGATAGCCGAATATGAGGTCTATCTTAGATAAATAACTGGCACCCTGAAGTTGGTCAAACAAGTCATTGATTTTAGGAAAAAGATACTTGTTCTTGACCGTGACTTTATTGAGTTGACGGTAATCTATGCAGATTCTGAGAAAACTGTCTTTCTTGCGCACAAATAAAACTGGTGCGCCCCACGGGGAAAAGATGGATCTGATTAATCCCTTATCTAAGATATCCTTCAACTATTCTTTCTATTCTTTGAGTTCTGCTGGTTCCATTCTATATGGAAGAATAGATATAGGCTGAGTATCTGGAAGAAGATCAATACCGAAGTTTATTTCCCTTTCGGGAGGAATTCTTGGAAGATCTTCGGTAAAGACATCTGAATATTCATTTACAACTGGAATTGATTCAAGGCTGGTAGTTTTGGAACTAGAGTCCTTAACATGCAAAAGTGATAAACACATCCTTTAGATATCATTTTCTGTGCCCGAAGGTAGGAAAAAAGCTGACCTCTGAAAGAGGATACACTACCCTTCCACACTAGGACAGGTTCATTCAAAAACTGAAATTGGACTATTTTGTTTATGCAGTTGACTGTGGCATAGCAGTAATGAAGCGAATTCATGTTGAGAATGACATCAAAATAAGTCATCTTTAATTCGACTAAGTCTGATGTAGTGACTTTCTGAAATATCATAACCGGGTAGTTCCTGTATACCTATCGGGCTATGATTGTTTTACCCACTGGGATAGAGACTGAAAAGGGCTCTGTTAGGATTTCAGGACTGGTTCCGAAATAGCCTACTATATCGGGAGTAACAAAAGACAAAGAGGCTCCTGGATCTAGAAAAGTGTAAACATGTACATGAAAGATATGTAACGTAGCAGTAACTACGTTAGGAGAATTTTCCTAATGTTGTTCAGTCTGAAGAGCATAAAGGCAATTTTGGCGTTGCCCACTAGTAGCACTGGTGGTGGTACCCTACTGAGTCGGGCGATCGGAATGAGCTGAGGAGCGAAGATGAATATGATAACTTGACTGAAGGCAGTATATGACTCTGTAGCCTAGCTTTCCACAACCGAAAAAGACATTACTACCAGCTCTGCAAGAACCCTTATGGTTCTTACCATATGTCTGACAAAGAGAATTAATACGGGCATTGCTGACACTTCCCTGAGACTTAGATCTTGGCGCTCTATCTCTATTACCCTCTCTGAAATTAGGAACTGGAGTAATAATAAGGAGCTAGAACTGATGACTTAGGATAAAACAGAGAACGATTGCCTTCCTCAAACTTAGGCTGACTAAAATTGAAGCTACCTGTCCTAGCTTTCTTATTCTGCTTCTCCCTCTACTTAATATTCTACTCCTCTATCTACTGAGAATGAGTCATAAGCTTGGATAAAGTCATGTCAATATTCAGCATGTCAGATCTACACTCATTAACCACACTATCATTTACCCCCGAAGCGAACTTACTCATTTTGCTCTACTGTCTGCAACCATATGAGGGGCATATCTGGCTAATTGAGTTAACTTGAGGGAATACTTTTTCACCATCATGTTGCGCTTCCTGAGGTTGATGAATTCTAGCACCTTAGCCTCTCTAAACTATTGGGGAAAGAATCTGTTTATGAATGCAGTGACAAACTCTTCCCACTATATAGGACCTGCATCATCTAACCTCTCTGACTTCCACTGTTTAAACCAAGCATGAGCCACATCCTGCAACACATATGCAACTAGCTCAGCACTCTCAATAGTAGTCAACCCATGATGTTTTTCACCTTCTGAACCTGATCAATGAATTCCTGAGAGTCCTCATCTACCTTAGACCCGAGGATGAACGGAGTATTCATTCGGGTGAAGTCCAGAATCCTAGCTGCGACTGAATTGGCAACTAGGTTGGCCGAAACAACTGTTGGCCGTTCATTTTGAGTGGTGACTAATTGATCATTAGTTGTGAATGTTTCCCTGAACTCCGCTAGAGAAACATAATCACCCAAAGGATCTTCAGGATGAGGGGTTGACTAATTTTAGTTTCTTATTTTAGGAGGCATGTTCTATAGAAGAAATAGAGAAACAAATTAGACTGACAGATTGATTTAAGATTATGATCACTAGCACGACATGAATACTAACAGAAGGGAAACTGTTCCTAAAACATCTTATAGCCTCTTGCACATAAATGTAGCGCACAACACACCCATGTACAAGACTTCACTAGATGTGGCTTTCAGACTTCCTAGGACTCTATTGAACCTTAGGCTCTGATACCATGTTTGTAACGCCCGAAATCTGGTACCCAGAATGCTACACGGTGCTCATGACCCCGAAGGACCACAAGCCAACTTATGACTGTTATTTGTACCTTTATACTGCATAAAATACTGAATAATGTGGAAGCATGAACTGAAAGGCCATAAGGTTCAATACTAGACATGATCTGAATAATATAACATCTGTGTGGGGTAATAGAATACCACAAACAAAATAGAAAATACTGAAGTTTGAAACATAATAGTCTAGAAAGCCTCTAACATGACTGTCTAAATGAGTGAGTAGTTGATGGGATATGTCCCCAACTAATAACTGATTAGTGAGATAAAAGGGAAATAATCATGACCTCGAAGGATGAGGACTCACTTCTAACTATGACTACTGAAACTGGAATCTATTGCTGATCTGGAGCTCGTGTCTCTGAACCTATGGTGTAACATAAAAAAGAAATCACTATAGTGCAAATGCATCAGTACAATGAAATATACTGAGTATGCATGTTAGGTAGGGTATATGCAAGGGTTCACATGCATGATCAATGCTAACTGACTTTCTAACATGAACGTGAGACTACATGCCTGAATACATCACTGTAATTGATACCTTGATAACATGATTACAGAATTTGACTAATAACATGACAGTGCTTATCTGATAGTCGGGCCCTTATCTGACAATGCTTATCCCCCTTATAAACCTTATCGGATAGTGTTGATGTTTCAACCTATGCTAGTTACATAGTTCTGGAATAGAAGGATGACTTCTAAGGATCACACCCTTATCTGATAGTGTGTGTCCCCATCCTTGTGTTCACTCGGTGCTAATTTCTACTCCTATCTGAATAGACACTGAACATGATTTAACTAAACTGAACATGGGATGAATTACTGAATCCCATTGACTGATGGAATACTACTGATATCTGACAACTGAGTAAGTTCATGATATCATGGAGATTTCCTGAGTCATAAAACTATCTGAAGTCCAAGAATTCATAGTTTGACTCAAAGTATCATGAGAACATGACATGGCTCTAGGAACACAACTAATGTTTCAGGTACAAGTACCCCAAGGACTCGATAGCATGGAAATGACAAGACTTGACACTTCTTGAAAAAAAGACCAATATCAACAATTTATAATACAATAAGTTAGGGATTTCATAAAGCACATGGTTATCATAATGTTGTACATGGATGGAATTTCATATAGACATGTCATACTTCAATCAACCTAATGTCCTGGACATTCCCTCAACCATTCATAATGCACGCAATATCATGAAAGTCATTCTTGGTTATAGGGTATAGCATATATTTATCACTTGGGTCACAATTAAGCTATACTGCATAGCTTTTATTCTCTTAAGCATTTTATCAAACACCTAGGATGCATGACTTAGGGCATAGGCATGACCATTAAATTAACACAACGAAACTTCATATTTCTAATCAATTTCTAATGTTTCAGACCACATACTAGCATAGGTTCATGAACAACACATAAATATTCCAACTTTGGAATCATACAATCATAATCACATGAACATAATCAACTCACAACAAAATATTCACAATACAAGATTTAACACTTGATTCTTAGGCTTCATGGATGAAAGTAATCCATGAATGAACACTGTGCATACCTTAGTTCGTGATTTTGTGAAGATTGATGGTGAAATCTTCTAGAATTTGAATCCCCAATAGAAACCCTAGTTTTTTCTTGAGAGAAAATTGAGAGAAACTAGTATATTTTAGGTGAAGAATGGCTAAATCACATGTTATTGGGTTTAAATATGGGAAGGAATTGATGGGATTGCCAATGCGCCTCCTGGAGTCTGCATCGATTCACTAGAATTTTACGTTGTGGGATGGATAAATTATTTAACAATGAAATAGTCGATGTGACGCGTCAATATCGCGTTGATTCATTGGTTTAGGATTCCAAAGGTCCTTCAAACGAAGTCCAAAAAATCCAAAACTTCCTTGGTAATACCTATTGACATTCTTGATCATGAACTAACTATGATATCAATATTTAATGGATGTAAAGGTTGAAAAATAAGATTGTCAAATTTTGAAGGCTAAAATAACACTAAGTCTAAATACTTAGCTAGAATTTTCTAAGTCTGGGACCCCTTAACATGTTTAAAGTACTGAATTAAGCTAAGAATTTTGAGGGGACTTATATTATGTCCCCCTTGGGAATATTCGTCCCCGAATGAGACTGACTAAGCTAAGAATTCTGGTAGACTGAATCTACTTATAGGACATGAACATCTGAAACATGATTATATGACTGACATTACTGATATACTGAATTTCATACTTAACATGCATATCTGATACATAAGTACATAATTGAGTTGGTTCATGAATGCATAACTGGGATTTCTGATAAGCTGAGTTTTTCTTTATATGGAACATGTATATCTGATGCATGAATACAAGACTAAACTAACTTATAAACACATGATTGAATATGCAATGGTAACTGATTCCATGTTTGTAATCGAAACCTGGGAATGAAACTAAATAAGCTTAAGGAAATCTTTTACCTTGTGATGGGTATGAGTTTGTAGAGAAGAGGTGAGGATACTTGGTCTGCATATCTGCTTCTACTTCTCAAGTAACTTCCTTAACGGACTGATT
Source organism: Capsicum pubescens (assembly GCA_030864215.1). Classification (NCBI taxonomy): domain Eukaryota; kingdom Viridiplantae; phylum Streptophyta; class Magnoliopsida; order Solanales; family Solanaceae; genus Capsicum; species Capsicum pubescens. The sequence continues at coordinate 72,330,533 of CM061538.1, read as the reverse complement.
CCGCCAAAGAACATTGAGTAGAGGGACTTCTTTGTTATTTAATCTGCAAATCTGATAGTCAAGGATTTTGACGAAAATCTCTTCATAAGGGAGGCTATTATGAACATCTATGCACTTTACGGGGACTATGGCTAATAGGTCACCTACGCATTTCTTTAGAAAGGAGACGTGAAACACTGGATGAACTGAAGATAAATCTGAAGGCAATCTAAGCTCGTAGGTTACCTTTCCGAAATGGCTGAGAATTTTTGTAAGGACCAACATTTTGGGGACTTAGTTTCCCCTTCTTTCCAAATCTGTTCACTCCTTTCATGGGAGAGATTTTCAGGAATACAAAATTTCCAATCTCAAGCTCGAGATCCTTTACTTAACACGCATGAATGGGAAAATAAGAACATAACTGAGCATAAAATGTGAGATGGGATATGAATATCATGAACTGCGCTTAGCCCCTAGATATATGGCATACGGTTGTCATTGGGACACGAGGGTCAATTTATGAGTACCCCCTACTACAAATTGGATTTGTTACGTGAAGATAAAATGGAAGGTTGAGGTCATGAAAGCTCGAGGGCTTTGTAGCATATCTCCCCCTTAGGACAATATGTCCCTTGAAGAATACTAACTTGGCTGAGATACTAAGGTAAAGTTGAGACGATGCTCAGGGCACCTACGAAATGAGTCATGACTGAACGTCTGGGATCTAAAACTGAAGCATGATTCATGAACTGAGATGAACACACACTACCTGGTTTTCCCATCTTGGAATAATTACGTTCATGAGATATTCAAATAGTGTGACTAGATGAAATAATAGAAACCAATCAATACTAACTTCTCCACCTGACTGCTAAACTGAATTACTGCCTTTACAGACTAACTCATGCTAAAAACTTATACTCGACTGGAGCATTTTCTTGACACTCATCGTATAGAGTTTTAGTGACCTTAGGGAGCTGGCATGGGCTGAATAAGGAATCACATCCTGGTAAAATTTTGTAATATGAGGTGACGCCTATGAACCATCATCTAAGACAGAGTTACTAAGTGTTTTTGAACTATAACTAAAAAATTTTAAGCTTAGACATTTTCCTCAAATACTCTCTCAACAATACTGCCCACCTCCTTTTGACACTTCACCTAAGACTACTAAAAATATTCACATGGGCGTTGAGCACAAATGAACAAACATACTATATCATATGATTAACAGAGTGGATAATAGATGAATATTGGTCATGTAGGATTGAAATATACTAAACCTGGACTGAAACTGCATACTATTACGCATATGCGGTAGGGACTGACTGAGTAAATTAAGATAACTAAGCATGAATTCAGGAAAACTATATTATTTGAGAATTCAAGACCAAACATATAATATGATTTTAAAATATTTTGTAAACTAAAGTTTTGAAAAACTGATAATTGAATAACTGATAACTGCATGCTAGGGTCAAGTAAATCTTAAACGAAACTGAGTTACTAATCTGATTACTGGACTGAGACTGTAAATAAGACTGCAACTAAGACTGTACTAGAACTAAATACTGGGTCCTGATAACTATACCTACTAAGGCCTGATCTGGACTTAATTCTCCCACTATGTTAAAGCCCACTCAAATCTCCAAAATGCATTTAGCCACTTACATATCCATATGACATTCAAGCATATCTTCATAACTACATCCTCGTGTAAAACTAGCATGCAATAATCTTTTCTTAACATGAAACATTAACTCTCTCCCTTCTAAGAAACTGCTCATCACTACATCATTTGTAAGGAGAGTCCACTAAAGGGTTAAAACATGAGGACCTGAGGTATGCATAAATACAATACCAAACTCGACACTTACTGAGGTCTGAGGAACAGAATGTCAACACGATGGATATATCAAAATATCTAAACTAAGGATATGCATGAAAAAATATGAATTTAGTCGATCACTAGGAGTGTAGCATGGGTCATGGGAACAGAGCATATTGTATAGCATGACCTGGATACCTGAGTCATGAGCTGGATGATCTGAGTCTTGAGTTTCTGTATTCATGGAACATGATTTGTAACACTGTGTGAACTTGGACTCCTTATACTAGAAACTGTAAGCTTGTATGATTACTAATGTGAACGAGTATGGTTTATGATCATAGAGCTAATATGTAAGACATGAATGGAAATCATGATAACTGACGGTTTTTTAGAGTCTTGAGTACTAGTCTAAGATGATAAGTGGGTTCATCCTACTATGGCAATATACGATAGTGTCATATATGTATAATATGATGAAAATGTCCAAGTGCTTCTAGAACACACGGTTTATCAAGTCCATGAAAGATGTTGGGGCCTTAGTAATAAAAAATGAAATGACTAAGAATTCAAAGTGGCCTACCGAGTTCTGAAAGATCTTTTTGGGATGTCACATTCTCTGACTCTGAGTGGCTGATATCCTAATCTAAGGATTATCTTTGAAAAGTAACTGGCACCCTGAAGTTAGTCAAATAGGTCATTGATTCTGAGAAGAGGGTACTTGTTTTTTATCGTTACTTTATTTAGCTGACCATAATCAATACATATCCTTAGAGAACCATCTTTCTTAAACAAGAATAAAACTGGAGTGCCCTATCGAGACACACTGGGTCTGATAAATCCCTTATTTAGGAGATCTTTTAACCATTCTTTTAACTCTCTGAGTTCTTATGGAGCTATTCTGTATGGTAGAATTGATATGGGCTGAGTATCTGGGAGAAGATCGATCCTGAAATCAATTTCCCTTTTGGGAGGAACATTCGGAAGATCTTCGGGAAATACAATTTGGAATCACATGATTTTTCTCACCTGAATGTAAGAAGAAAGCTTACCCCTAAGTACTGAAGTTCTACCCCTCCACTCTAGGACGGGTTTATTCAAAAACTAAAACTGGACAATTCTATTTTTGTAGTTGACTAAGGCATAGAAGAAATAAATCCAATCCATTTCGAGAATGACATCAAAATCATTCATCTCTAATTTAACTAAGTCGACTGAAGTGGCTTTATGAGACATCATAGCCGGGCAGTTCTTGCATACCCGCCTGGCAATGATGGGTTTACTTATTGGGGTAGAAACTGAAAAAGGCTCTGCTAGAGTTCGGGGATTTACTCCGAAATAAACTGCTATATATGGAGTAACAAAGGACAAAGAAGCTCCTGGATCAAGCAAAGCATAAACATATAAATGCAAAGCATTAAGATGTAAATGATAAACTTGTAAATTACCAGTGCCCACAGTTGGAGAACTCTCCTGATCTTGTCTTGAATAAAGTTCACAGAGTCTAATTAGGCGCTGCCCACTGGTGGTACTGGATGTGGCACCCTGCTGATTCGAGCGATCGGACTATGCTAGGGGACGGTTATTCTGACCCTGGAAACCTGACTGGGACAATATCTTACTTTGTGACTTGGCTTTCCACACCAAAAACACACATCACTTCTAGCTCTTCAAAAACCCTAGTGGTTCCTACTACACTTGTGGCAAAGAATATTTGTTCGTCCACTCTTTGGCCTAGACATTCTGGCCCTCTTATTCTTTCTCCTGTTGCTCCTACACCTCTCCTCCTCACTCTCGGAGGTGTGATCCATAAGCTTAGATACGATCACAGTAAGCTGATTGTTCTGAGAAACTACTGAATGAGCTAAGGCACTGAAAGAAACTCTAAATTTAGCATGAAAAATATGCCCATTCAGGGGATGACCGAGTTTCATAACTTCTACCATTAGCTTCTCTAGAATACATGTCCTATAAGCATAAGAAAGGCATGAATTAAACTGAGATTTTAACTATAGCTCATGCGCACTCGCACGACATGAATAAAGAAAGAAGGGAAAATTTTCCTCAAACATCTTGTAGCCTCTTGTCCATAAGTGTGGCGCGTAACGTACCCATGCACAAGACTTTACCCAATGAGGCATTTAGACTTCCTAGGACTCTATTGAACCTTAGGCTCAGAGAATAAGTTTTTAATGCCTCAACTTTGTACCCCGAATGTTACACGGTTCTCATAATCCCAAAGGACCACAAGCTAACCCATGACTTGTACCTACTGCAATAACTCAATAATAATATGGTAAATATGTAAAAAGTAGGTAAAAAACTGGCCATAAGGTTCAATACTATAAATAATACTAAATATCACAGGACATTACAAATCTGAATATCAATACTGAAATCTAAACAACAAATTGAAAATACTCTAGTCTAAAAAGCCTTTAAACTACCTGAAATGTGGTGTTGATGGGACAAGTCCCCAACTAACTCCAACTACTGAAAATGAACTTAAATGATGAAAAAAATAATAACTTCCTCAAAATATGAGGACTCACCAATAACTCTGTATATGGAGAATCTGAGCTGCTAAGGGTGCTCGGGAGCCCGTGCGTTTAAAATTATGATATAAGACTTCATAGCATAAAAGAAAGTTATGCATCAATACTTTGAATATAATGGTATACTCAAAGAGGTAGGCTGAAATTTATGGGTTCATATGTATGATCATACTAACTGAATATCATGAGTATGACTGAATGAGAGTACATGCATGAATATGAAAAGTCCACTGAGATTGTAATAACATTGAATACTGAATCTGAATACTGATTAATTGATATCTGAGTATACTGATACTGAATTACTGGTAACTGAATATCTGTATCTAACAGTGTTCATTCGGTGGATCGGTACTGAATCCCATATTGAGCTTAGTGACTGTGTTTGGTAGTCCTGAATCTGCAGAATTGAATTGAGTTCTATATTGATACTGAATCTGACATTCAGACTGTGGGAAGTAATCATCTAACCGATATGCCTCTTCTCTAACTGATTTGGGGTCAAACCTATAAACCTAGTTGTAAGGGTGTCAACACCATGCCATGGGTAAGGAAAAGTACTGAGTCACCATAATCTGGCAGGTACTCTTAACAAGAATGGTGGTACCCTCATCTAGCAGGTAGATTACCTCGTCAACCCTTTACTGGTCGGTTAGTATATCAACCTTTGCGGGCTACATAGTTCTTGAATGCAAGGACTACTTCTACAGATTTCACCCTCTACTGGCAGATGAGTCCCCATCCTTGGATTTACTTGGTGCAGAATCCTACTCTCAACTGATTAAACACTAGACTGAATTGTAAATTATACTAGGCTAGACTGAACTGTTACTGATCATACAATATAACTGAACTAAACTGATCTTACTGAACTGAGCTAGACTAGTTCTGAGTTCAATGAGTTTTTCCTAAGTAATGTAATCGACTGAATTCTACTGATCAAAACATGGCAGATTCTACACTGTGACTGACCATGGCTCAAGAAAAGTAGCTAAAATGGTGGGTAATAAATACCCCCAGGACTCGATAGCATAAATTTAAAAGACATGGCATAATCTTGAGACATAGTAACTAACTACTTACTCTTCATTCATTCATTTGGGTATTCAAGAATACAATTGCATACATGCTAACATAATATAATTTAACTATTCAACTCACATGGATAATTCATCAAACACTTATGGGGCACAATATATTCACATAATACTAAAACAACATGTAGGCATCATGATTTAATTCCAATTACACAATTCTAAGAGTTTCTACATGAATTCACTTGATAAGGCACAAATATCAATTAACTCTACATGAATATTGTAATAAATCATGAATACACTTTAATTCAAATCATGGAAATCATGATATCAATCTACATGAACTTTAAAAGAGTTTATTGGTCTCCAAGGGTGGAAGAAACTCTTGGATGAATACTTCACATAACTTAGTTTGTGAATTCTGGAAAATTAATGGTGGAATCTTTAGCCTTGAGTTTGAATTTAATTCACCTAGGGTTTTTTTTCTTGAGAAATTTGTTATAGAATGAATATAACTCGCTAAAAGAGGGTTAAATTTCATGTTATGGGGTCTGAAGGGCGTGGTAAAAAGACTTAATTAACCCTGAAGACGCGGCCTTTTTAAGACTGAAAACTATTTTATCAACGCGCAGGCTGACACATCGTATCGTTGGTATCGGTGTGATAGCCAATGCGTCAGATCGTGTATAGAATAATTCACTGGAATTTGATTTTGGGTTCTGGGGAACACATTTATCAATGAGATAGTTGATGCGATACCTCAAGATCAAATTGATTCATTGGTTTTGGATTCCAAAGCTCCTTCGAACAAAGTCTGAAAAATCCAAAACTTGACCGGGAACACCTATTGACATTCTTGATCATGAACTAACTCAAATATCAACATTTAATGGACGTAAAGGACTCGAAATAAGATTGCCAACTTTTGAAGGATAAAATAACACTAAGTCTTAATACTTATCTAAAATTTTCCAAGTCCGGGACCCCTTAACAAGCTTAAAGGATTGAATTAAGATAAGAATTTTGTGGGGACTTACATTATCTCCCCTTGGGAACATTCTTCCTCAAATTAAACTGACTAAGCTGAGAATAGTTGTAGACTAAACTTCTTACTGGACATGAACATCTGAAACATGAATAATTTGATTGACATTACTTATATACTGAATTTCAAACTAAACATTCATATCTGATGCATGAGTACATGACTTAGTTGTTTCATGAATGCATAACTAGGATTTCAGATAAGCTAAGTTTCTCTTACGGAATATGCATATCTGATGCACGAATACATGACTGAACTAACTCATGAACAAATGACTGAATATGCAATGGTAACTGATACCACGTTTGTAATGGAAACCTAGGCATGAAACTGAATAATCTTAAGTAAAACTGTTACCTTGGGCTGGGTCTGAGATTATGGAGAAGAGGTGAGGATACTTGGTTTGAAAATCTACTTCTACTTCTCAAGTAGCTCTCTCAATAGACTGATTCCACCAAAGAATATTGAAAAGGGGGACTCATTTGTTCCTCAGTCTACGAATCTGATAGTTAAGGATTTCGACTTGAATCTCTTCAAAAGAGAGGCTATTCTGAACATCTATGCCCTCTATGGGGACTATGGATAATGGGTCACCTATGCATTTCTTTATCAAGGAGATTTGAAACACTGTATTAACTGAAGTTAGATATGAAAGCAACTCAAGCTCTTAAGATACCTTTCCTAAATGACTGAGAATTTTTGAAAGGACCAATATATAGAGGACTTAGTTTCCCCTTTTTTCCAAATATCTTCATTCCCTCCATGGGAGATACTTTCAAGAATACAAAATTTTCTATCTCAATCTCGAGATCCTTTACTGAACACATATGAATGGGAACATAAGAACATAACTGAGCGTGAAACGTATGACACGAGATAAATATCCAGAACTATAATGAGCCCCTATATATATGGCGTACGACTATTATTGGGACTCAAAGATTTATGTGTGAGCAGATGCTAACACATTTGAGGCTTTTAACTCCGAATAATTCAAAGTCTTAATCAACTTTTGTTAGTTTTGATTGTTTTTATTAAGTTAATGCAGATGTGAGTGATAGGGGAGGAAACAAAGAAAAGAAGAACAAATCAGCTAGAATATGGTGCAAATAAGCTGAAGTAAAGATGATGACATTTCTGAAGTGCCATCAGATATGTGAAAGTCTATCAAAGTCACCCTCAAACATAGACAGAATCTGAAAAATTAAAGTGACATGTGATGATCTCTTTGAAGAGCCGTCACAACTGTGATAAGGCATCAAAATTGTCGTCAACTCAAAGCAGAACAAGATGATTTCCAATGAAGATGTTACAACATTTTTAACACGTCGTCACTTAATTGATACGCTGTCAAATTTGCCGTCAGAAGAGTCAGAAGATAAAAATTCACTGGAATCTTTGAAGATATCTTTTACACGTATGACAATCCATGAGAGAAGTCGTCAAAACAATCATGTCAATGCCTTATACTGTTAAGGATGACGACAATTTTGAAGTGCTGTATGATCTCTGACGGGCAGTAAAAACAGCCGTCAAATGAGTTGGGCCCAGTTTAAAAATTTGAGCTAGCTCGGCCCTACAACAGTTGTTCACGTTCCCGCGTATTATAGATACTTTTTTTTAGTTTTGGTTTTCTTTCCTTAGTGAATTATTTCCCTACTTTTTTCAAAGTTATTTCCATCTAAGGCAAAATTTTAATACTTTCCTTGTAAGTTGAAGCTTAAGAGTTAAGTCAAGAAACCTTCCCACTCTATCATTACAGTCTTCTCTCACTCATAATTCTAATTTCTTGAAGTACATCAATTAAGAGTCAACATTCAGGTATGAGAAAAACTTCAACTTCATCTTTCTTTAGAGAAATTGTGAACTACAAGAAACCTTGGTTTCAAAGGAATGAGCTGAACCCATCATCATATTTTAAGCTCCTTCGAAAACTAGGGTTTGTAGGGTCATACGGTATAATTTCATTTAAATTTCAGTTGAATCACATGACCTAAGTTGAAATTGAGAATAATGGTAGATGAAAAATCAAGTAAGAAGGAATTGGAAGTGGTAATTTTCTCTGACGACAACTTTTACCGCCTTGCACTTGTGTGACGGCTTTTCAAAAATGCTGTCAAAAGTTAGGTAATATTTTATATTTTGGATAAGGTTGACGACGCCTTTGAATCGTCGTCACACTTGTGACGGCAAATTACAAAGGCCATCAAACCTTCGAACTAAAAACAGTATGAGGTTAAAATGAGGTGATCATTTTCTTCTCTTGTTTGATTATGGACACTAATTGAGGATTTTTATGTTGTTGCAGTATTGAGCATGGCACCCAAGAAAAAGAATCCAACTACACCAAAGAAAGAGGCTAACGAGAGTGTACCTCGGCAACTTGTCAATGAGGACTCTGACAATGAAGATGATGAACCATTGCTCAGATGGACTAGAAAGAGGGATGGTCCAAAGAAACCACCTCTACCTGAGCCTATTGAGGTGGAGCATACTGATGACACTGAGGTAACAACCTTATTTGAGTAAGCATCGGAGGAACAAGGATCAGAACACGCTGAGAACGAGTCAGAGGACACCAAAAAAGAATATAAAAATAAAGGTTTTGAAAAGCCTCTAGCTGAAGAAACTGAGTCTAAATCACCATCATCGGAGCAGCAAAGTGATAAGGATTCTCCAGTAAGGGGAACTTTGGTGAAATGCAAAAACCCCAAGATTAGGAACAATATGAGATGGCAAATCCCTGGAGCTGAAACAATCTTTTTGGACGAACATCACAGAGCAGATCGAACAAGTACTCAACGGCCAATTTTAGAGGAGAAGAATATTATCACTATAGGTTTGATCAGATACCCTGAAGTAACGCAAAAACACAAGGATTATGGCCTGGAGTGGACTACTAGGGGGAGCTGTGTTTATTATATTTCATTAGTCTGGGAGTTCTACGCGAACTACCAGGATATGGTGGAAAATATGTGCAAAGAAGGGCATAGAACTTCAGATAAGCCTCTACCGACAAAAGTTGCAGTACGTGGAGTGAGGGTAGATGTATCAAACACAACTATAAACAGGTTTCTTCATGGGCCAGCCTTCGTCCCAGGAGTCACGTCACCTACCTTTTATACCGGTTGAAGCATCTAGAAAATTAGCGCAAATAGCTAGCGACTCTCATAGAAGATAGGGAACCTGAGTGGCTGAATAATCCTGCAGAAAAGATAACCAAAGCGTCTCTAAATTTAGAGGAAAGATTTTGGTGGGGTTTAGTACAGATTCATCTGATACCCACCAATGGAGAAATTTTTTTAGGGATGATCGAAGAATATTGGTTTCAAGCTTGATCGATAGAACTCCCTTGGATTTCGGAGAAATTATAGTGGAAGATATCAAGATTCGGCTCGCAAGACCCGATGCTGCATATCCATTCCCATGTCTAATCACTAGGTTGTGTGAAACAGCTAATGTACCTGAGATTTTTGGTATTGATGTTGAGTTACATGCAAAAAAGATCCACAACCCTGTCAGAAAATATGGAATTCAGCCGGGCTTGCGACTTTATCGAGATGCAGTTGGCGCAATAGATCCTCCTGTCACTGAGTGTTTCAACACCAGATATAGGGGTGCAAAGCTCTGAAGCTATACCACACTACCAACATATTCAGCTCAGGTAGGCTCAGTGACTAAAAGTAACCGGACTACCTAAGTTCCTCCAGCAGTAACAGGTTCTGTATTTCAGCCGATTGATATCAGGATGGTGTCTAGGCAAGAAAATTGGTGCGAGGTACGACTACAGGCCTTTGCTAAACAATTTGATGTTGCTTTGGATAAAATAATCAAGGCTTCACTTGAAACTTTCATTACTTTGCCTGGGCGGGTGGAAGATCTAGATAACAGATTCAATGCCCGGATAAGAGAGATGACAGATGCTGATCTCACTACTTTTAGGGCTGCATTGGACAAGGTGAAGGTTGCGGTTTGGATATTGTAGAAGTACCAAATTATGGTACCAACAGGATCAGCCATGCATGATGTAGAGGAAGAAATTCCTATCCTGGATCTTCATACGGATTCCCTAAAGAAAAAGAAGAAAAAGGGGAAAAAAAGGCTAGAACAAGAGAGATGAGCCGGATAGTGAAGAGGAAAGAAAATCTAAAAACAAAGCAAAGAAGAATGGAGAGAATGAAGACTTGGAAAGGGCAAGATTGGATTCTCTGGCTGACATGGAGAAATGGGAAGCAACTATCAGAGCTAGTGCTGCAGGTGCTTCATCGAGCCAGGCTCCAACCACTGCAAAGGCAGATACTATGAGTGGAGGGAAGACAACAGATGATGCAGTAGCAGGGCCGAATGCCCAGAATCTACAAGATTGACTGTCTTCAGGTATATCCTAATCCTTAATGGTTTTTATTTCTTGATTTTAAGTTGAGGGTGTAGGGAAACTTTTGTTGTAACATCTTCTGTAGATAATTAGGAGTAGTAAAAGTACTTGAGGCAGTTAGCTTGTTTTGTGATTTTTGAGTACCTCTCTAGTGGTCTGATCTATTGTGTACTGTGTGGATTGCACGCATTGTTACCACAGTGTATCGGTTTGTGGAATTAATATGGAAAATAAATAACCTATAGAACACAAATGCATGAAACGAATGAGTAGTGATATGTTATATACTAGTGTGCCATGTGCGTGTAATGTCTTACTCAATTCCCATTGTGCGTTGAATCCAGAACTTTCCCAGTTAATCATGCCATAGTTATAGGATAGGCATTAGGAAAGGATCATAGGTTGTGTTTGCATGTTAACCCATTTTATCTTAAATGACCATCCAATTGTGAATAATATCCCTTGATCCTTTTTTTAGCCTAAATATCCTAATTTTTTCTTCTATACCTTTCACCTTCCCATTACATCACAATTAGTCTATTTTAGCCCTGGCCCTCCTAGGACACTGTGCACCTTGACTTAGGCAAATAACCTAAGTTGAGGGCGGCTACTATAGGGGTGGGTGATGCAATATGAGTATGAAGAGAGGTAAAAGAAGGAAAATGAATAACAAGTTGGGTGTAGTGCCAAAGAAAATAGGAAAAGAGAAAAACTGAAAAAGTTAATCTAATGCTTGAACTGACAACACCCATCTTAAGCAAGCTTGAAAAATAAAACAGGGGGGAAAAGAAGGTCAAAAGTTGAAACCCCAAGATTGAATGTAGTGCCAAGGAGGTGTAGTCACTATGTAATACCTATGAATATCATACCAACCCCTATCCTACATTACAAGATTAAGAAAAGCCCTATAATGATCCTAACTGACTTGTCTGAAGACTTAGGTATTTACTATAAGGGCAAGCCTACGGCATTTGATGCGCAATGTTGGAACTTCGTTCTGAGAGAGAGTCTTATGTTCATCCCTATGTCTATACATGTGAATCTGAGTGACAAATAGATTCTTTTGTTATGAGGGTACACTAGGTATGTTGGTAATAACTGCTTTGTTCGGATAATGTAATTTTGGTATGTGCAAGATTGTTATAGATGATATTTTTTCCATATCTAGATACTTGTGAGTTACATGGTCATTTTCAAATAGTAGCGACAATTGATTTTACTTTGATTGATCATGGAGATGGTGCATGTATTCTAAACTGATAAGAGTAGTAAGCTACCAAATGGTACTTTGTATACTCCTAGTTATGTTTTGGTTGCTTGAGGACAAACAATTGTTTTAAGTTGAGGGTGTTGATGTGTGAGCAGATACTAACACATTTGAGGCTTTTAACTCGGAATAATTGCAAAGTCTTAAGCAACTTTTTAAAGTTTTGATTGTGTTAATTCAGATGTGAGGGATAGGGGAGGAAACAAAAGGAATGAAGAACAAATCGGTTAGAATCTGGTGCAAATAAGCTGAATTAAAGCTGCCGACATTTTAGAAGCGCCGTCAGATAAGTGAAAGGCTGTCAAAGTCACCGTCAAGCAAAGACAGAATCTGAAGAATTGAAGTGACGTTTGACGACCTTTTTGAAGCACCATCACAACTGTGATAAGGCATCAAAATTTTCATCAACTCGAAGCAGAACATGATGATTTCCAATGAAGATGTGATGACATTTTTTACGCACCGTCACTTAATTGACATGAAGTCAGATTTGCCGTCAGAAGACTCAAAAGATAAAAATTCACTAGAATCTTTGACGATATCTTATACACGTCGTCAGACGTCTGACACGGCATCAAGATCGTCGTCGACTATTCCAAAGAGAAAACTAAAATCTTAATTTGTGTTTCCTTATTTAGAATTAACTATTTAAAGACTTGTTTTAGGATTTTTAAAGGAGTATTTTATCCCTGTTTTTTGGGGGATTTGATGATTGAGAAGCTATCAGACAATTAACTCGGAGGGTAGCACGTAAAATTGCTTCATCTTTTTCATCGGAAATTTTTCTTGTTTTCTTGCAAAACACTTATCAATTATTGTGGGTTTTATCTTGTGATTGAATTGACGAAATACTTGTTCGGTTTTATCCATTAGTAAATCTATCCATATAATCATGAATCCAACTTGTTATTTTGTTCATAAAATCATGAGCGGCTAATTTCGTTAGCCCAAGTTATGGGATCCATGGATTAGGGTTTGATATGATTATTTAAAGGATTCAAAGAGTAGTAGGACATCTTGAAATTTTGTTGCTTTAACTTGAATCTATTTGTTGCAAACAATAGGTTATGCCTTAGGCTTATTTTCTTTTAACAGAGAAATAAACTAGAGGACGAAAATTATCAATAGGGACTCAGAAGCTACCAACCTTCTATTTAATGATTGATACCGTAACTGGATTAATCTACCTGAGATAAGATCCTATTGTAAATAGATAAGTTATCTAAGTTTGAGAGAATTAGATAATAAATTGTCTGGTGAGGTCGATAGATAAGTCATATAGTATCGTCGTCAGGGACATTCTATTTTTTCTACTTACTTCAAGAGTCTTAAGCATTACCTAGTAACTGTCAATTCCCAAAACCATTGAAGAATATAACTCTGGTCTCCCATTTATCTTGGTTACAAACACTAAAATATTGAAAGTGAAAATTGACTATCTTTGAAACTTAAACCCCCATTTTCGAAAATAGTAAACTACCAGTAAAGCATTTCATAAACAAATCGAAGTTCACACCCTATTCCCTGTGGGATTCGACCCTAACCTAGATGGGTTTTATATTGACAACGATCATTTACACCCATTCAAGAGTGTAGTTTGAGCGTTACCAAAGGTCAATTTATGAGTACCCCATACTATCAACTAGATTCGTTACATGAAGAGAAAATGGAAGGTTTAGGTCATGAAAACTCGGGGGATTTGTAGCATATCTCCCACTTGGGACATTATGTCCCTCAAAGAATACTGACAGGGTTGAGATACTGAGGATAAGCTAGGACAATACTTGGGGCACCTATGAACTGAGTCGTGACGGAATATCTTGGATCTGAAACTGAGGCATGATACATGAACTGAGCTGAACATACACTACTTGGTTACCCCATCATAGAATAATTATGTTCATCGGACATTCGAATAGTGTGACTAGATGGAATGATGGAAACTAAACCATATGTACTTCTCCACCTGAATGGTAAATTGAATTACTGGACATACAAACTAACTCATGCTGAAAACTCATACTCGATTAGAGAATTTCCTTGACACTCTTTGTAGAGAGTTTTAGTGACCTTAGGGATCAAGGAATATTGTAATGGGTTGAATAAGACATTTGAATAAGGAATCACATCCTGGCAAAATTTCTTAATATGAGGCGAGGCCTACGAATAATCATCTAAGATAGAGTGACTAAGCCTTTTTGCACTGCAACTACAAATTTACAAGCTTAGACATATTCCTCAAATATTCTCACAACAATACTCCCCCACTACTTATGACACTTCACCTGAGACTACTGAAAATATTCATATGGGCATGGAGCGTGAATGCACAAATATACTAACTTTTCTAATTAACTAAGTGGATGATAGCTTAAAACAGGTCTTGCAGGATTGAACTGTACTTAGCTTGGACTGAAGCTGCATAATATTATTCATCTACAGTAGGGATTGACTACGTAAAAAGACATACCTCAGCATGAATACATGAAAAGTTTATTATTTGAGAATGCAAGACCAAATGTATTACATGATTTTGAAATATTCTATTAACTGAGGTACTGAAATACTGATAACTTAATAACTAATAACTTCACACTATGGTAAAGCAATCCTAAAACTGAACTGAGTTACTAATCTGATAACTAGAATGGGACTTTGACTGAGACTGTAACTAAGACTCCAACATAGACTGTACTGGAACTGAATACTGGGTTCTGATAACTCTACCTATTGAGTTCTAATATGGACTGAATTCTCCCACTATGATCTAGCCTACTCAAATCTTTGAAATGCATTTAGCCACTTACACATCCAAATGACATTCAAGCCTATATTTTTAACTACAGCCTCATGTAAAAGTAGCATGCAATAATCTTTACTTAGTATAAAATGTTCACTCTCTCTCTTCTTAACAACTACTCATCACTACATCATTTGTAAGGAGAGTCTATTAAAGGGTTAAACATGAGGACCTAAGGTATGCATAAATACTATACCAAACTCGACACATAATTGAGGTATGAGGAATAGAATTTAACACCATGGATTTATCAAAAGATCTTAACTGAGGATATACATGAAAAAATCTTAAGTTAGCTAATCGCTAGGAGTATAGCATGGGTCATGGGAACTGAGCATACTGTATACCATGGGATTGATACCTGAGTAATGTGATCCATGGCCTAAGTCTTGAGTTTTTGTATTCATGGAACATGATTAGTAACACTAAGTGTACTGGACTCCTTATACTAGGAACTGTAAGTGTTCATGAATGCTAACGTGCATGAGTATGGGCTATGATCATAGAGCTGACATGTACGACATGAATAAATATCATGATAACTGATGGTTTTTTAGAGTTTTAAGTACTAGTATAAGATGATCAATGGGTTCATCCTACTACGGGAATAGAAGAGAGTGTCATCTATGTAGACTATGATGAACATGTCCAAGTACTACTTGAACATACAGTTCATCAATTCAATGAATGTTGTTGGGGCAATGGTAAGACCAAATGACTTGACTAAGAATTCAAAGTGACTATACAATGTTCTGAAAGCTCTTTTTGGGATGTCATATTCTCTAAATATGAGTTGTTGATAGCCCAATCTAAGGTCTATCTTGGAAAATTAAGTAGCAACCTGAAGTTGGTCAAATAGGTCATTGATTCTTGGAAGAGGGTACTTGTTTTTACTATGACTTTATTCAGCTAATGGTAATCAATACACATCCTTAGAGAACCATTTTTCTTAAACATGAATAAAACTAGTGCGCTCCGTGGAGACATACTGGGTCTGATAAATTCCTTATTTAAGTGATGTTTTAACTGTTCTTTTAACTCTCTGAGTTTTTCTTGAGTCATTCTATTTGGAAGAATTGATATGGGCTGATTATCTAGGAGAAGATCGATCCTGAAATCAATTTCCTTTTTGGGAGAAATTCTGGGAAGATCATCGAGAAACACATTTAGGAATTCAAATTCTACTGATACTGATTTAAGAGTAGGGGTTTCTGAAGTGCAGTCCTGAACTCGAACGAGATAGTAGACATATCCCTTAGAATCATTTTTCTTTCTAGAAGGTAAGAAGAAAGCCAACCCCTAAGTTCTAAAGTGCTACCCCTCCACTCTAGGATGGGCTCATTCGAAAATTGAAACTGGAAAATTCAATTTTTGCAGTTGACTGACACATAGCAGGAATGAAGCCAATCCATGCTAAGAATGATATCAAAATCATTCATCTCTAATTTGACTAAGTCTGTTGAAGTGACTTTCTGATACATCATAACCGGTCAGTTCCTGTATACCCGCCTGGCTATGATGGGTTTACCCACTGAGGTAGAAACTAAAAAAAAGCTTTGTTAGAGTTTAGGGACTGACTCTAAAATAAAATGCTATATATGGAGTAACAAAGGACAAAGAAGCTCCTAGGTCTAGCAAAGCATAAACATGTAAATGATAAACTTGAAACATTCCAGTGCCAACATTAGGAGAACTCTCCTGATCCTGTCAGGATTGAAGTGCGTAGAGTCTGTTTGGGGGCTGCCCACTGGTGGCACTAGATATGGCACCCTGCTGATTCGGGCGACCAGAATGAGCTAGAGGATAGTTATTCTGACCCTGGGAACCTTACGGGGGACAATATCTGACTCTGTGACCTGGCTTGCCACACCCAAAACACATATCACTTCCAGCTTTGCAAAAACCCTGGTGGTTCCTGCTACACTTCTGGTAAAGAAGATTTGTTCGACTACTCTTTGGCCTAAATATTCTTGCCCTATTATTCTTTCACCCCTTGCTCCTACACCTCTCCTCCTTACTTTTTAGAGTATAATCTATAAGCCTAGATAGGATATAGGAAGATGATTATTTTGTTTAACTACTAAAATAGCTAAGGCAGTGAAAGCAACTCTAAATTTAGTTTGTAAAACATGCCTACTCAGGGTATCTGCCTTAATGGGTGGAGTGGCTGACTGAGTTTCATCACTTCTACCATTAGCTTCTCTAGAATACATGTCTTAGAAGCATAAGGAAGGCTTCAATTAGACTAAGAGTTTAACTAGAGCTCATGCTCACTTGCACGCCATTAATAAAGAAAGAAGGAAAACTTTTCCAAAAACAACTCGTAGCCTCTAGTCCATAAGTGTGGGGCGCAACACACCTATGCACAAGATTCTACCTGAGGCGGCATTTAAACTTCCTAGGACTCTATTGAACCTTAGGCTCTGATACAAAGTTTGTAACACGTCGAGTAAGTACCCCAAACGCTACACGGTTCTCATAAAACTAAAGGACCACAAGCCAACCCATGGCTTGTACCTGCTGCAATAACTGAATAATAATATGGTAAATATGTGAAAAGTAGATGAAAAACTAGTCATAAGGTTCAATACTATAAAAAATACTGAATATCAATACTGAAATCTGAGCAACAGTCTGAAAATACTCTTGTCTGAAAAGCCTCTAAACTGCCTGAACTGTGGTGTTGATGGGACGAGTATCCAACTAAATCCAACTACTAAAAATGAAATGAAATAATGAAATAATTAATCACTTCCTCAAACTATGAGGACTCACCACTAACTCTGAATGTGGATAATCTAAACTGCTAAGGGTGCTCGGGAGCCCGTACGTCTAAATCTATGATATAAGACATCATAGTGCAAACAAAATTTATGCATCAATACTTTGAATGTACTGGTATGCTCAGTGAGGTAGGATGAAATGTATGGGTTCATATGCATGAACAATACTAACTAAATATCTTGAGTATGACTGAATGAGTGTACATGCATGAATATGGAAACTGTACGAAGATCGTAATAACACTGAACACTAAAACTCTATACTGAATAATTGATATCTGAGTATACTGATACCAAATTACTGGTAACTTAATGACTATATCTGATTGTCTTGATTCTGTGGATCTATACAAAATTATGTACTGAGCTGAGTGATTGTGTCTAACCGTCTTGAATCTGTAGAACTAAACTAAGTTCCATACTGAGACTGAATCTAAAACTGAGATAGTAGGAAGTAATCATCTAACCGATATGCCACTTCTCAAACTGATTTAGGGTCAAACCCGTAACCTAGTTGGAAAGGTTTCAATACTGTGCTACGGGTAAGGATAAGTGTCGAGTCACCATCATCTGGCAGGTACTCTGAACGAGAACGGTGGTACACTCAACAAGTAGGTGGATTACCTCATCAACCCTCAACTGGAAGGTTGTTGTCTCAACCTACACTGGCTATTTAGTTCTTGAATGCAAGGACCGCTTCAATGAATTTCACCTCTACTGGCATGTGAGTCCCCATCCTTGGGTTCACTTGGTGCTGAATCCTACTCCCACTTGAATAAACACTTGGCTGAATTCTAAATTGTACTAGTCTAGACTTAACTGTTACTAATCATACTGTATAAGTGAACTGAACTGATCTTCCTGAACTAAGCTGGACTAATTCTGAGTTCACTGAGTTTTTCCTATGTTTTGTAACTTACTGAATTCTACTGATCGAGACATGACTTATTCTATACTGTGACTGACCATGGCTCTATAAAAGCAGCTAAATTATTGGGTATTAAATACCCCCAGGACTCGATAGAATAAACTAAAAAGACATGGTATTATCTA
This sequence comes from Capsicum pubescens, assembly GCA_030864215.1. Taxonomy (NCBI): domain Eukaryota; kingdom Viridiplantae; phylum Streptophyta; class Magnoliopsida; order Solanales; family Solanaceae; genus Capsicum; species Capsicum pubescens. The sequence goes on along the minus strand of CM061538.1, from coordinate 72,311,811 downwards.
GAGACATGGTAACTAACTACTTCGTCATCATTCATTAATTTGGGCATTCAGGTAAACACTTAGATTTATGCTAACATGATATAATTTCACTATTCAACTCACATGGACAATTCATCAAACATTTGTGGGGCATAATATAAGCACATAATACAAAAACAACATGTAGGAATCATGATTCAATTCCAATTACAAAATTCCAAGGGTTTCAACATGAATTCACATGATAAAGCACAAATATCAATTAACTCTACATGAATTTAGTACTAAATCATGAATATACTTTAATTCAAGTAATGAAAATCATGAAATCATGAACTTTAAAAGAGTTTCTTGGGCTCCAAGAGTGGAAGCAACCCTCGGATGAACACTTCACATACCTTACTTTGTGAATTCTAGAAAATTAATGGTGGAATCTTGAGCATTGAGTTTGAATTTAATTCACCTAGGGTTTTTGTTCTTGATTAATTTGTGATAGAATGAATATAACTTGCTAAAAATGGGTTAAATTTCTAGTTATGGGGACTGAAGGGTGTGGTAAAAAAACTTAATTTACCCTGAGGACGCGGCCTTTTGATGAATAAAAACTTTTTTATCAATGCGTAGGCCGACGCGCCATGTCGTTTGTATCGACGTGATAGCGAACGCACCGAATCGATTCCATGTCAATTTACTAGAATTTGACACTAGGGGTTGGGGAAAATATTAATAAACGCGATAATGGATGCGATGCTTCAAGATCGCATTGATTCAGTGGTTTAGGATTCCAAAGGTCCTTCTAACGAAGTCCGAAAAATCCAAAACTTGCCCGGGAACACCTATTGGCATTCCTGATCATTAACTAACTCAAATATCAATATTTAATGGACATAAAGGTCGCAAAATAATATTAACAACTTTTGAAGGATAAAATAACACTAAGTCTGAATACTTAGCTAGAATTCTACAAGTATGGGACTCCTTAAAATGATTAAAGGATTGAATTAAACGAAGAACTTTGTGGGGTCTTACATTATCTCCCCCATGGGAACATTCATCCTCGAATAAGACAGACTAAGACGATAATACTTATAGGATAATCTTACTTACTGGATATGAATATCTGAAACATGATTATTTGTCTGACATTACTGATATACTAAATTTAACACTGAACATGCATATATGATGGATGAGTACATGACTGAGTTGTTTCATGAATGCATAACTAGAATTTTTTATAAGCTTAGTTTCAAATACGAAACATGCATATATGATGCATGAATACATGACTGAACTAACTCATAAACAAATGACTGAATATGCAATAGTAACTGATACCAAGTTTATAATGAAAACCTGGGCATGAAACTGAATATACTTAAGGAAAACTTTTACCTTGGGCTGGGTCTGAGTTTGTGGAGAAGAGTTGAGGATACTTGGTCCGCAAATATGCTTCTGCTTCTCAAGTATCTCCCTCAATGGACTGATTCCACCAAAAAACTTTGACAAGGGGAACTTCTTTGTTCCTCAGTTTGCTATTCTGATAGTTAAGGATTTCGAATGGAATCTCTTCAAAAGAGAGGCTATTCTAAACATCTATGACCTGTATGGGGACTATGGCTGATGTTTCACCTATGCATTTCTTTTGAAATAAGACGTGAAACACTGGATGAACTGAAATAGATCAGAAGGCAACTCAAGATCGTAAGATACCTTTCCTAAACGACTGATAATTTTTGTAAGGACCAACATATCGAGGACTTAGTTTACCATTTTTGAAAAATATCTTCACTCCCTTCATGGGAGAAAATTTCGTGAATACAAAATTTCTAATATCAATCTCGAGATCCTTTACTGAACAGGCATGAATGGGACCATGAGAACATAACTGAACCTAAAATGTGAGACACGATATGAATATCAAGAACAATATTGATCCTCTGGATTCATGGCATACGACTGTGATTAGGACTTGAGGGTCAATTTATGAGTACCCCCTACTCAAATCTGGATTCGTTATGTGAAGAGAAAATGGAAGGTTTATGTGATTAAAGCTCGGGGGCTTTGTAGCATATATCCCACTTGGGACATTATGTACCTCGAAGAATACTAACTCGGCTAAGATACTAAGAAGAAGCTAGGACAATGCTTAGGGCACCTATGAAATGAGTCGTGACTGAATATCTGGGATCTGAAACTAAGGCATGATACATAAACTAAGCTGAACATGCACAACCCAGTTGCCCAATCTTTGAATAATTACATTCATCAGACATTCGAACAATGCGACTAGATGGAAAGATGGAAACCAAACCATACGAACTAATAAATTAAATTACTGTCTTTACGAACTAACTCATCCGGAAAACTCATATTCAACTTGAGCATTTCCTTGACACTCTTTATATCGAGTTTTAGTGACCTTAGACTGTAAGGAATATTGGCATGGGTTGAATAAGACAATTAAATATGGAATCACATCCTGGAAAAATTTTGTAATATAAGGCGAGGCCTACAAATAATCATCTAAGATAGAGTGACTAAGACTTTTTGCTCTACAACTACAAATTTTCAAGATTAGACATATTTCTCAAATACTGTCTCAATAATACTCCCTACCTCCTTATGATACTTCACCCGAGAATACTAAAAATATTCACATGGGCATTGAGCATGAATGCACGAACATACTAACTTGTCTAATTAATTGAGTGGCTGATAGCTTAATACTGGTTATGTAGGATTAAACTATACTTATCCTGTACTAAAACTACATAATACTATGCATATGCAGTAGGGACTGACTGAGTAACAAGAGATAACTATGCATGAATACGCGAAAACTGTATTATTTGAGAATGCAGGACCAAACGTTTAACATGATTTTGAAATACTCTGTAAACTGAGGTACTGAAATACTGATAACTTAAAAACTAATAAGTTCTCTCTATGGTCAAGCAATCATAAAACTAAACTGAGTTACTAATTAGATAACTGGACTGGGACTTTGACTGAGACTGCAACTAAGACTTCAACATAGACTATATTGGAACTGAACAGTGGGTTCAAATAACTCTACCTACTGAGGAATGATCTACAATTATTTATCCCACTATGATCAAGCCTAGTCAAAACTATGAAATGCATTTACCCACTTACACATCCAAATGACATTCAATCCTATCTTCATACATATAGCCTCGTGTAAAACTAGAATGCAATAATCTTTTCTTAACATGAAATGTTCACTCTCTCACTTATAAGCAACTGCTCATCACTACATCATTTATAAGGAGAGTCCACTAAGGGGTTAAAATATTACAACCTAAGGTATGCATGAATACTATACCAAACTCGACACTTACTAAGTTCTGAGGAATAGAATGTCAACACCATGGATTTATCAAAAGATCAAAATTAAGGATATGTATCACAAAATATTAATTTAGCCGATTTCTAGGAGTTTAGCATGGTTCATGGAGACTGATCATACTGTATAGCATGGCATGGATACCTGAATTTTGAGCTGAATGACCTGAGTCTGGAGTTTCTGTATTCATGGAACATGATTAGTAACACTGGGTGAACTGGGACTCCTTATACTAGGAACTATAAGCGTTCATGATTGCTAACGTGCATGAGTATGGGCTATGATCATAGAGCTGACATATAAGACATGAATGGATATCATCATAACTGATGGTTTTTGATAGTCTAAAGTAATAGTCTAAGATGATTAGTGGGCTCATCCTACTATAGGAATAGATGAGAGTGTTATCTATGTAGACTATGATGAACATGTCCAAGTACTACTTGAACACATGATTCATCAAGTCCATGAAAGATGATGGGGCATTGGTAAGACCAAATGACATGACTAAGAATTTGAAGTGACCATACCGAGTTTTGAAAGCCCTTTCCGGGATGTCACATTCTCTAACTCTGAGATGCTGATAGCCATATCTAAGGTCTATCTTGGAAAAGTAACAGGCACCTTGAAGTTTCTCAAATAGGTCATCGATTCTGGAAAGAGGGTACTTGTATTTTATCGTAACTTTATTTAGCTAATGGTAATCAATACACGTCCTTAGAGAACCATCTTTCTTAAACACGAATAAAAATGGTGCGCCCCACAGAGACATACTGGGTCTGATAAATCCCTTATTTAGGAGACCTTTTACTATTTTTAACTCTCTGAGATCTTTTGGAGACATTCTGTATGGCAGAATTGATATAGGCTGAGAATCTGGGAGAAGATCGATCCTAAATTTAATTTCCCTTTTGGGAGAAACTCCTGGAAGATCTTCGGGAAACACATTTGAGAATTCACATGCTACTAACAATGATTTAAGAGTAGGGGTTTCTGAAGTAGAGTCCTAGACTCGAATGAGATTGTAGAAACATCCCTTAGAATCATTTTTATTGGCCGAAGGTAAGAAGCAAGCTGACCCCTGAGTACAGAAGTGCTACCCCTCCACTCTAGGATGGGCTCATTCGAAAACTGAAAGTGGAGAATTCTATTTTTGCAGTTGTCTTAGGCATAGAAGGAATGAAGCCAATCTATACAGAGAATGACATGAAAATAATTCATCTCTAATTTGACTAAGTTTGCTGAAGTGACTTTCTGAGATATCATAAACGGGCAGTTCCTATATACCCGCCTGGATATAATAGGTGTACCCACTTGGGTAGAGATGAAAAAAGGCCCTGCTAGAGTTTCGGGACTGACTACAAAATAAATTGCTATTTATGGAATACGTAAGGACAAAGAAGCTGCTAGATCTAGCAAAACATAAACATTTAAATGCAAAGCATTCAGATGTAAATGATAAACTTATAAATTACCAATGTCCATATCAGGAGAACTCTCTTGATCCTATTCTGACTAAATTGTGTAGAGTCTATTTGGGCGATGCCTACTGGTGGCACTGGATGTAGCACCCTACTGATTTGGGCAACCAAATTGAGCTGGGGGATGGTTATTTAGACCATAGGAACCGGAATGGGGACAATATATGACTTTGTGACATGGCTTAACACACCTAAAACACATATCACTTCTAGCTCTGCAAAAACCCTGGTGGTTCCTACTATACTTCTAGAAAAGAAGATTTGTTCGGCCACTCTTTAGACTAGACATTTTGGACTACTAATTCTTTCTCCCCTTGCTGCTAAACCTCTCCTTGACACTCTACGGAGTATAATCCATAAGACTTGATAGGATCATAGAAATTTAATTATTCTGAGCAACTAATGAATGATCTAAGGTAGTGAAATAGCTCTAAATTCAGCGTGAGAAATATGCCCATTCAGGGGATCTGCCTGAACAGGCGGAGGGGCTGACTAAGTTTCATCACTTCTTTTATTAGCTTCTTTAGAATACATGTACTAGAAGCATAAGGAAGGCATAAATTAGAGTGAGATTTTAATTAGAGCTCATGGTCACTCGCACGACATGAATAAAGTAAAAAGGGAAACTTTTCCTAAAACATCTCATAGCCTCCTATCCATAAGTGTGGCAAACAACACACTTATGCACAAGACTCCCCCCGATGTGGCATTCAGACTTCCTAGGACTCTATTGAAACTTAGGATCTAATACCAAGTTTGTAATGCCCCTAGTTTATCCCCAAATGCTACATGGTTCTCATAATGCTAAAGGACCACAAGTTAACCCATGACTGGTACCTGCTGCAATAACTGAATAATAATATGGTAAATATACAAAATGTAGGAAAAAACTTGCTATAAGGTTTAATACTATAAATAATATGGAATATCGTATGACAATTCAATACTGAAATCTGAACAACAGTCTAAAAATACTCTAGTCTGAAAAGCCTCTAAACTACCTGAACTGTGGTGTTGATGGGATAAGTTCCCAGCTAACTCTAACTAATAAAAATAAACTGAAATGCAGAAATAAATAATCACGTCCTCGAACTATAAGGACTCACCACTAACTCTGTATGCGATGAATCTGAACTGCTAAGGGTGCTCGGAAGCCCATGCGTCTAAAACTATGATATAAGACATCATAGTACAAAAGAAAGATATGCATCAATACTTTGAATGTACTGGTATGCTCAGTGAGGTAGGCTAAAATATATGGGTTCATATGCATGAACAATAATAATTGAATATCATGAGTATGGCTAAATGAGAGTACATGCATGAATATGGAAATTGTACTGAGATCGTAATAACACTGAATACTGAATCTTAATACTATTAAACTGATATCTGAGTATACTGATACTGAATTACTGGTAACTGAATGACTGTGTCTGGCAGTCTTGATTCTGTGGATCTATACTGAATCCCATACTGAGCTGAGTGTCTGTGTCTGACAGTCCTAAATCTTCCAAACATAATTGAGTTCTATACTAAGACTGAATCTTAAACTGAGACTGTGGGAATTAATCATCTAAACGACATGCCTCTTATCTAACTAATTTGGGGTCAAACCTATAACCCTGGATGGAAAAGTGTCAATACCATGCCACGGGTAAGGACAAGTGCTCAGTTACCCTCATCTGGCAGGTATTCTAAACGACAACGTTGATAACTTAAATTATCTAGTAGATCACCTCATCAACCCTCAACACGCATGTTGGTGCCCTAAACTATGTAGGTTATGTAGTTCTAGAATGCAAGGACTGCTTCTATAGATTTCACCCACTACTGGTAGGTGAGTCCACATCCTTGGGTTCAATTGGTGCTGAAACCTACTCCCAAATAAATAAACACAAGAATAAATTCTAAATTGTACTAGGCTAGACTGAACTGTTACTAATCGTAATATATAACTTAACTAAACTGATCTTACTGAACTGAGCTGGACTAATTCTGTGTTTACTGAGTTTTTCTTAAGTTTTGTAACTAACTGAATTCTACTGATTGAGATACGATTGATTCTACACTCTGACTGACCATGGATCTAGAGAAGTAGCTAAATTGTTGGGTATTAAATACCCCTTTGAACTCGATAGCATTAACTTAAAAGACATGGAATAATCTTGAGACATGGTAACTTACTACATAGTCATCATTCATTCATTTGGGAATTCATGCAAACACTTGCATATATGGTAACATGATATAATTTCACTATTCAACTCACATGGACAATTCATCAAAGACTTGTGGGGAAGAATATATGCACATAATACTACAGAAATATATAGGCATCATGATTCAATTCCAATTACACAATTCCAAGATTTTCAACATGAATTCACAAGATAAAGCACAAATATCAATTAACACTATCTGAATCTTGTAATAAATCATGAATACACTATAATTCAAATCATCGAAATGATGAAATCACTCTACATAAACTTTAAAAGAGTTTATTGGGCTCCGAGGGTGGAAGAAACCCTTAGATAAACACTTCACACACCTTAGTTTGTGAATTATGGAAAATAAATGGGGGAATCTTGATCCTTGATTTTGTATTTAATTCACCTAGGGTTTTTGTTTTTCAGCAATTTGTGAAATAATGAATATAACTTGCTAAAAGAGGGTTAAATTTTCTGTAATGGGGACTGAAGGGCGTGGGAAAAAGACTCAATTAACCCTGAGGAGGCGACCTTTTAATGACTAAAATTTGTTTTATCGATGGGTAGACCAACGCACCGCATCGATTCTGCATTGATTCACTAAATATTGATGTTAGGGGCTATGGAAAACATTTATCAACAAGATAGTTGACACAATGCATCAAGATCGCATGGATTCACTGGTTTAGGATTCCAAAAGTCCTTCAAACAAAGTTCAAAAAATTCAAAACTTTCCTGGGAACACCTATTGGCATTCCTGATCATGAACTACCTAAATTATCAACATTTAATGGACATAAAGGTCTCAAAATAAGATTTCCAACTTTTGAAGGCTAAAATAACACAAAGTGTGAATACTTAGCTAGAATTTTAAAAGTTTGGGACCCCTTAAAAATCTTAAAGGATTGAATTAAGCTAAGAATTTTGCGGGGTCTTACATTATCTCCCCCTTGGGAACATTCATCCTTGAATGAGATTGACTAAGGTGAGAATACTTTTAGACTAAACTTACTTACTGGACATGAACATCTTAAATAAGATTATTTGACTAACATTACTGATATAATGAATTTCATACTGAACATGCATATCTGATGTATGAGTACATCACAGAGTTGTTTCATGAATGCATAACTATGATTTCTGATAAGCTGAGTTTCTCATACGGAACATGAATATCTGATACATGAATACATAACTAAACTAACTCATGAACAAATGACTGAATATGGAATGGTAACTGATACCAAGTTTGCAATGGAAACCTGGCATGAAACTAAATAAGCTTAAGGAAAACATTTACATTGGGTCGGGTCTGAGTTTGTGGAGAAGTGGTGAGGATAGTTTGTCCACAAATCTTCTTCTACTTCTAAAGTACCTCCCTCAATAGACTGATTCCACCAAAGAACATTCACAAAGGAGACCTAATTGTTCCTCAGTCTACGATCTGTTAGTTAAGGATTTCGACTGGAATCTCTTCATCAGAGAGCCTATTCTGAACATCTATGACCTTAACGGTGACTATGGCTGATGGGTCACCTATGTATTTCTTTAACAAAGAGACGTGAAACACTGGATGAACTGAAGATAGATTTGAAGCTAACTCAATCTTGTAAGTTACCTTTCTTAAACGATTGAGAATTTTTGTAAGGACCAACATATCGGGGACTTAGTTTCTTTTTTTTTTTGATTAATATCTTCACTCCCTTCATGGGAGAGATTTTCAAAAATACAAAATTTCCAATCTGAATCTCGAGATCCTTTACTGAACACGCATGAATAAGAACATGAGATCATTACTGAACCTAAAACGTGAGACACGATATGAATATCATGAACTTTATTGATCCCTAGGATTCATGGCGTATGACTGTGATTAGGACTCGAGGGTCAATTTATGAGTACCCCCTACTCCAAACTGGATTCATTATGTGAAAAGAAAATGGAAGGTTTAGGTCATGAAAGCTCGGTGGCTTTGTAGCATATCTCTTACTTAGGATATTATGCCCCTTGAAGAATACTGACTGGGCTGAGATATTTAGGAGAATCTAGGACAATGCTTAGGGCACCAATGAACTAAGTCGTGACTGAATATCTAGGATATGAAATTGAGGCATGATACATGAACTTAGCTGAACATGCACTACCTAGTTTACCCAAATAGGAATAATTACATTCATTAAACATTTGAATAGTGCGACTAGATAGAAAGATGGAAACCAAACCATACGAACTTGTCCACCTTACTGGTAAATTGAATTACCGGCTTTACAAATTAACTCAGGCTGAAAAATCATACTCAACTGGAGAATTTCCTTGACACTTTTTGTACAGAGTTTTAGTGACCTCAGAGATCAAGGAATATTGGCATGGGTAGAATAAGTCATCTAAATAAGGAATCACATCCTGGCAAAATTTCATAATATGAGGCGAGACCTACGAATCATCAACTCAGATAGATTGACTAATCCTTTTTTCATTGTAACTACAAATTTTCAATCTTAGACTTATTTCTCAAATACTCTGTCAACAATACTCCCCACCTCCTTACGACACTTCACCTGAGACTACTCAAAATATTCATATGGGCATTAGCACGAATGAAGAAACATACTAACTTGTCTAATTAACTGAGTGGCTGATAGCTTAATAATGGTTAAGTAGGATTGAACTATACTTAGCCTGGATTAAAACTGCATAATATTATACATATGCAGTAGGGACAGACTGAGTAACAAGAGATAACTGAGCATGAATTCATGAAAACTATATGATTTAAGAATGCAAGACCAAACATATAACATGATTTTGAAATATTTTGTATACTGAGGTACTGAAATACTGATAAATTAATAACTAATAACATCACGCTATTGTCAAGCAAACCTAAAACTGAATTGAGTTACTAATCTGATAACTGGATTGGGACTTTGACTGAGTCTGTAACTAAGACTGTAACATAGACTATACTGGAAATGAATACAGGGTTCTGATAACTCTACCTACTAAGGTCTGATCTGGACTGAATTCTCCCACTCTGATCAAGCCTAATCAAATCTCTGAAATGCATTTAGACACATCCACATCCAAATGACATCCAAGCCTATCTTCATAACTACAACCTCGTGTAAAACTAACATGCAATAATATTTTCTTAACATGAAATATTCACTCTCTCCCTTCTAAGCAACTTCTCATTACTACATTATTTGTAAGGAGAGTCCACTAAAGGGTTAACATATGAGGACCTAAGGTATACATGAATACTATACTTAACTCGACACTTAACTTAGGTTTGAAAAATAGAATGTCAACACTATGGATTTATCAAAAGATCTAAACTGAGGATATGCATGACAAAATCTTAATTTAGCTGATCACTAGGAGTGTAGCATGGGTCATGGGAACTCAGCATACTGTATATCATAGCATGGATACCTAAGTCATGAGTTTTATGACCTGAGTCTAGTGTTTCTGTATTCATGAAACATGATTAGTAAGACTGGCTGAACTGGGACTGCTTATACTAGGAACTGTAAGAGTTTATGATTGTTAACATACACGAGTATGGGCTATGATCACAAAGATTTCATGTAAGACATGAATGGATATCTTCATAACTCCTGGTTTTTGAGAGTCTGAAGTACGAGTCTGTGATGATTTGCGGGTTCATCCTAACTACAAGAATAGACAAGAGTGTTATCTATGTAGACTATGATGAACATGTCCAAGAACTACTTGAACAAATGGGTCATCAAGTCTATGAAAGCTACTAGGGCATTGGTAAGACCAAATGACATGACTAAGAATTCAAAGTGACCATACCGAGTTCTGAAAGCTTTTTTTCGAATGTCACATTCTATGACTCTGAGTTGATGATAGCTCGATCTAAGGTCTATCATGGAAAAGTAACTGGCATCCTATAGTTTGTCAAGTAGGTCATCGCTTTTTGGAAGAGGGTACTTGTTTTTTACCTTAACTTTATTTAGCTGACCGTAATCAATACACATCCTGAGAGAACCTTCTTTCTTATGCAACAATAAAACTGGTGCACCCTACGGAGACACTCTGGGTATGATAAATCCCTTATCTTGGAGATCTTTTAATTATTCTTTTAACTCTCGAACTTTTACTGGATACATTCTTGACGAAGGAATAGATATTGGCTAAGTATCTGGGAGAAGATCGATCCCAAAATCAATTTCCCTTTCGGGAGGAACTCTTAGAAGATCTTCGGGAAACACATCTAGGAATTCACATACTACTGACACTGATTCAAGAGTAGGGGTTTCTGAACTAGAGTCCTGGACTCAAACGAGATGGTTGACACATCCCTTAGATATCATTTTTCTCGCCCGAAGGCAGGAAGCAAGCTGACCCCTAAGTGCTGAAGTGCTACCCCTCCACTCTAGTATGCGCTCATTCAGAAACTAAAGCTGGACAATTCTATTTCTAAAGCCGGCTGAGGCATAGCTGGAATAAAGCCAATCTATGTCGAGAATGACATCAAAATCATTTATCTCTAATTCGACTAAGTCTGCTGAAATGACTTTTTGAGATATCATAACCGGGAAGTTCCTGTATACCCGCCTGGCTATGATCGATTTACCCACTGGGGTAAAGACTTAAAAAAGCTCTAATAGTGTTTTAGGACTGACTCTGAAATTAACTGCTATATATGGAGTAACAAAGGACAAAAACTCTCCTAGATCAAGCAAAGCATAAATATGTAATGATAAACTTGTAACGTACTAGTGCCCACATCAGGAGAACTCTCTTAATCCTATCAGGACTGAAGTGCGTAGAGTCTGTTTGGGTGCTGCCCACTGGTGGCACGGTATGTGGCACCCTGCTAATTCAGGTGACAGAACTAAGTAGGGGGACGGTTATTCTGACCCTGGGAACCTGACTGGTGACAATATCTGACTCTGTGACCTGTCTTTCCACCCCTAAAACACATGTCACTTCCATCTCTATAGTAACCCTGGTGGTTCCTACTATACTTCTGGAAAATAGGGTATGTTCCGCTAGTCTTTGGCCAAGATATTATGGTCCTTTGGTTCTTTCTCTCCTTGCTTCTATGCCTTTCCTCCTCACTCTAGAGTACGATCCATAAGACTAGATAGGATTATAGACAACTAATTGTTCTGAGAAACTACTGAATAAGCTAAGGTGGTGAAAGCAGATCTAAATTTAGTATTAGAAACATGTTCATTCAGGGGATCACTTCTTGAACGGGCGGAGGGGCTTATTGAGTGTCATCACTTCTTCAGTTAGCTTCTTTTGAAGACATGCCCTTAAAGCATAAGGAAAGGATGAATTAGACTAAGAAGTTAACTGGAGCTCATGCTCACTCGCACGAAATTATTACTTAAAGAAGGCAAACTTTTCCTAAAACATCTCGTATCCTCCAATCCATAAGTGTGGTGCGCAACACATCCATGCGCAAGACTCTACTAGATGCGGCTTTCAAACTTCCTAGGGCTTTATTGAACCTTAGGCTCTGATAACAAGTTTGTTATGCCCCGAGTCTGTACCCTTGATGCTACACGGTACTCATCATCTTGAAGGACCACAAGCTAACCCATGATTGGTACCTGCTACAATAACTGAATAATATTATGGCAAATATGCAAAAATTATGAAAAAAATTATCCATAAGATTCAATACTATAAATAATACAAAATATGTCATCATAATAACAAACTCAACATTAATGTTGAAAACTGAACAACTATCTGAAAATGCTCTAGTCTGAAAAGCCTCTAAACTGTCTGAACTATGGAGTTAATGGAACAAGACCCTAACTAACTCCGACTTCTGAAAATAAACTGAAATGCTGAAATAACTAATCATGTCCTCAAACCTTGAGGACTCACCACTAACTCTGTATACTGAGAATCTGATCTGCTAAGGGTGATCGGGAGCCCGTATGTCTTAAACTATTATATAAGATTTCCTAACACAAAGAACGGTATGTTTTAGTACTTTTAATGTACTGGTATGCTCAGTGAGTTAGGATAAAATGCATCGGTTCATATGCAAGTAGAATACCAATTGAATATCATGAGTATGACTGAATAAGAGTACATATATAACTATGGAAACTAAATTGATATCGTAATAACACTTACTACTGAATCTGAATACTGATTAACTAATATATGAGTATACAGATACTGAATTATTGGTAACTGAATGAATATATCTGACATTCTTGATTCTGTGGATCTATAATGAATCTCGTACTAAGTTGAGTGACTGTGTCTGACAGTCTTGAATCTGCAGAACTGGACTAAGTTCCATATTTACTGTAGGAAGTAATCATCTAACCGACATGCCCCATCTCTAACTGATTTGAGGACCAACCTATAACCCTAGTTGGAAGGGTGTCAGTACCTTGCCATAGGTAAGGACAAGTGTTGAGTCACCCTCATCTGGAAAGTACTCTGAACGAGAATAGTGGTACCCTCAACTGAAAGATAGATAACCTCATAAACTATCAACTAAAAGGTTGGTGTCTCAACCTATGCTGGCTATGTAGTTATAGAATGCAAGGACTGCTTCTATGGATTTCACCCTCTACTGGCAGGTGAGTCCCCATCCTTGGGTTTACTCAATGCTGAATCCTACTCTCAACTGAATAGACACTAAACTAAATTCTAAACTGTACTAGTCTAGACTGAACTGTTAAAGATCATACTGTATAACTGATTTGAGTTGATCTTACTGAACTGAGCTGGACTGATTCTGAGTTCACTGTGTTATTCCTAAGTTCTATAACTGACTGAATTCTACTAATCGAGACATGACTGATTCTACACAGTGATTGACCATGGATATAGACAAGAATATAAATTATTGGGTATTAAATACCCCAAGGACTCGATAGCATAAACTTTAAAGACATGGCATAATCTTGAGACATGGTAACTACCTACTTAGTCATTATTTTTTTATTTGGACATTTAAGCACACACTTGCATTTATGATAACATGATATAATATCACTATTCAACTCACATGAACAATTCATCAAAGACTTGTGGGTCACAATATATGAACATAACACTAAAACAACATTTAGGCATCATGATTCAATTCTAATTACACAATTCCAAGAGTTTCAATTTGAATTCACATGATAAAGAACACATATCAATTAAATCAACATGAATCTTTTAATAAATCATGAATACACTTTAATTCGAATCATGGAAACCATGAAATCACTCTACATAAAATTAAAAAGAGTTTCTTGGTCTCCAAGGGTGGAAGGAACCCTTGGATGAACAATTCACATACTTTATTTGGTGAATTATGGAAAATTAATGGTGTAATATTGAGCCTTGAGTTTGAATTTAATTCACCTAGGGTTTTGTTCTAGAGCAATTTTTGAAAGAATGATTATAACTTGCTAAAAAGGGCTAAATTTCATGTTATGGGGGATGAAGGGAATGGGAAAAAGACTTAATTAATCCTGAGGACGTGGCTGGGGAAAATATTTGTCAACACAATAGTCGATGCGATGCATCAAGATCGCATTGATTCTCTGGTTTAGAATTTCAAAGGTGCTTCAAACGAAGTCCGAAAAATCTAAAACTTGTCCGGAAACACCTATTTACATACCTGATCATGAACTAACTCAAATATCAACATTTAATGGATGTAAAGGTTGTAAAATAAGATTGTCATTTTTTGAAGGCTAAAATAACACTAAGTCTGAATACTTAGCTATAATTTTTTAAGTCTGGGACCCCTTAACAAGCTTAAAGGAATGAATTAAGCTAAGAATTTTGTGGAGTCTTACACTATGTAGCCTAAGTCATTATCATACTAAACATGAGGGATAAATTCTAATTCACCTAATGAATAAAGGAAAAAGCTAAATGATCCAAGCTTACAGAGTCAAAATAGTCCAAACAGCTTAACTAACACCAATTCTTGGAATTCATAAAACCAACACCTAAAACCCAACTCAATCTAACACAATATCTTAAGTTTACTATGAAGTAGTTGAATCTACAAGAATTGAACCTAACCTACCTCAACGTCAAAGAAAGCTCAACACATCACTAAGCCTTTGCTTTTTCTTTCTGATAAGCCTCCTTAAGAAGCCAAGATATCAAAATCACATTCTATACATCAGTACTAGAACAATGATACACATATTGCACCATTTGCTACAGGTCCAAAAATGACATCAAAAACCCTATATGGGTCCCACTTATAGAAATTACATTTTCAAGGCCAACCCAATGTTCATACATGATAAAAGAATCATAACCCTTAATAATGGATGAAACCCAAGAAAATGTGGTGCTAAAATCAATCCCTCAAGCTATTGGTGTTTTGATTAATAAATCCATGAAAATTCACCAAGAAAAGGATGAAATCTTACTTTAATTCAGATGATAATCATGAAAAATGATAAACAAGCTTTCCAATAACCAACAAGCCAAAATTATGTGTTATCACACTCTCTAGGTCAATTGATCTTAAGGTATAGATGGAAAATGGCCATTTCCCCACCTAAGGGGTCTTTTTTTACCCCTTCCAGGTAATCAGGTGTGGTTATCGCACACCCAGGTATGCAATATCACACCCTGGCCTCAGGAGAAGGTATGGTGATTGACACACCCTTAGTGTAATCACACTACTTTTTCTGCACATGATGGTGTGGTCTCTATTTCATGTAGTGTGATTGGACATGTACCAGAACTCAGCTAAAACTTGAATATATTTTAAAGTTTCCGCTAATATTTTGAGATTCATTTAGAATACAATATATTCAAATGAACTATGTAACTACACTAAATTCAATATTTGAAACACAATAGAGAAGTCTTATTTTTAATCTGAGGTAGTTTCGACCAAATATGGGTACCATACCTAAATTTTTAATTTTCCATTTTTTTGACAAATAGGTCGAAATAAGATCGGGTGAATTAGGACCCTAACCAAAGGTATTCCTAGCATAAAATAATTATTTGGAGCTGCTAGAATAGTAAAAATTTGCATTTATGATTGTTTTACTAAATTTTTTACTCGTTGGTCATTTGGAACCAACAAAGACTTCAAAATAGGGAATTGTCTCTAAAAATCAAAAAAATTATCCGGTAACCAAACTCTCAGACCCATCTAGTCATAAATCACTTAGGGAAGCTATGGAAAATCTCTAATAGTGAAAAAAAGTGGAAATATAAAAAATGACCTGGAGGGTCATTAAAATAAGTCTAACTCAATTTTTGTTGAGTGTTGATCGATGATATGTTTCTTGTGTCTGCCTAGATAGCTATGCCTCCTGAGCTATAGGATGATCTTAAACATATCTCCTACGGTTACATTCTTTAATTAGTGATAACACTTAAACTATATCTCTCGTAAGAGTGTAAGCGGTCGCTGTCAAATATAGAACCCAACTGGGTTGGGTGTCGAATCCCACAGGGAATACTTGGTCAGTAAGTATGCAACGATTAGTAGACTGTTGATCGATAATTCTACGAAAAAAAGGGGGGATTTACTTGTAGGGTGAATTAAGAGTATCAAAGTAATAAAGGAAAACAGAATGTTTAGTAGGTTTTAATCAATGAGAATTGTAAGTTAGGGTTATGTCCACCTTATGAGTTTTACGTATCTATTGGCTATGAGTTATGCGGAATTCAGACATGCATGCGCTTATAGAGATTCGTATTCTATGGTAAATCCTAGTGTCTTTCGACATTCAAGGATTATATCACTTTAACTCTTTCGAGCTTAAAGCGTATACTAATGGTACGAATTCTCCAAGAGGTTAATCTAGTTACGGCACTAACTTTTAAACAGGGGTTGGTAGCCCTATTTCCTTGTCATTCTCTCTTTTCCAGACATGTAACTCTTCTTTCGAACAAGTTAATGCTATACTGGTGTATTCTATATGTTTGCAACCACAAGAATTCAATTAAGATGAAGAGAGTAATGATATAAGCAGCATACGTATCAAGAATTCACAAACTCATAGCAATAGATAGTATCTCATAAGGCTTCCATAACCCTAACAGAGAAGTTTAGCTACTCTTGAGTGCAACAGAAATCACAATAGATATAATCATCATACCACAACCTAGAATAATCTTGGCGATGGAAGTGATTTGGCGTCAAAAGCTCTCACACGTTTTTCCCTAGCCGTTCTTCTCAAGATAGCCGAGTTCTCTGTGTTAGACTTACAGAATATTGTAACGTGAATTAGGAGAGGAAGTTGAATGAAAAAGACTTGAATTAATGAATGAGTGAATAATAAAAAGCTTGCTGAAAAATTCAGCAAATAGGGTTTTTATAACATCCTTCTCCTAGTCCTACTGAAATAGGGTTTTTATCCTTGTCCTAGTCCTACTAGGTTCTGAATACTTGTCCTAATCCTACTAAGTTACTTCTGATCCCCCATGTCTTTAGAAATGTTGTTTTTGCCCGGGACAAGTTCTCCATGCATCACATTCAGTCCACAAGCTTCCAGAAGCTGCCTTCCTTCTTACGTGAAGTTTCCTTTGGCGTCCAACAGTCCATAAAATGCTGAAATCTTCATCATTTATACCTGTAAAATTGCTAATCACGTTGGTTAGCTCACTTACAGGAAAAAGGACTAAAAGTGTAGGAATTATATATTTTGTCCTCAAAACTTAGCTAAAATATGGGTACATTAAGGTGCTTTAGGCGTGTAAATACGCCTATCATCAACACCCCACACTTAAAGCTTTGTTCGTCCTCGAATAATATATCATGTCCATATAAAGATCTACTTAGGTTTTCATAGTAACAACACAAAATATTCATCAAGACAGGCACAACAATTATTAACAAAGAGTAGTTTTCTAATCACTTCTAGAAACAATTCAACCTCCAACATAGACTCGTTATGATGGTTGATTCGTATTCAAAAGTTCAGGCACAAAGAATCATACAAGACTACCAAAAACTAATCAACCATGTGTGTCTCACATAAGATATTACCCATAATCACTCACAAGTATTGCATTTTTCAGAACATGGGTATAAGATTATCCTTGCTCTCACTCTCACAAAGAATTCATATGTTGCAACTGATGACCATAGGCTTGCCGCTAGTGTAATGCTCTACTAATATCAGAATGTTAATCTTAGGATCAAATAGGTCTTTACAGGTTGTAATGTAGGCTAAGGGACGGGTAGGACTATTTTGGCCAGAAATAGTGACTATGTTCCTAAGCACTTTAATACATCACATTATGCCATTAACACTCTCTTTTAATCAACCTTGCTACCTTTCTTTCATCTCTCACCCCTTTTCACCTATTTTTCCATTCAAACATAACTATCTATTTATTTAATCATAAACACAATTTATCTTTTTATTTTTCTATTTCTTTTTCTTTTCTTCTCTATAGCACACCTCTTATGATAGCCACTCTTTTTCATAACAAATTCAAGCACCAATACACTCTAAGGCATCACTCTCACCCAATTTCCTCTTATTTTGTCACATGACTTTACAATTTAAAGCACTTAGGAATTTGGATCAAATTATGGTCTTGAAAAAAATGGATTAGGCTTACATATGAGGCTGTCAAAGAAAATGGCTAAAGGCTCAAAGGGGGTTAACTAAGATAATGTCCACGGGTAGGTAAAAAGAAGGTAAACAATCATAGGCTGCCAAAGAAATGCCTAAATCATCGCCTAAACTTGCACTCTTTATTTCGCTTTACACACACACCAGGCAAGTTCTAGCATCAGTCACCAACACAGAATATACTATCATCTCACACACACAAGGCACATGGTCAACTTTATTGGGAGTATTATAGACTCTTGACCCTAACTGATGAATGAATTAAACCACACAATTATCACACAGTGAGTCACACTTAGAGCCTAAATGTATCAATTGTAATGATTCTAGCAAAAACTCTTGTCATAACACCATGCCACCTATCAGAACAATTTCATGCAAAATCTAAAAAATTGAAAATTAAACTAACTAATTACGACTAATTAAAACAATCAAGAACTAGAATAAATATAGGCAAAACAGTACATGAAGCATACAAATACCAGCACCCCACACTTAGATGGGACACACTGCCCTCAGTGGAAAACAAATAAGGAAAACCTGATTAGTCAGACTCCTCTTCTATGTCTGGGGTCATACCCCCTGTATCGGAATCATCATCAGAGACTTCATCCTCAGATTTCTCCTCCACCTCTAAGTCTAGCATTCGGCGATAATCATCGGTTGGCACATTGTCATCAAGAGGTTCTTCAAAATATACACCTACTCCACACATAGCCCTCGCATGGTCATTCATTGGGTAGTCATAATCCAACTGTTGGAGCTCTGAAGCAGTTGGAACATGACCCCCGCTCATCATGGTAAATCATGTCATGCCATATAAGTGGCAGAAGAAGCTTTCGTCGCGAGCATGTGTTTCTGCAGTGGTAAGGTTGACGCCATGCATAGATTCAGCATCTTTAACCTTTGTGAGGTCAACCTTCTTCGGGTTGTGTGGAAGCTTATGATCTGCAGGTTCCTCTTCGATGTCCTCCTTGCTCAATGTTGCAGTCAACAGATTGCCAAAGCTGATGTGGGACCTCTTGTGCAGCCTAGCCTAACGCATTGAAGATCGAATAATCTCCCCAATGTTGATGGGGATGTTCGTCATCAAAGAGTACACCAAGCACACTCTATCACGTGTGATCTTTGTGTACTGTAACCCTGGAATCAGGCAAAAATTGACTATCCGCAACCATATCTGAGCTTTTCTATTCAAAAAGGCATACGGGAAGGTATTGTGCCGACCGGTATCCTTGTGACGACTCCACCGTGCCATTGATCTTGTTCCGCAATGTGTGTGTCTGATTGCCCTGTATGGAGGTCTGCGATAAAGCTCCTTGACTGGTGATGGATCTCCAGATGGCAAGCCTAGAAAAGAGTTGAAGAATTCTGTGTTTAGTTTCAAAACTTGTCCCTGAATCTTTACTTCACTCCCAGCAGTCTTTGGGGACCAATTGGCATAGAACTCACGCGTTAGATCAAGATTACATTCTCCCATATCTCGGAAAATAAAGTCAAGATGTAGTGCCATGAGTTTAGCCAAGATGCGAGGTTCTTTCTTTGCTAGGCTCTCCTTTTGTATCAACTCCACATGATCATATTTTTTTACTTTATTGTTCTTGTACCACTCCTTTGCTTCCTCCTCTAGGACCCATTTTATCCCGAACATGCGGCGAGGTATTTGCAGCGAGGAGGATTCAGCTTGCTCTTTTCGTCCCCTTTTCTGGCCTTTCTGTGAGGTGGTTGCTTTGTATTTTCCTTGTCATGGTTTTGGTTCCATTGTCCTTGGTTGATGACCTCAGAAGATGTTCTTGCAAAGTTAAAAGAGCAAAAAGAAATTTTTTGAGAGGTTTTGGAGAGGTAGGCGGCGCTTAGGTTGAGTTTGCAATGAAATTTTGTTCTAAGACTAAGGTTCTATTTATAGGACAAGCTTGGGTCGGGTTTTGACCTATTTGGAATCGGATTAGGAGACCAAGAAGTGAGCATAGGCGGCGCCTAATGCTTTGCCTATGCTTGGCATAGGCGGCGCCTTTTGCAAAGCCTAGTTGAGCATAGGCGGCGCCTATGCTATGGATTTGTTAGGCATAGGCGGCGCCTATTGCATGGAACTCTAGATTTAGAGACAAAAGGCTTTTGCATAGGTGGCGCCTATGCTATGGCATTGTTAGGCATAGGCGGCGCCTATGCCATGGCACTCTAGATTCAGAGACAAAAGGCTTTTGCATAGGCGGCACCTATGCTATGGAATTGTTAGGCATAGGCGGCGCCTATGCCATGGCACTCTAGATTCATAGAGCTTAGGACATAGCATAGGCCTTGCCTTGTTTTTTCCCTAGATTTTCATAGGCAATGCCTAACTCATAGCCTTTTGCTTCTTCATTCCCAACTTACCACCTTCAACATGCAATACTTCTAAATCAAAATTTGAAACCAATCTCCTCCTTTACACCACTTGCACCTACACTTATTAAAAAACAACAAAAACGATTAGAACGATGGGTTGCCTCCCACCAAGCGCCTTAGTTTTGGTCGTGGCTCGACTTTTTTTTTTGGATTTTTATTTAACAAAAACAAACTCTTAGTAAAACAATAAAAAAATGAAAAACGATGGGTTTCCGCCCATCTAGCGCTTGATTTATTGTCGCGGCACGACATAGTTACCTCGAGTACTTAGATTTCGTCAAGATAGATGGTGGCCATGCATTTTTTTGATTGAAGAGGTCCGATATATGGTTTTACCCGTTGGCCATTCACCTTAAAGACAAAACCATTATTGTCTTCTAGCTCAACTACTCCCGACGAGTAGACTTGGCTAATTTTTTATGGACCAGACCATTTGGACCTTAACTTACCTAGGAATATCTTCAGTCTGGAATTGAAAAGAAGTACCATATCATCTTTTTGAAAGTTTCGTTGAACAATCCGTTGATTATGATACTTTTTTATCCGCTCTTTGTAGAAGTCTGATCTTTCATACGCATGTAGAAGGAATTCATCCATCTCATTCAGCTGCTCCAATCTCATATTCATGGCATTATCCCAATTCAAATTCAGTCGCTTCAACGCCCATAATGCTTTATGATCGAGCTCAATGGGCAAGGGACAAGCCTTCCCATAAACTAGTTGATACGGGGACATGCCAATTGGCGTTTTGAATGCAATCCTATAATCCCATAGTGCATCGTCCAGCTTCTGAGACCAATCCTTCCTATTAGCGTTTACAGTCTTAGCAAGGATCTGCTTGATCTCTCGATTAGAAACCACTACCTGTCCACTAGTTTGTGGGTGATAAGGCGTGGCTACCTTATGTTGCTTGACCCTATATTTCACCAACACGGATTTGAACAGCTTGTTGCAAAAGTGTGATCCTCCATCACTTATGATGGTACGTGGTACCCCAAAACGAGAGAAGATATTTCTCTTCAAGAATGCAACAACACGCTTTCCTTCATTATCGGCCAGTGCTACTGCTTCAACCTATTTGGATACATAGTAGACAACAACTAGGATATATTTCATCCCAAACGAATTTACGAATGGGCCCATGAAATCAATACCCCACACATCAAACAGCTCTACTTCAAGAATTTTTGACATGGGCATCTCATGGTGCTTCGAAATCGTGCCTTATCTCTGACATTGGCCACATTTTCTCACAAATTAGTAGGCATATTTAAATATCGAAGGCCAATAATAGCCGCTTTGCAATACCTTCCTTGATGTTCGACCACCTTCATGGTGTCCCCCAACTTGGGAAGCATGACTTGCTTCCAATATACTAGGCACTTCCATATTAGATATGCATCGCCTAATAACACCATCCACACATCGTCGAAATAGATATGGTTCATCCCAGAAGTAGTGTCTTACATCATGCATGAACTTCCTCTTTTGATGAAAAGATTGATTCGCAGGCATCACATTACTTACCACGAAGTTCGCAAAGTCTGCATACCATGGTAATTCTTCCACCATCATGGCTAGGATCTCTTCTTCGGGGAATGCATCATTAATCTCAAGATTGGGCTGCGCTGTATGCTCATTCTCAAGTCTAGATAGGTGATCAGCCACTTAGTTTTTGCAACCTCTTCTATCTTTTATCTCGAAATCAAATTCTTGCAGCAATAACACCCATCGAATTAGCCTCGGCTTTACATCCTTCTTCGTCATTAGGTATCTCAGGGCTACATGTTCGGTGTGAACCACCACTTTAGTCCCTAATAGGTAAGCACAAAACTTTTCAAAAGCATAAACAACTGCTAGAAGCTCTTGTTCCGTGACAGCATAGTTCTTTTGGGCTTCGTCCAAGACCTTGCTCGCGTAGTAGAATGGATGAAATAACTTTTCTCTTATCTATCCAAGAACAGCACCCAAAGCTACTCCGCTTGCATCACACATAACTTCAAATGGTAGGGACCAATCAGGTGCTACAATGATAGGAGCTTCAATTAGCTTCCCTTTCAGGTATTGGAATGCCTTCAAGCAATCTTCACCGAAGTCGAACTTTGCATCCTTCTCCAAAAGTTTGCATAACGGACTAGCAATCTTGGAGAAATCTTTAATGAACCTTCGATAAAAACCTGCATGCCCGAGGAAACTACGAAATCCCTTTACAGAGATTGGAGGTGGTAGTTTCTCGATTACTTCAATTTTAGCTCGATCCACCTAAATTCCGCTTTCAGAAATTTTATGCCCAAGAACAATACCTTCTTTAACCATAAAGTGGCACTTCTCCCAGTTTAGCACTATGTTGAATTCAACACACCTCTGTAATGCCATACTTAGATTTTCCAAGCACGATTCAAACGACTCACACACAACTGAAAAATTGTCCATGAATACCTCCAAGGTGTCTTCAACCATATCAGAAAAAATGGCATCATACAACGCTGAAAAGTGGCGGGTGCGTTACATAGCCCAAATGGAATATGTTTGAAGGCAAACTTACCATATGGGCATGTAAACGTTGTCTTCTCTTGGTATTCGGGAGAAATATAGATCTGATTATAGCCGAAATAACCATCTAAGAAGCAACACCATCCTTTCCCTGCCAATCGATCAAGCATTTGGTCCATGAATGGAATTAGGAAGTGATCCTTAAGCATCCATGAATTCATCTTCCGGTAGTCCATGCATACTCTCCACCCTGTGACAGGTCTTAGTGGAATTAGCTCATTTTTTTCGTTTGCAACTACCGTCATGCCCCCTTTCTTGGGTACACACTGTACCGGACTCACCCATTTACTGTCAGAGATTGGATACACTACCCCTGCATCTAACCACTTAATAATTTCTTTCTTCACCACCTCTTGTATAGGTGGATTCAAACGTCTTTGATGCTCAATAGTGGGTATACAATTTTCTTCAAGCTGAATCTTGTGCATACATATCCCAGGCGGAATACCAATAATATCAACGATGGTCCAACCGATGGCTCTTATGTATTTCCTTAGAATAGCGATGAGAGCTGCAACTTGCTGCTCACCTAAGTAAGCCGCCACAATAACCGGGAGGGTGTTTCCACTTCCCAAGAATGCGTACATTAGATGACTGGGTAGCTCCTTCAATTCTAACATTGGTGGCTCTTCAATGGATGGTTTATCTGGTGGTGTAGGCCGATTTTAAAGATCGAGGTCCAGCTTCTTGGGAGAATAAGGATACGACCCTATTCCTGTTAGAGAACAAATAGTTTCTTCATAATTTTCAGCATTTTCACGCTCAATATTCATAAGCACAGCTGCCAATGGATCAACAATAAGCTGCTCCTCTACGGATAATTCTTTCTCATCATAAAAATAAACATTAGATACCGAGAACACGTTCAGATCTTTGGGTTGCTTCATTGATTGGCATACATCAAAGCGGACTACTTCATCATTCATCCGGAATAAAAACTCATTCGCTCTTAAATCAATAAGCACACTCCCTGTTGTAAGGAAAGGGCGCCCCAAGATTATGGGAACTTCAGAGTCCACTTCACAGTCCAGAATAACGAAGTCTGCCAGAAAGATGAATGAAGAAACCTTCACCAATACATCATATAAAATACCAACAGGTCAGTTTACCGACCTATCTGCCATCACGAGCCTCATATTTGTTGGAGTAGGATCCCCCAACCCCAAATTTCTGTAAATAGATAGCGGCATCAAATTCATGCTGGCTCTTAAATCGCATAATGCTTTGGCAAAATTCAAAGATCCGATAGTGCAAGGAATAGTGAAGGCACCGAGGTCAGCCTTCTTCTGAACTAGTGATCTGGTAGCGATTGCACTGCAATGATGAACAATATCCATCAACTCATAACTTGCTGCCCGCTTCTTTGTCAAAAGATCATTCATGAATTTTGCGTACCCAGGCATTTGTTCTAGTGCCTCGACCAAAGGAACATTAATAGTTAGCTACTTCAACATAGTCATAAACTTATTGAACCTGGTATCGTCGGTTTTCTTCTTCAATCTCTTAGGAAAAGGTGATGGTGGAAGGGGAATAGTTTTCTCCACCGCTTCTTTTTAATCTTGCTTCAGTTCGGTGATCTTTTCAGGCTGTGGACATTGAGAGGTGACATCACGAACAACCTCATCAGCTACTTCGGCATCCTTTAGTTCTACAATGATCTCATTATCTTCTATATCATCAACCACCTGCTTGCCTTTGGATGGATTTTCCAACACTTTACCACTTCGGGTGGTGATAGCCATACATGATCCATCATTCCTTGGATTTTGCACTGTGTCTCTAGGTAGTGTTCAAGCTTTTCTTTGATTTAATGCCGCTGAAAGTTGATTTAATTGCTGCTCTAATTGTTTTATTGCAGTAGAATGCGAGTCAACCAATTGATTTATTGAAGATAAATCGTTCTTCACCTCATTCACTCCCGTATTAGTTGCCTCTACTCCCTTCAACAGCTTCGCCATCATATCTTCCATCTACATCTTCCCAGAGCCAGATGCCACAGGCTCACGGTTTCTTGGAGGGATATACAAACCACTCCTGTCAGTCTTATTCTTCCAACCACCTTGATCGCGGTCCTTGTATCCATATTTATCATAATATTTCCGACCTTGGTTTCATTGGGCATTGCCTCGGAAACCCCCCTGATTATTCTAGTAGTTGGCTTCTTCCTCTGAATCGGATTCATCTCTTCCTTTTGACGCAACTGCTTTGACTTTTTCGGTCTTCCCTGATAATAAATGTTTGGTAAGAAGATCCATCTATGTTTTCATGTACGCCATGTCTTGATCACGTTCCTCTTCTCTTCGCCTCTGTTCTGCAGTCATGCCAATCGATACAGTAGAGCTTGCTACCTCAGAATCCCTAGTATGCCAAGCTCTACTCTGCTTTGTCATACGATCTAGCATATGACTTGCCTCAAGAAAAGTAAGGTCCATGAATGACCCACCTGCAGCATTATCAACCACTGGCTTTGTCACCGAGTTCAAAGCCCTATATAATATTTCCATTAAGTGGATATTCGTCATCTGATGGTTTGGGCACCACATAAGCTTCTTCTTGAACCTCTCCCATGTTTCTTGGAGAGCTTCAGTTGGAAGCTGTCGAAAAGTGCTGATCTCATCTCGTAATTGGGCTCTCTTGGATGGCGGAAAGAATCTTTCTAGGAAAGCGTCTTTCATTTGCCTCCAATTAGTAATAGAGTCAGGAGTTAGCCCGTTCAACCATAGAGTTGCCTCCCCAGACAGAGACAATGGAAATAAGCGCAGCCGAATTGCATTCTGCCCAACTCCAGGATTGTCAAACGACTTGCATGATGAGATAAAGTTGATCAGATGCATATTCGGATCATCTCCTACGATTCCACCAAATAACCCCCTGCAATAAATGAATCATGGTGCTAGTGATATTAAACTTAGCTCCGGGTGCCAAGGGTGGAGGAATAATAGCCCCTGTGGAACCAGCTCCATCCAGATCGTCATTATCATCATCAAAAGGATCCTGAACAGCTCGGCGGTCAGGTCTCATTCTAGCTTGACGATCTCTCCTGTGCATAGGTGTTTCCACTTCATCTGCATGCCTAGGATTCAGTAACTCATCATCACCCAGGTCCTCATCATCAGGATTTGGTGCCCGACATGGGTTATCAATATTCTGTTGATGCACTTGAGCAGCTGCCAGTGCAGCTAGTCTAGCCTGCTCCTATTGAGCCTCCCTTCTGTCAATGTCATATTGTGCATCCATTCTGCAAATAAGTTGTGGTTCAAGATTGATAGGTAATAATGGTTGACCTGAACTTCCCGTGTTTGGCATGCACTCAAGCAAACCTGAATAAAACAAAAACAACAACCAAAAGTAAAATTCAAGAATCTTTGAACAAAGGGTCTAGTAACTATCACAAACTTTGTTGATAACCGTATTCCCCGGCAACGGCACCAAAATTTGATAACGCTCAAACTACAGCTTTCGTAAGAGTGTAAGCGGTCGCTGTCAAATATAGAACCCAACTGGGTTGGGTGTCGAATCCCACAGGGAATACTTGGTCACTAAGTATGCAACGATTAGTAGACTGTTGATCGAAAATTCTACGAAAAAATGGGGGATTTACTTGTAGCGTGAATTAACAGTATCAAATTAACAAAGGAAAACGGAATGTTTTGTAGGTTTTAATCAATGAGAATTGTAAGTTAGGGTTATGTCCACCTTATGAGTTTTACATATCTATTGGCTATGAGTTATGAGGAATTCAGACATGCATGCGCTTATAGAGATTCGTATTCTATGGTAAATCCTAGTGTCTTTCGACCATCAAGGATTATATCACTTTAACTTTTTCGAGCTTAAAGCATATACTAATGGTACGAATTCTCCAAGAGGTTAATCCAGTTACGGCACTAACTTTTAAATAGGGGTCGGTAGCCCTAT